>QLNU02015003.1:29156336-29171252 GCA_006491805.2 Dysdera silvatica | reverse complement strand
TTGTAAGTGTCCATATGGCCGGGGCATAGTAGAGAGAGAAAATGAATAAGCAGAGGGAGAATGAGAAAATCGGGAAGGGATACCCTCGCGACTTTTTTTTATCATATGGCTGCTTAAAAATCCAGAAAAGATAGCAACTCTTCGGCCAGCAAAACACCTTAAAGAGTTAAACCTTTTCCATTCAGGAATGTATGTCCACAAACATAACTTCGAGTTACACGGTAAGCATGTGTCTGTGCAACATGCGTATTGCAAGCATGAGCATTGTAAATACCAAACATCCCCGCTCCACAACACAGATTTAGAGTGTGAGCTGCACAGGGTACAGCACTTTTTCCAACACCTCTACAGTGCACTTTATTCCCCCCGCCCCAAAGTAGGGAGCACTTACTGGGAATTTTCTGATAAAATAAAATAATGTTCCATCAAAAGAAGTAGAATTCTGTCAACATGCGACCTCAAATGCAACAGAAAATCACAAGTCTATGTATGGGAAGGGGACATTTATGATTACCACCTCATGTGAAGTTATTATAAGAAAATATCATTTTTATGAATAAATTTTACTCTCGATGAAACTGAGTGTGACAGAAAATTGCTTCGCCGAGTCCGAAGCGACAATTTTTCGTGAGATCCACACCCATGTTGCCTTGAAAAACAATGAAATACAAAAACAGTAAGTGCTCCAGGAAGGGTCGGATTAAGACAATAGTGGGGCCTCAGGGCACATTATAAAAGATGGGCCCTGCCCCGTACTGCAATGACAAAGTTCACCCCACCACACTCGACAACGTCCCAAACATTTTAAAATTTTATTAATTTCAATATTTTATACAGTAAGTAAATGAACAGTCTACTCGTAAACTCTTACTTTGCACATTTTGGCTGCAGTAATATTTTTAATAATGTCTACTGAATTAACTCTTACGTTGGCAGCAAGATCTGATTCAATGGATAAAAACAAAAGCTCAAATTTTGCTCAAAAGACTACAGATAAAAGTTTTGGCTTCACACATTATTGCTTTCTCTCTCTCTCTTTGCATAAATTTTTCTAATGTAAGTAACCTTTAATTGCTTTTTAAAGCTTTCAGGCTTCGAAAGTAAAAATCTAATTTGGAAACGAAATGTTCTAAAAATACAAGTATTTCATTAGTATGCTGGTTGCCGTGGTAGGCTCGAAAGCCCCTGTCCTTATATGCCCTGTGGATAATTTGGCCTTGGCTCCAGGACACCATTTGGAGTGCACAACTCTAGATATGGGAGAGCACATTGCTTCCATAGTACCCAAATTTTCATTAGTTCTCAAAAATTTTCATATCTAGTTTGGAAGTAAACAACTATGCCAACATACCTGAGAGTAAGTCACCGGTGTCCCATTGTTTGCATTGTAATAGGTAGCAGTGGCAGGAGTGTACATTGCCGCAGAATCCGTGACGCTATAAACGGAGTAGCCAGTCCTAATAAAATACACATGGTTAAGCATTCAGTATGATCTGATTACCATATGTTGCTGGCTTTATAGAACATGGATCACTGAATATACATGGGATAAAAGACAGGGAATATACATATGTACAGAATTATATTTTTTGATATAGAAAAGGCAGAAGTAACTTACATCTGTCCATTGGTTGCATATATGTTGGGTTCATCGTTTCCATCAACATACTGTACGTACGTTGGATGGGTCTGTTGAAGAGTGATATTTCCATCTTCAGCATGTTCATGTTCTGAAACTGGTTTCAAGAAGACATAATTTTTTAAATAACTATAAATCGCACAATGCTTTAAAATGTGTCTGGTAGCAACACATACAATGGAGTTATTTTAATATACACACTGCACAAATACATAACAAAACTTAATTTTTATCAAACTTAAAAAACAGTGAAACAATGCAAACAAATAATAATTCAATACTGTTGCGGTTAAAATTTATTAACGCCATTGAAGGAACATCACTTTAGGCGAATATATATATTTTTTTACTAAAGACTTACTTTTTTCAGTTTAAGAGTTCCTTAATTTCTTTCGCCCCTTTGTTCTTTCTCTGCCTTTGAGCTCATTTCGCAAACCCATAATGCATTTTTTTTTATAAACCACTCCTTTTCTCTTTATGCTTACATAAAGACAAATAAATGCTTAAAACAGACTTCAATAAAAACTTAAATTTTAGCTTTATGGAAAACTGACTCCCCCCACCCACCCCTGAATGCTTATGAAAAGACGAATGTGCCTGTACTTTTTTTTTAATACTAAACTTTTTGAAAATTAGAATGATCCATATATAATTCAGTATGCATTGTAAACTTCAAATCATTCCCGTATTTTTGATTACATCCCCCTTTTTTTTGGGGGGGGGGGATTCTGTCCAGTGCTTGTTTAATTTTTTTGTTCATTAGTCACCTAAAATTAAAAGAGTAATCATGACAGTCTTTCACAACTATTTTACTCTGAAAGAATCGTTCTTTATGGGACAATGACAGCTATGTCCATGCCGCGCCTGTAACTAGCCTTCCAAGAAATCGGAACCCATGTTGCTTAGGAAGCCAAAACCTGGACTATGGTGGGTAGGAAAAATAACCCACATTCTACGACACTACCATTGGAATCAAATCATGGTTAACTACAACAACAGATGGACATATTACCTGTACATACATCACAGTAAGGATCATTATATATACCGCTTATGGCACACAAGTATGATTAATAACCTTTTTACTCAACCATGCTCTCCGACAGAATTCTGATTAGAGAATTCAAATTTTACTACACAATGTAAAATCTCTATGCAGAAAAGAATATGTGTGAGTAATTTTTACTTAATAGTTTTCGACACCCATGTAGAAATAAACTTAAACTAGAGCTGTTTTTTGTTTAGGAAAAAACAGACACCGTCCTCATCCTGGATTCGAACCAGGGTCCCCACGTTGAGCCCGGAGTGTCTTGACCTACTAGATGAATGAGGACAAGAACAAACGCATTTTTCTCCGTATATGAGGATGTAAGATATTATTACCCTTCACAGGGATAACACAATTGCCAAATAATGGTCAACACACAAAGCCACCGGGGCGAGTTTTTGTGAGGGAATTTATTTTTACTTGATTTTTGACATCCACATGGAAAGAAGCTCAAACTAGAGCTGTTTTTTGTTTAGGAGAAAGAAACACTTTTTCTCCTAAACAAAAAGCAGCTCCAGTTTGAACTTCCTTCTATGTGGTATCGTAAATTATTAAGTAAAAATTAATTTTCCCATGAAAACTCACCCTGGTGGCTTTGTGTGTTGACCATTATTTGGCAATTGTGTCATCCCTGTGAAGGGTAATAATATCTTACATGCGTGAATAATCTACCAACCTGCAACGGCAATGAATTGCGATGTTCCAGGTGTTTGAGAAGTTTGAACAATGGTCTCTGTAGACTGTGAGTTTGGAGATGAATGTGTAGCGACTTGTGCAGTTGAGACTGATGGGGAGAGTGGCACACCTTGGATGGTTTGGACAGACTTCTGCGATTGTTGCTGCTGCGAGTTGTGGTTGTTTACAACGGATGCAAGGGAGGAGCTCACAGAAGACTGGGCTTGGCTTTGAGACACCTTTTAAAGACAACAAATTTATTCATGGAGTTAATTGTTCCCACTCCATCGGAAATCACGTCAGTAATCATTAATACTAACATCTGCTTTTACTAATATGAAAACCCATAATGAATGTGAGTGACAATGTGAAACTTTAATGTCAGTGATGTAGCAAAAGCTACATCACCGACATTAAAGGTCATGACACATGAGGTTGACAAATGTATAGGTTCCAGATAACCTTTCTATGAATTCGCGTGTGTTACCAGACATTAACCGTGGTGATGCCCAGCTTGGGGTAAATGATGAACTGAACCAACGGTAGTTAAATCAAGTTCATGTGATCTGCAAAGAGTCAATACGGTTGAAACCGCGGATATGCAACCCGCTTATATGCGAAAGCCGCATATCTGCAAAAAATATCGATCCTCAAATTTTCTACATTTTCAATGTTTATCAAAACCCACTTAATTGCGATTTCATACATGCAAAAAACGCATGCAAGTATTTTTGAAGCCAAACGAATGTTTTATTATAGAATTTAAGCCGGACATATGCAACACAAGTTTTTATCTATAAAAAATATGTAGACGGCGACCCTTATTTTTAAGGACTCTTTTTCCTCATCAGAAATGGCTGTCAACCCTTGTCAAAATTTTATTTACCAACTTATTTACAACTTTGTTTACGTCTTTGTTTACGTCTTCCTCCACTTTCTGCGTTTGAAATCACTTAAAATTTGTTTCTGTAATAGCGCCAGTCTGGTAAAGAAGCCGTTTCTGTTCTAATGCTTTTGCAAGATTATTTAAAATCAAACAATTTTCATATGGAAAGCGCTAATACCTTAACAGATCAAATCTTTAATCATTTATCAGAACATCCATACATGCAAAGAAGGTTAACTGATTTTTTCACTAATGCAATGCATATGTTTATGTAAGCACTACTACATTACTTCCTGTTATTTTTATTAATAGATTTATTAATAGTACTGTACATTATAAATATTGAAATAATGTGTATGATTTATAAAATTAGAAATAAGAATATCTAATTTAATAATAAAATTCATTAAAAATTTAATGAGCAAATTATTTCCACGCTATAGTTCAGAGAATACTGCTTATATGTAAAAAGCGCTTATATGCGAAACCCGCTTATATGCATAGGATTTCGTTGCTGCTTCTATTTGCATATACGCTTGGAAAGACTGAAGCTTGCAGAGAAAGGGTTCAATAATGTTGTAACTACGATGTATCGCTCCTAAGCCTTGGATATAATGTCTGACATTGTGTTTGTGAATATCACTAGCACTCCAAAAATCCTTCTTCGTGAAGAAAGTAGTAGGAATGATGTGACACTAATTCATCATTCCATAATTAGTTATAAGCAATCAAGCCTTCAACAAGTCAATGGACAATGATAAAATCTGATTTGCTTGAAACGGTTGCACAAAAATGTCAATTAGTTCGCAAGAGTGGACCTTAAACTATTGTGGCTCTTTTAGATTCTCGTTAGACTTTTGTATACCCCCTCAAACCCGACCATCATTTAAGGAAGAAAAAATTATACGACATAACATTATCTGTTCACATTAGCAGTGTCTTTCCAAAATAAGGAAAACTTTATTCATACTGGTAAGAAAAAGGACTGTTTAACCCATTCAATTTCATTCGGAAGAATAAAGATATTAAAAACCTCAATCAAGGCTTCAGTCAGCATTTGTATGATATGGCAATGTATCATGTAGGATTTGGTCCTCTAAGATCATTTTTTCAAACTTATTGAAAAAAATTTTAGAAACAAAATTCTCTTGTTACATATTGAACTATGGCAGACTCCAAGTTCAGAACCATGGGAGTTCACACTAGCCACCCAGTAATACAATGTAAACCTGATTGATGAATATATATTGGATGTATGTATTGGTGAATCTATATTGGATATACATTGGTGAATATATATTGGATAAATATTAGTGAATATATATTGGACAATATATATATACTGATCGCTCAGTGATATTATGTGTAACCTGATTGGTGAATATAGATTGCCTAGTGACACTGTGTAACCTGATAGTAGATACCTAATCCCCAGCAATAACTTACTTGATTGGTCTGCACTGATTGGCTAATAGTAACTTCTGTTTGTTGAGTGACTGGAGAGCTTTGCTGAACTCTGGATAGAGCTTGCATATCTGTCATGAAACTCTGTGTTGCCATAGCAACAACAGCAAAACCCTAAAAGCAAAAGCATTTTAAATTATAGTCCATATATTTCTTTTTATGAGTTAAAATTTAATAAGTATAATTAAAAAATTATTTTTTAATAATAATCATTCAATACATAATTCAGAGTATGAAAAAATAATAAAAAAAAAATCGCTTGAGTGCAGACGAACACTTATACCATGACACACAAGTAAGTATTAAATGCAGTTTTACTTACTATGAACACTCTCTCTGCTTACTAATCATAAAATTAAACTCAGCACTTTAAATCAGAAAATGAAAATGCAATCCATGAGTGGTAACAAGAAAAACCAGAAATTAAAAATCAACACCACACTCTCGCAAAAGCAAAATCAGGCATAGAAGAACAATGCTCATAGTTTGTTTGTACATGCTACATCTCAAAACGATGTTAGGCATCGGCTGGGAAGAGACTGAAGGCATAGTGTGACCTGTAAACAACGATGCATTTACACACACATAACGATGTTTACCGAGAGTTTAAACCAGCTGAAACAGCTTGGAAGGCAGTATACAAAACCACTAGGGCACATCCAAAAATAATGAGCAAGGCATTGAGACCGTCAGTAGCGCAAATGATGCATATTACTTACTACCTAGCAATGCATGATTATAAAGAAATGGACCAATTCCCAAATTTTATACGAAAATCCATCTCAGTTTTGCTAGCGAATTACTATCAGATCTAATGAAATTTGTGAGTGATACCACAATCAACTGTTCTTCTTGATAATCAAATTATGTTGCCAAAATTTGAAAAATCAATTCATCAAATCGTAAGAAGTTTTACAACCGGTTCGTTGAGAACTAGATTGCTTTCCTCAGCACACAGAAAAAAACACATAACCAGTTTGTTGCACAAAGCACAGCTCCAGTTCATTCATTCAGTGAGTGTAAACAAAAACTGTACAGTAGAAAAATACACATTATATATATGAGGCTTTGAAAACAACAATAGTACAAGTCCATTTTTGCTTAAAATGAGATACGAAAGGATTTGCCAATCGTCCATACAGTTTCGTGTTGGCCAATAGTAACGTGGTGCTATCCTGCAACAACTTATTACACTATGGTCATATACCAGTGTTGCAGGCAACAAGGCAACCCCAGAGGGTACTTCCATGGACTTAACTCAAAAAATTAATTTTTGGGACTTAGACCACTGTCGTTTTCAACGCCTCATACATGATTAACTTTTGTGTTAATTGTTTTCAACGCCTCATACATGATTAACTTTTGTGTTAATTGTTTTCCAACAAAACAATATAAAGTTTCATTCACCAGGAGATTAAATAACGATTATTTCAACATTCATTAAGGTTTAAAACACAACATTTGAGGAGCAGCTGGCGTCTGTGAAGTGTTTTTAAACCTTGTGCCAGATGCGAAATAACTGTTTTTACATATTCTCTATCAGACGAAGGGAAGGAGGGGGAGGAAGGGGAGTTAAAGCGAAAATTGTATAAGCCGATTTTTACCATTTTGGAAAACATCAAGTTAGTACAGCAGCATTATAATGTAGTCCCATACAAAAATGGATAAATGACTGTTAGTTAGTTATCTGTGCAATAAGAAGTTGTGAACAAGGAATCAAACAAACTTTGAATTCAATACTTTTATATACAATAGACCATAGGCGTAACTTGGTTAAATATAGTAGCGTAAAGTGAAATGGGGGGGGCACAAAAACTGAAAATTGAGAGTGGAAAAATATGATTTTGCCTCTGTTCTAAAAATACTGTGAGGAAACGTACCCCGTCCCCCCCCCACCAGATTACGGTTACAGCAGACCCTCCCTTAATCTGCCACGACCCTAGTTAGTTGATCCAAAACTTCACAAAAAAACGCTGGGTAAAATTAAGATATTACAATGAAAATTTCTAAACTGACTTTAAAATAATAAAATCATTATTTAAACAAGGAAAGACCAGAAGAATATTGATTTTGAGGAAGTAGTCACAAAAACAATTCTTAGTAAATTATACATATTAAAAAAAAAAAAAAAAAATTTACAAAAGGGAAAATCCAATTTACTGAAAAAATAATTCATAGATTGGAGAACAAAGTTAAAGATTTTCAGTGAAACCTTTCATTAGCAGACACTTGCAGGACAGAAAAATTTGTTCGTAAAAGTGGAAGTGACCATAAACGAAGGAGGTCCTTCTGAAGTAGGTGAAATATATTTCAATCATTTAAATACTTTATTTCGAAGCTTGTGCATTTTTGATCATAGGAAACAAATTTAAGATAACGAACATAAGCATTTGTTGAATATAATAAGTAAATTTACAACAAAACGTTAAATATTAAAATTTATTTGAAAAAAAATTTATAAATAGTTGTTTTGTGAGTTTTATTCACTAGTCCTTCTTGAAATGCATTTTCAATTCGAGATAAAATTCACCATTATCGCATACAGGACCTGCATTGTAGTCTAGTAAATGATAATAAACTTGAACCGCGATACTTTTGCGGAGAAAATGATTTATTAGTTTACACAGTGTATAACTACATGATTGAATTTATTATCAAAGTCTTTATTAAGCATTACTCATTTGAATCAGCGAATCTGAGTCAATTTCCACTCTTTGTTAAAAGGAGGGGGAAATTTTCCCTAGCTCTTATCCTGTTTATCCTTAGTTTCATATTATGAGAAACATTTTTAGACGGGCCGAAGTTGAAACGTATTTTGTTCGTATAGGGGCTCCAGTCTAATGGAATGAATCATGAAAATGGTGTTTATTTCTGAATCTGAGGGTGACCGCTAAGCAGCAGTTAGAAACACATTGTAAAACAGTTTCTGCCGGGGAATTTTTATCTAACCGTAAAAACGGGACGACCATATCTGAAGGATACCCGTTAAGAGGGGGTTTCACTGCATTTCTTACACCGAACTTGAGAAAGTTATGATCACCTAAATGCGGGAATAGAAACAAAGACTAGTTGAAAATAACTGAAAGAAATAAAACTTTAATTAAACAATACTTCTGAATAGTTTTAAAATGTAATTACAGAAAAACTTTAGAATTGACATAGAACAAGATCGTAGCAAGTGACGAGGCATCCAGTAATCCACAGATTCGGCGATGACCACGAAATAAAGAAAAAAAGACGTGTGCAGCATATTTTGTAATTATTTTCGATATTTTTAATCGATAAAATAAACCTATCAACATGTTTTTTTATAATTGACAGATTAAAAACTTACTAAATAAGTTATTATTCAATAAACTGGAAAAAAAAGGCATTGCATATGCTGCCATCTATCGGACTGTAAAACGAAGCTACATGAGGATTGGCCTTAAATAACAAATCAATTTTGGCTTATGTGCATGCATATTCCCACCATCATCGATCAGCCAATCAAATCATGCAAATATTTTTCAAAAATACATGGGCTTATAATCTCCAAATTTGCTGAATTTGTCTTCAATTTTTTTTCTATTGGCAAATCTGGTGTGCTTTTGGTCATATTGCAGGTATTTACACAGTATTTAACAATTAAATTCGAATGTATATAATATTAGGATATGGATTATCTACTTTTTTTAAGTAAATATTTTTTTTTAAATACTAATTAAACTTTGTGCATTTTAATCCAAACACTATTTTAAGCTTCTAAAAAACGCTATTTAATTGCTGAAAAATGCTATTAAATTGCCAGAAAATGCTATTGAATTGTAAAATCATTAATTGCATTTTTTAAATAAAATATTTTAAATGGATAAAAAATGTAAAACACTGCTTTGAACTGTGGCTAGGATAAATCAACAATACCATACCTCATTGGGATAAACATGCTTATTATTATATCAATCAAATGTGCATGGACACAGCCACGGGGCCTGGCCACCCAAATAAAACCATGCCCCCCCCCCACCTCTTTGAAATGAACAGACTTTTGTTATTATCAATTGACGGAGAAATGTTGGCACTGCTAAGAGAAAAAGGAGATTTTTATAGTATAGTTGCAGAAAAATTTGCCGCAAGAATGAAAAGACTCGACTACTCCTACAAGTAAAGAGTGAAGCTGCTGAATACTGACATTTCCTTGGAACTAGCGATGACTATATCAAAATGTCATGCCTTACCACTGATTGCAGCGATTCAGAAGTTATTGGGGGGGGGAGTAGTTTTAAAAAAGATCATGAAACTCCAGGAAGTTAAAAAGGAAAAGCGCCTTAATATTCGGTAGGAAGAGGCTGAGCTCTCACCCACGTTTGCTATGCTACTAACATAGTTGGTTCCTAATTAAAATTAATATTTCATTGTGATGGAAGTTGTTTAATAATGCTGAATAACCACTTTTTCGTAAGGTATTATTACCCTTCACAGGGATAACACAATTGCCAAATATGGTCAACACAGAAAAGCCTCCGGGGCGAGATTTTTGTGAGTTTTCGTGGGGGAATTTATTATACAATAATTTTTGCCACCCACGTACATATAGCTCAAACTAGAGCTTTTTTTGTTTTTGTAGAAAAAGAGACGCAGTTTTCATCATGGATTCAAAGAGTCCCTCCATTTAGCCCGGAGTGTCTTAGATAGCTAGACGAACGATATATTATTAATAATTTACCATTATACAATGGCATTTAAAAATTAAAATATAAAAATATATAATAATGATAAATTGCATCCTTTGAGTTTGTTTTTGAGATGGGGGAAAGGGAGGGAGTTAAATTCACACTGCCCTCTCACTGTGCACCTGATGTAATACACATAATATTTCTGTTGGCAATTTCCCCAAACGCTACCAGAATTTGATATCCGTACATTGTTTTTCAAACGCCATTTCTGATTTCAACGAACGTGAACAACTACAATTCACTGATACACCTTGTTTGGAAAAACCCTGCATTGTGAACACGCTTCTTCACATCGCACGTTACATGTGCCTCTATGCCATGGTAAAATAGTTCTGTCTCCACCAATTATGGTTGCAAATATCAGCACGGTGTCTGAACATGCTGATCCTAATACATATAATGACAGCCACTAGACAAAGACCACACTAACTCATCCCCCGTTTTCATCCTGTAAGTTGGGGTTGGTCGTCTGCATTTTTGTGGAGCAATGACACTAAAGTTCTTCTTAAGATGCACGAGAAAATCTCATTCAGCAAGTTCGTCCCCGTTAGACATATGATCTACTTCACTTTTTTATAAAGCAACTATTATTCCACTTTTAACAACCAACTAATACAGTAAAGGGTTAGGAAAAAAACACTAGAGAAATATTTTAGAAAAAAAATCATGAAGTCATCCGTTACTTTCGTGAGCACCCATACGAGTACTTCTAGGGAGTGTGAAGAAGATTATTACCTCCTCCTCAAAGCTGTCAAGAATTTTAGTGAATGTACAAGATCCCAAAACGCTACAAAAATAATTGATATTGCTTGACAATTAGTAATGAGCTAAAAAGTACCTTATTTTAAAATGTGACTGTAAAACTTTTGAAAGTAAATGCATAGCAGAATCGGGCAAATAAAATTTTTAAATGGCTAAGAACTCAAGATAATGGCATGCTGGGGAGGAACACCGTACCATGGTACTACTGCAGGACCCTACACATTAATTGAATCAGGACACACTAATCATTTGTCCCTATTTTTATGATGCAAGGGCATTAAAAATAAAGGTCATGCTGCACCAGAACCTACACTCTTCTGAGGAACCTCAACTTCAGCTACCAAGGGAACTGAACTCTGGACTGCAGTGAGTAGAAAAATGGCATGCATTTTATACCATTGAATGTTGAACCCAGATTAATGGAACAGTAGATGAATGCATTATCACCATGCCACTGTAAGGGAACGACCCTACACTTTTCTGAGAAATCCAAACCTCTTGAGGCCTAGGGAACACAACCTCATTACTACAGCGAGTTATTGGTAAGCCCAGATTAACGGAACAGTAGACAACAGAAGACAACAGTAGACAACAGAACAGTAGACGGAACAGTAGATGCATTATCTCTATGCCATTGTAAGGGAGCGACCCCACATTCTGAGGAATCCAAACCGCTTACGGCCCAGAGAACACAACCTTGTTACTACAGCGAGTTGTTGGTAAACCCAAATTAATAGGATAGTAGACGAATGCATTATCACTATGCCACTGTAAGGGTGCAACCACGGTTGGGTTTTTGATGTGGCAGGCATCAAAATCTTGTTTAAACTGTCAAAAATCTATAATTATCGTTTTAAATTATTTTTTGGTCATAATAGATATTAAATAATAATAAAGTTATGCACGTTAATGTAAAAACTTATGCAGGTATTATTTTATAGTTTTAAATATCAATTTAACACAATTATTAAATACAAAACATTAATTCCAATATTTTTTAATCTGTGCAGAATTAATTCTACCATATAATTAGTAATCTAGTTCACTTTTACTATGCAGCATCCAATGGCACGGAACTAATTTTGCACATTTATTCACACCTAAGTGATTTCTTAGCTTAGGGTTACAAATCAAAAGTTTGAAAATACTCTTTCAATCGAACCTGAGCTAGCAGGACACGATAGCAAAATTATCGCTAGTTCTGCAAGTTTAGACACAGACACAGCTAAAAACCATTGCATATATTGCATAAATTTTGAAAAATATACCCAACAATGAAAGAAATGAAGAAGGAACCTTGGATATACGAGACAATAAAAAGTTAAGGACTTTTGCAAAGCATATTTTGTTAATGAGTAGAGCATATATTTTACCATATTGCTTAAAAATAATTTGTATTTATTACTCATATTATTAATAATAAATTGAAACATTTAGTACTCATATTTCTGAAATTGTCAAATACTCTTGACAGTTTTGATATTATCAAATACCATTGACATTTTTGAAACAGTCAAATACTATTGACATTTTAAACATTACATGTGATGTATGTTATTTTCAAAAGGAATTTTTATACTGAGAGGCAATATTTATGGGTTTTAATAGGATAGTTTAAACCATGGTTAAAACCGTCAAACATTTTCATGCATCGTAAATCTGCCAACTCTGGGAACGACCCAACATTTTTGAGGAATCCAAACCTCCTATGGCCTAGGGAAAACAACCTCCGTACTACAGCGAGTTGTTGGTAAGCATTCTTGGTCAGCGTCATTATGAGCTGAACTTGAATTAAAGGCACATACAAGTTTGATCATAATCGTTCGATTTATGGTTTAGTTTTAGTTCCCCGCAATTGTAGTACAGCACTTCCGTATCTTTTTCCTGTAATGTTTCTTTACATTAGGTCTTACATCTGGTCTAACATCTCTATATTTGTACCGTAGATTTGCATCTGGTACAAAGTTTGTGTCTGGAGTAAGAACCAATATCATGCTGTGGTTTCGTTCCTCTGGCATCTGTCTTAATTCTGTCGTAAATTTTAAGTTTTTCTCTAACCATCTTCATGTCACCTGCTTCATATAGAATCGCTTTATTAATTGTGAGGTCGTTGATTCCTGCAATGATATATTCTCTTAGCGATTCATCCTCAATACTGGCCTGGCTGGTAAGTTCACTCATCTTAAAAAAGTACTCTTGGGTGTCTTCATTAAGTTGCATTCGGCGCTTCGCCAACATTTGGTGTAACTATATGGAATTATACCGTGCACTGAATTCCTCCCTTAGCGATGATTTCAATTTGTCCCATGAGTTGACATTTCTTTCACTGTGGATGAATGATAGGGCAATACCTAATAGTGATTTTTTTTGTGTAGATAAATTTGTGCAAATCTGACCATGCCATTATAGTGGCAAAGTTTTTGAATTCTTCTTGATACTTCTCAATAGAGTAGTATCGATCTCCGTCGAATGGCTGAATAATACTGTTTACTTCATTGAATCCTATTGATAAACTTGGAAACTGGGACATACTTTCTCTTACTCTTGAGTTTGCATTTTCTATTTTACTCTCGTCTTCAAAATCATCTTCGTCGTCGTCTTCTGTTTCTTTTACCAAATTTTGCTCCATTACTTTCAGATCTGATAGACTTAATATCATCCTAGTCAAAATTTCATCTCACGCTCCATTGTATTTCATATTTAAAATATTACATATAATTACGAGATTGTTTAGTTTAAAGTTATTGTTGACGAATTTTACTTCGTTCTTGAAGCCTTCACTATTTTCCAAATCAAAATTAAAACCATTGAATTCTACGGGTCTTTTGCTGTTCTATCGCCGCCTTCAAATATTATTTTGTGCAACGGTCTAATCTGTTTTCCGGATGCTGATTTCAAGTTTTTTTTCTATTAATGTATTCAGATTAAGATTTGCTTCTGACATTATAAACCAAAATGATACTACTTGCAATTATTGGCACTCTCTAATTCAACTGTCTTGCGTCTTTATCTTGCCCTTGCATATTTATCCCATCTGTATGTCTTAATATCTTTTTTGCATCTTTATCCTAGCTTTACATCGTTATATCTTGTCTTTGCATCTTCTTCCGTCTTTACATCTTAATACCTTCTTTGCATCTTTATGTCTTTATCTTGCTTTGCGTCTTTCTCCAGTCTTTACTTCGTGTATCCACTGCTTGAGCAATTTTTACATCATCCTTACGTATCCTGCTTCTGACACACAAAAAAAAAACAACGTAGGATGGCGTTTTCAAAGGTTGCAGAAAGCAGAATAATCAGTACTTGCACAAGGACTGCAACATATTCATTAATAAAACACTCTTTTTACACCAACCAACATACTACAAACTTCTGAATCATCTTAATTCCATTATGACTCTCTCAACGCAACATTTACCTCTTATTTTTCGACTCGAGGTCGCGATATTTACCTATCTTAATCTTATTTTGACGCCATCCAAGCAAGCAAAACAACTAAAAGAAATCCAATTCCTACATATATAAATGGTATCACTACGTCAATAAAGGTTGATTAATATTGTTGTTTAAGTAAATAAAGTAATTGACAAATTTTCAAAGAAACCAAGATGGCTCGACTTCGCACTATAAACTTCAAATTTTTTAAAAAGTTGCTTGTTACAAAAAAAAAAGTAAAATAATTACAACGTTTTTGTAGTTTAAATTTAAACTTGCTCTATTAATTACA
>QLNU02015003.1:29138654-29156236 GCA_006491805.2 Dysdera silvatica | reverse complement strand
TTTTTAAGTAAATATTTTTTTTTAAATACTAATTAAACTTTGTGCATTTTAATCCAAACACTATTTTAAGCTTCTAAAAAACGCTATTTAATTGCTGAAAAATGCTATTAAATTGCCAGAAAATGCTATTGAATTGTAAAATCATTAATTGCATTTTTTAAATAAAATATTTTAAATGGATAAAAAATGTAAAACACTGCTTTGAACTGTGGCTAGGATAAATCAACAATACCATACCTCATTGGGATAAACATGCTTATTATTATATCAATCAAATGTGCATGGACACAGCCAAGGGGCCTGGCCACCCAAATAAAACCATGCCCCCCCCCCACCTCTTTGAAATGAACAGACTTTTGTTATTATCAATTGACGGAGAAATGTTGGCACTGCTAAGAGAAAAAGGAGATTTTTATAGTATAGTTGCAGAAAAATTTGCCGCAAGAATGAAAAGACTCGACTACTCCTACAAGTAAAGAGTGAAGCTGCTGAATACTGACATTTCCTTGGAACTAGCGATGACTATATCAAAATGTCATGCCTTACCACTGATTGCAGCGATTCAGAAGTTATTGGGGGGGGGAGTAGTTTTAAAAAAGATCATGAAACTCCAGGAAGTTAAAAAGGAAAAGCGCCTTAATATTCGGTAGGAAGAGGCTGAGCTCTCACCCACGTTTGCTATGCTACTAACATAGTTGGTTCCTAATTAAAATTAATATTTCATTGTGATGGAAGTTGTTTAATAATGCTGAATAACCACTTTTTCGTAAGGTATTATTACCCTCCGCAGGGATAACACAATTGCCAAATATGGTCAACACAAGAAAGCCTCCGGGGCGAGATTTTTGTGAGTTTTCGTGGGGGAATTTATTATACTATAATTTTTGCCACTCACGTATTAATTACAGCTCAAACTAGAGCTTATGTAATTTTGGAGAAAAAGAGACGCAGTTTTCATCATGGATTCAAAGAGTCCCTCGATTTAGTCCGGGGTGTCTTAGACAGCTAGACGAACGATATATTATTAATAATTTACCATTATACAATGGCATTTAAAAATTAAAATATAAAAATATATAATAATGATAAATTGCATCCTTTGAGTTTGTTTTTGAGATGGGGGAAAGGGAGGGAGTTAAATTCACACTGCCCTCTCACTGTGCACCTGATGTAATACACATAATATTTCTGTTGGCAATTTCCCCAAACGCTACCAGAATTTGATATCCGTACATTGTTTTTCAAACGCCATTTCTGATTTCAACGAACGTGAACAACTACAATTCACTGATACACCTTGTTTGGAAAAACCCTGCATTGTGAACACGCTTCTTCACATCGCACGTTACATGTGCCTCTATGCCATGGTAAAATAGTTCTGTCTCCACCAATTATGGTTGCAAATATCAGCACGGTGTCTGAACATGCTGATCCTAATACATATAATGACAGCCACTAGACAAAGACCACACTAACTCATCCCCCGTTTTCATCCTGTAAGTTGGGGTTGGTCGTCTGCATTTTTGTGGAGCAATGACACTAAAGTTCTTCTTAAGATGCACGAGAAAATCTCATTCAGCAAGTTCGTCCCCGTTAGACATATGATCTACTTCACTTTTTTATAAAGCAACTATTATTCCACTTTTAACAACCAACTAATACAGTAAAGGGTTAGGAAAAAAACACTAGAGAAATATTTTAGAAAAAAAATCATGAAGTCATCCGTTACTTTCGTGAGCACCCATACGAGTACTTCTAGGGAGTGTGAAGAAGATTATTACCTCCTTCTCAAAGTTATCGAGAATTTTAGTGAATGTACAAGATACCAAAATGCTGAAAAAATAATTGATATTGCTTGACAATTAGTAATGAGCTAAAAAGTACCTTATTTTAAAATGTAACTATAAAACTTTTGAAAGTAAATGCGTAGCAGGTTCGGGCGAATCAAATTTTTAAACGGCTAAGAACTCAAGATAATGGCATGCTGGGGAGGAACACCGTACCATGGTACTACTGCAGGACCCTACACATTAATTGAATCAGGACACACTAATCATTTGTCCCTATTTTTATGATGCAAGGGCATTAAAAATAAAGGTCATGCTGCACCAGAACCTACACTCTTCTGAGGAACCTCAACTTCAGCTACCAAGGGAACTGAACTCTGGACTGCAGTGAGTAGAAAAATGGCATGCATTTTATACCATTGAATGTTGAACCCAGATTAATGGAACAGTAGATGAATGCATTATCACCATGCCACTGTAAGGGAACGACCCTACACTTTTCTGAGAAATCCAAACCTCTTGAGGCCTAGGGAACACAACCTCATTACTACAGCGAGTTATTGGTAAGCCCAGATTAACGGAACAGTAGACAACAGAAGACAACAGTAGACAACAGAACAGTAGACGGAACAGTAGATGCATTATCTCTATGCCATTGTAAGGGAGCGACCCCACATTCTGAGGAATCCAAACCGCTTACGGCCCAGAGAACACAACCTTGTTACTACAGCGAGTTGTTGGTAAACCCAAATTAATAGGATAGTAGACGAATGCATTATCACTATGCCACTGTAAGGGTGCAACCACGGTTGGGTTTTTGATGTGGCAGGCATCAAAATCTTGTTTAAACTGTCAAAAATCTATAATTATCGTTTTAAATTATTTTTTGGTCATAATAGATATTAAATAATAATAAAGTTATGCACGTTAATGTAAAAACTTATGCAGGTATTATTTTATAGTTTTAAATATCAATTTAACACAATTATTAAATACAAAACATTAATTCCAATATTTTTTAATCTGTGCAGAATTAATTCTACCATATAATTAGTAATCTAGTTCACTTTTACTATGCAGCATCCAATGGCACGGAACTAATTTTGCACATTTATTCACACCTAAGTGATTTCTTAGCTTAGGGTTACAAATCAAA
Source organism: Dysdera silvatica (assembly GCA_006491805.2). Lineage (NCBI taxonomy): Eukaryota > Metazoa > Arthropoda > Arachnida > Araneae > Dysderidae > Dysdera > Dysdera silvatica. Next base: position 29,153,293 of record QLNU02015003.1, on the reverse strand, counting down.
AGTTTGAAAATACTCTTTCAATCGAACCTGAGCTAGCAGGACACGATAGCAAAATTATCGCTAGTTCTGCAAGTTTAGACACAGACACAGCTAAAAACCATTGCATATATTGCATAAATTTTGAAAAATATACCCAACAATGAAAGAAATGAAGAAGGAACCTTGGATATACGAGACAATAAAAAGTTAAGGACTTTTGCAAAGCATATTTTGTTAATGAGTAGAGCATATATTTTACCATATTGCTTAAAAATAATTTGTATTTATTACTCATATTATTAATAATAAATTGAAACATTATTTAGTACTCATATTTCTGAAATTGTCGAATACTCTTGACAGTTTTGATATTATCAAATACCATTGACATTTTTGACACAGTCAAATACTATTGACATTTTAAATATTACATGTGATGTATGTTATTTTCAAAAGGAATTTTTATACTGAGAGGCAATATTTATGGGTTTTAATAGGATAGTTTAAACCATGGTTAAAACCGTCAAACATTTTCATGCATCGTAAATCTGCCAACTCCGGGAACGATCCTACATTTTTGAGGAATCCAAACCTCCTATGGCCTAGGGAAAACAACCTCCGTACTACAGCGAGTTGTTGGTAAGCATTCTTGGTCAGCATCATTATGAGTTGAACTTGAATTAAAGGCACATACCAGTTCGATCATAATCGTTCAATTTATGGTTTAGTTTTAGTTCCCCGCAATTGTAGTACAGCACTTCGTCTCTTTTTCCTGCAACGTTTCTTTACATTGGGTCTTACATCTGGTCTGACATCTCTATATTTGTACCGTAGATTTGCATCTGGTACAAAGTTTGTGTCTGGAGTAAGAACCAATATCATGCTTTGGTTTCGTTCCTCTGGCATCTGTCTTAATTCTGTCGTAAATTTTAAGTTTTTCTCTAACCATCTTCATGTCACCTGCTTTATATAGAATCGCTTTATTAATTGTGAGGTCGTTGATTCCTGCAATGATATATTCTCTTAGCGATTCATCCTCGATACTGGCCTGGCTGGTAAGTTCACTCATCTTAAAAAAGTACTCTTGGGTGTCTTCATTACGTTGCATTCGGTGCTTCGCCAACATTTGGTGTAACTATGTTTGGTGTACCATGCACTGAATTCCTCCCTTAGTAATGATTTCAATTTGTCCCATGAGGTGACATTTCTTTCACTGTGGATGAATGATAGGACAATACCTAGTAGTGATTTTTTTTGCATAGATAAATTTTTGCAAATCTGACCATGCAATTATAGTGGCAAAGTTTTTGAATCCTTCTAGCCACTTCTCAATAGAGCAATGTCGATCTCCGTCGAATGGTTTAATAACACAGTTTACATCATTAAATCCTATTGATAAATTTGGAAATTGGGACATACTTTCTCTTACTCTTGAGTTTGCATTTTCTATTTTACTCTCGTCTTCAAAATCATCTTCGTCGTCGTCTTCTGTTTCTTTTACCAAATTTTGCTCCATTACTTTCAGATCTGATAGACTTAATATCATCCTAGTCAAAATTTCATCTCACGCTCCATTGTATTTCATATTTAAAATATTACATATAATTACGAGATTGTTTAGTTTAAAGTTATTGTTGACGAATTTTACTTTGTTCTTGAAGCATTCCCTATTTTCCAAATCAAAATTAAAACCATTGAATTCTACGAGTCTTTTGCTGTTCTGTCTATCGCCGCCTTCAAATATTATTTTGTGCAACAGTCTAATCTGTTTTCCGGATGCTGATTTCAAGTTTTTTTTCTATTAATGTATTCAGATTAAGATTTGCTTCTGACATTATAAACCAAAATGATACTACTTGCAATTATTCGCACTCTCTAATTCAACTGTCTTGCGTCTTTATCTTGCCCTTGATTATTTATCCCATCTGTATGTCTTAATATCTTTTTTGCATCTTTATCCTAGCTTTACATCTTTATATCTTGTTTTTGCATCTTCTTCCATCTTTACATCTTTATGTCTTTATCTTGCTTTGCATCTTTCTCCAGTCTTTACTTCGTGTATCCACTGCTTGAGCAATTTTTACATCATCCTTACGTATCCTGCTTCTGACACAAAAAAAAATGTAGGATGGCGTTTTCAAAGGTTGCAGAAAGCAGAATAACCAGTACTTGCACAAGGACTGCAACATATTCATTAATAAAACACTCTTTTTACGCCAACCAACATACTACAAACTTCCGAATCATCTTAATTCCATTATGACTCTCTCAATGCAACATTTACCTCTTATTTTTCGACTCAAGGTCACGATATTTAGCTATCTTAATCTTATATTGACGCCATCCAAGCAAGCAAAACAACTAAAAGAAATCCAATTCCTGCATATATAAATGGTATCACTATGACAATAAAAGTTGATTAATATTGTTGTTTAAGTAAATAAAGTAATTGACAAATTTTCAAAGAAACCAAGATGGCTCGACTTTGCACTATAAACTTCAAGTTTTTCAAAAAGTTGCTTGTTATAAAAAAAGTAAAATAATTACAATGTTTTTATAGTTTAAATTTAAACTTGTTCTATTAATTACATTGTAAATTATCGTTTTTGGTTATTGTATATGTCTCCTTTACTAGGTTATCCTTCTGTCATACTTGACTATAATCTGCCCTAAACCATATAGTTTAATTAAAGAAAAGCCCAGCTTTAATTCATTGTCGTAAATTAAATATTTTGGTGAGTATAAAGCAGGGTTGTCCAACCTTTTTCGGTAGCGGGCCACTTAAAGAATTTTCACGGATCTTGCGAGCCAGCGGTTTCTTTAAAAAAGTAAAAAAAACTAACACTTAACAATCTCCCTTTAGAATTTCTTCCAATTATTTGTTTGTGTCCTTGCGATGTAGAAAGGGGTCACCTCTCCTGTCCCCAAAATTTTTCCTTATTTCTGGAAAAAAAAATTTAATTTTTGTTTGGGAATTTTTTTTTATTTCAAACAGTTGTAGACAGGCCAGATTAACATTGTTTGCGGACCGGATTGTGACATGACATGTTGGACAATCCTGGTATAAAGGAAGGCTAGTAATATAACAACATTTACTTAAACTATTTAATAGTCCAAAACTAAAACTTTTCCTATGAAGGTCACTAAACCCCCGTAATAACATCCTGGATCCGCCATTGACCAGTGCACTACCAAAAGGTCAATGCATTAATAAAAAATTAGAGTATAAAATTATTATATATACATATTAAATAAATAGGATCAAAGGTAAAAGTTGAGAAATCTACACTTGAAAAAATTCCAAAATACTTCAGAATCTTTGCAAGCGAGAGTGAATACATGTGCATAATGACTACAGACGATAGACGCACAGCGACAACATGGAGGCCATTTTCAAACGTTTTATACTAATTATTATTAGTGAAGAATTCCATATTTATTAAAGAATAAATAAAATTTACAGGTAAACATCTTTTCTTTACATTCTTGTTTAAATATTAATGCAGAGGTCGAGAATCTGAACTGACTAAATTCCTAAGTAGTCCTTTACCCTATATAAAATGATGGCCTTGCACTTTGGGTCCCCTGATTTTTTTTTTATTGTATACAATTGCTACTTTTATCCTTCTTAGTTTCCTGGCATTCTCATTGCACATAACTGTAGATTTGTTAAAAGTTTTCTAGTTCTAATCAAGTCGTTAATGGGAAAATTTATTGTAAATAAACTTTCCCATTAACGACTTCCAAGGGATGGAGAAAAAATGTTATTAAACAGAAACTGATGTTAATCGGAATGTTTGAAATTCCATAAAATATTTGCCAGAGCCAAAAAAAACACCATCAAACATAGTCATTAATTAGAATGGATCGACTGGGCCCCTGGACCAGTGTGCCCTCATGGGCGATAGGACTTGTGCCCTCATGGGCGATAGGACTTGCGCCCTCATGGGCTATAGGACTTGCGCCTTCATGGGTTACAGGACTTGCGCCCTCATGGGCTACAGGACTTGCGCCCTCATGGGCTACAGGACTCGCGTCCTCAGATAATCCAAGGTATGCATCCTTCGAGAGGACCCAGTCCGCCTCTGAATTAGAATGATGCTACTGAAGGAGATTATTATATTAGATTGCCTTCTCTTATTAAAGATTAGACTAGACTGCATTAAGGATTTATCACCTTCCATATAATCAGTGACGGATCCATGGAAGGAGGAGGGGGGGGAATTAGGGAAATTTCCCCTCTCAAATCCATAAAAACATAGTGGAAATCAGTTATAACAAGTGCCGATTATAACGACAAACTGCATATAATGATAGAATTTTTACAACAAATTTGATTTCCTATTTTATTTTTTTAAAATTGCTTGTTAAATCCAATTTTTTTTTAAAAAAAAAAAAGACTTGTTTACTAAACGCGATTAAGTTGTATATATTGTGCTTAATTATTAAATTAAACAAGTTCCATATTTTCATTGCCATATCCAGAAACTCACTAAATGTGGGTTCAACTTTATTTTCATCCCCCTCCCAAATCCCTCGCTGGATTTGCCCTCTGACGTAATTCAACCATTTTTATCTTTAAGACACGTGATTCTTATTAGATAAGGACTACTACATTCTTATTAGACAAGGTCTCATGTTTGGAGAGAGTAGCATGCATTTGGCAAAAAGGCCAAAAAATTCCTTTAATAAACAAAGTAAGTCATTTGGTACCACCTGTCCAAGGCGAATAGGCATTACAGGAAGTCGTTGTATTACACCGCTCATAGAGAATGTGCGTAGCTGAAACCAATATACTTCCCCAGCTTACAAGCGATAACTGCCTACAATATGAGAAACGGTGAAGATATCCATTAGTTTTCTACCAAAAAAGAAAAATATATATATGAAACGACTAGCTAGTTGCGAGTAATAAGCATAAAATGGAATATCGAATCATGCTCCCTCACAAACTGCAATAAACACGTTTAATATAATAAAATAAACTTACCATTTTTGTAATCTATGAAAGGGTTACTTATGAACAATGTAATGCACAAGCCAAACTATTTTGTTAGGCACTTTCGGTTTAAGTATCAAAATTATAGGTTACGAAAAGTTTTTTAAATGTGCAAATTTTGTAATTATATTTGAGAAAATAACCAACCCTATAATATAAATTATATTATTTATACACAGTCCGTGTACATATATGGTAATATATCAGAGACACAGAGTCTGATGGGAGGAAAAAAGAAGCAACACAGAATTACAAACAACCTGAAGGAGTATGAGGAGCTACATGCCAAGAGTTAACTATGAGATATTAAATGAAAGGTACAGAAAACTCTCCTGAATACTTTCAAATAAGGGACACCTCTGTTTAATGGACACTTTTCCAATCCCTAGTTATAATACTGGCTATCTCTTAACCTTTCTGAATAACAGATACATGAGTAGCTAGGTATCTACTATTTAGAAGTTTTACTGTACTTGAGTGAGAGGGCAAATAAAGGTCAAGACATGGGCATATGCAGAGGAGATTAACAGGGTTGCCACCTCACAGCTGTGATTAAATTTTATATACATATGAACATATAGAGTTGTAGCTCTGTAACCCTCTCCCCTTTGTAAGCCTGTAACTCCACTCGTGAATTTTCTATATAGTTTATTTTATACGAGTTGAACGCTACACAGAATTAAATAAAGCAACAATATTTATCAACGTTTTTTAGGCATAGTAATATTAACGCCGATGTTATGGCGTGGTTAGATTGTGAAACCCACAGTGATCATGCCCCACCAAATGCAAAAAACATTTCTTTGCAAACGTTTCAGCATCTGACCACACTAACATCAGCATTAATATTACTATGCCTAAAAAAAAAAAGTTGATAAAAATTGTTGCTTAATTTCTTTCTATATATGCCTATGGGTTAAGAATATCACATCATTATTAATGTAAAAAAAAAGTTCAACTGGCAATAGACAGGGCATATTGTAAAAGAATTAACCAATAATGGATAACGGAGATAATCAAATGAAATGTAAAATATTGAAGAAACATCTTCCAAAAGATGGATAGATAGAAAATGAGAACAGGTTGAAACAATGTGAAAATAGATTTTTTTAGAAGTGAGGGCACTTAAAGAGGCCTTCATCCAGTAAAGAATAGGTAATCCAATGCTGAATGAAGGTCGTTCTAAGTTAAACATGACAATAACACAGTAAAACACCTTCAACACGCATTCCCAAATAGCAGACACCTCCATTTATTGGATACTTTTCTAATTCCCAACCCTTGTTATCCCCAAACCCTCCCGAATACTGGGCACCTTGCGATAACACACAGATACTTAAGTCCCAAGGTGTCTGCTATTCGGTGGTTTCTATTGTATATGATTTCATTTGACTATTATGATGTAAGAACAGCAGGGTTTATGCTTCACCAGGACCTAAAGTTTTCTGAGGAACACGAACCTCTTAGATTTAGGATGAGAGAGCTAACCCCTGGACAACAGTGATCAGTTAGATAGTAAGCATTCTTTTTTGGGAATAGAAGTCAAACTCGGGGTAATTGCATGCTAGGTGGACACATTACAAGCACAGGGCCTTATGCATAATGTAAAAAAATTAAATTACAAAATACACTTCTCTCACGTTTATGACAACTGGATGGATCACAAATATTTGGATACAACTGCATAGTTGGTCCCCTAGTTTTCTCTTCTCCTGAAATTGGTCAGGAATTTCAGTAGAGCAGCTCGTGATGTCATACTGTCTGTAACATCAGGGTTACGCTTGTCTTCTGTACTTGCAATGTCACTTGCACCGCTTTATCATTCTGTAGGCTGTGTTTTGTTCGTTACAATAATTTGCATTGCATCTGAGGGTTTGTGGTCTTTCGTTTTTTGGTGGAATTGCATTTGAAAGGTAAGGGGAGGGTGACTTTTCTGTCACACACTGCTGCCCAAGGCATCTAGGTGAGTATTTCTATCTTTTTTTCACTTCATGGAATCACTCTACAGTGGTTCAACAATTTTAGTATTCAGGCACAACTCAAATTTTACCTAAACAGGCACAAGGGGTGTACCCCTGAGTGGGACTCTCCCCTCCCCCACTTACCCTCTGCTAGTAACAGGATTTACAGGGTCCAAAAGCTACCCAAAACAAAAAATCCAACATGGCGGCAGGTCACTTCGCATGTTGCCAGTCGCTTTTAGTAATACTTCAAGAAATATCACTAGGAGATGAACTACGCAGTTTTACCAATATTTGTCATTCTAGAAAATGGGTTGCAGTGTCAAAAACCTTTGGAAACACTGTTCTGTTACTTTAGTTTCAATTCGATGGGCAAAAATGGTTCACTTTTTTAACCAGGATTATGTTTTATGGTGGAAGGTCAGATAAGAACCAGCTGCATCAAGAACTAGTTTTTTGAGAGATTCAAACTGCAAGCTTTATTTATAGCGGAAGGGTCATACTGCGCCGCAACCTGCAGTTTTCCGACGAATCTGGACCTTTTAAAGCCTAAGGAACCAACCCTCAGACTACGGTAAGCAGTCAATCAGCATTCTTTTTTTGGCACAGTTAGACCGCTATCACCCGGAGAATTGAATCTTGGAATAATATGGATTGATAGAAAAATTGGCAAGTAATCAGAACCAACAGGATTCAAATCGGGAGTTCTATACAAAAAATAAATGTGTTTTGCCTGTATGCAGGGCCAGCGCCAAAGGGGAGGGAGCAAACCAGGAATTCGCCCTGAGCGGAAGGTTTTTAGGGATGGCAAAATGAGATTATTATTACTATAAAAAATGAAGTCATTCTGAGACGATAAAACAAGTGTTTGCCTCAAGCAGCATAATACCTAGTGCTGGCCCTGCATGTATGACACCGTATGTTTTTGTGCCAAAGCAGACAAGGGATGCTGTGTTTGAAAACATTCAGTAGTAGATTTTCAAGAAAGCCCATTACTACATATTTTTGTGGTATAGGAGGAGGATAATTAGACTACAATAATTAGTGAAATATCTTCGTTTTTGGCAAGTTTTTTAAGCTAAAGTAGCCTTTTAAAACCAAAAAGACAAACTCATTATTAAATTTTAAGTTTTAAATACAGTCAACTCTCGATTATCCATACTGTGCTCTAAAACAAATTAAAAATTGGAAAAACTTTCACTTTTTTTTTTGGTTTTACGGCTCAAAGACTACAGTGGTCATGCTGCGCCGGGACCTACAGTTTTCCGAGGAATCCGAACCTCTTAAGGCCTGGGGAACCAAACCCCGGACTACAGTGAGCAGTGCGATCTTTTATGAGATCTCTGAGTAAGCGTTCTTTTTGCACTGCTGGGAGTCGAACCCGGATTACAAGACTAGGAGAACTATTTCACACTGGCCACCCCAGGGCTCAAAAATTGGAAAAAGAAAGTATGCATTGGTGTATGTAGGTGGTATTGATGGGGTGGCAAATTTCATTACAATGAAATTTTGTATATTTAGAATAGGAATATGTGGATTTGCAGTTTGTAACCTCCCATTGAGTCTATAATCCCCCCACTCATTTAATTTTTCTGCATACGCCTCATGGAAGTATGATTGATCGATGGAAACAATATAATTACATACCACAAGAGATTAGCTGCAATTAGCTCAGACGGTAACACTAAAGTGAGAAATATAAAAATTTAACGCTAGAAGCTTTTAATCTGATTTCAAACCACAGTTCATCAATTCAATTTGAAAAGAACTGTGGTCTAAAACGTGAGTAAATATCAGCCAATTTTTCCTTGCTGTTGCACAGAGTTTTAGATTTTACTATATAATGTACGCATATTTGTAGTAACAAAAATTTCAAAATTTTAATTTTTCTTCCACATTTTATTGTTTTTCAATTATATGTGGTAGTCTCATTTCACCTTACTACCACAGAGAGAAACGCGAGTTTTCAAAATTGTGGTTAAAGGCAAACATTACTACACAAACATTTTAACATAATTGTAATTGCACATATATGTAATGTATAAATATGTTACTATTGCCGCTATTATTATATGTTATTATTGACAGATTATGTATATATATGTTTTATGTTATTATTGCCCAAATAATAAAAGATTTGTACACAACATACGTAAAGTCTGTTTTATTTTAAAATTGTGGGGGCAAGGATCCGCATATATAACTCTACTCCCATAATCACAGACAATTAGGGGTTGACTGTATAACATATTGCTTTAAACATATATATGTATATCCCTTTTATTAAATACTAAATTATGAGTTTATAAAGTCACATTTTATTTTTGCCAATGTTTATACTTAATTCTCAAAGATCTAAAAATAAAAGTCACAGCACAAAAATTTTTAATAAGAAAAATTTGGACGTGATGATAACTGAAATTAGTATTGAGAAGATTTGTTTAAAACTGTTAATCTGTATTTAAATTATTATAAAATTGACGGAAGACAAATGGTATTAGACCCATGGCTATTCTTAAAGGCCACTTAAACCTGCTGCATATCAGCCGTATAATTTTTAATACCAAAACTGTCACTTCAAAAAATAAATAAATAAATAAAAATATTGTTAAATAAAAACAAAAATACCGCATACAAAGTAAATTTGAATAACGGTAATAGATGGTCCAACCATCAAGAATGTAATCAGTGAAAGGGAAATCGGCAAATAACCGGCGAAAAATCGCAATTACGTTTTTATTTTGCATCTTAATTCTAAACATATATAGGATCTACAAGGAAAATAACAATGGGTATTTCTAGAAAATCTATAGTAATAGCCAAGAACGTAGCTGCAGATAGCATAGGGGCTCCAGTAAATTAAGGCCCTCACTTTGTTGTTGAGCTCCTTATTTTAATAAAATCAGGGGGCCCAAAAATAATTTCTGCCTAAGGGATCACTAAAACTGGCTAATGCCACTGATGAGAGCCGAGAACGGACTCACAATCACAAATGAAAAGGAACAGTATTGTTTGTTTAATAATTTCTGTTACCCGCGCAATACACAATTTCAAGTGGGCTCGAACTGAAAAGAAAGTAAAATAAATTTCATTTTTTCCAATAGCCAATCCTCAGATGACAATATTTTCACCCATGCGGACATTTCTGCATCACTAGGTGACAGATGCCCAGGCAACTTTCATCTCACTCAACCCCAAACAAGCTACACTTCAGATATGGCGATTTAAACAAAAACTGATGCCGAACCGCAGTACAAAATAGGATGGCCCTTTAAATCTACTATATATATATTTTAGAATAAAAAACTTTATAAAAAATGATTTAAAGTTTTGGAGTTCGATTTATTTAAGTGTAACTGCGATTTATTTATCTCTTGACATGTAGATAACACAAGCATAGCTAAAATAAACTGGGAACAGAATTCAAAAAAGGAGGATGCTTTTGATAAAAAAAGAGGGAGGGGAAGGGGCGGAAGAGTTTTGATGAAAACAGAACTGTTCTCATTTAGGACTTAATTTACAGCTAAATAGTATTGTTCAATGGAGATCTACCCCGAATCCATCTCCCCTAGAGCACGACCATGTCAATCAGGGAGGTGGTGGCATGGGTTCAGAGGCTCACAAAGATTTATAGTTGATAAATTAAAAGACTTTTAACAGAGAGTGTTAACATGTTATCAAAGTCTTTTCGGCTAAATTAACTTCTATCTTCTCCTCTGCAAGAAAAGTTTCAGGTTCTGTTCGTAATACATGCACAGATGGATCTTCAAATCTAAGGAAAGCTTTCATAAAAAATTTAAAACATTGTTTATTATACATTGTAGGTCTAAATTTAAAACAGATTATAACGTTTCTTTAAAAGATCATAAGACTTCCTTAGCATTTAAAAATTCACTTCTCCAAAATAAATAACTTTCAACGTGTTTAGAAATTTGCATTATGCTTAGCTTTTTACTGTCATTGATTTGGTTTTGTAGGTTAAAAGATCGTCGTAAACACTTAATTATATGATGAATTTATGCAAATTTTGCGTCCCCAGAGTCCTTTCTATTATGTGGGCGTGAGTGTTGTTACATTTCCGACAATTTCTGATATTTACTATGCAAATGATATAAATGTGTCAGTTACACAATTTTAAATCCCGGCTAGAAACATACAAATCTTTTATTATAGATAGTGGATTCTCAATTTTATGAACTCGTATGGACCTCAAAAAGTTCGTCAATCGGAATTAATATTAGTTCTATGAGACCATTATCCGTACCAATATATTGGTTCATAAAAGCAAAGAGTCCACTGTACTAATCGAATCTATAAGCCTTGAGATGTTTTACAAAAACTACAGTCGGTTACTGATAAATTGACTATTTGTAACAAAATTTGGCCATGTTTTGGGTTATCCTGAGTCGCCAAAGGCGCTAACTTCCTTCTCTGGTAACTGTTTCGGATGACGTCATCATGGATTGACGTTTTATGAGTCACGAATTTTGTAAATACTTTGAAAACACACCGATGTTATGGCATGAAGTTTGCTAAAGTCGGAATATGACCGTTGAGGTATCGTTCTCTTTGGGTTAATATGGCCTGCTTTTCATCGACGTTTAAGACTGTTGCATATACAGAAGCGAGTTTGGCCAAACTACAGTCCCTGTGCGATTTTTCAAGACGTAACCCTACTGGATTACGTCATCACGCGCCTTCGCGTCTCGACCATCATGTTTTTTAAGGAGTACTACCATTATACTCTCTTCAGATTTTTTTTTTTAACAAAAACTTACTTCGCCTTTAAGTGTCTGATTTTCATGGCTCTTGGAATTTCTCTTGTGATGCCACTCCACATATACTTCACGAGTAAGAGTCAAACAGCTTTCAACGCTGACTTTGTGCTCCACGCTCCTCTCATTCCTTTCCTTCTTCTTCCCCCATTCCTTCTGCGCGCGCGCGCGCAGCGCGCGCGCGAAGTACGAACAGCTTTCCATCAACATTTAAGTAAATAAAAGTCCAACAGCTTTTCATCACTGGGATATTGGCGGTAATTTACATTTCCTCATCTCTTTTTCCCTCCATACCTTTCCATCACATTTAACATCTTCTCCCTTACCTCTTTTAACCTTTTCTTCCTGTATCTCCTTCCAACCTCTCCTCATACCTCTTCCTCCCCATACCTCCGCTAACCTTCTCCCATACCCCCCTCCTTCCAAAACATACTATCAATTCCAATCTGTCATAGAAATAAAAACACGTGAACATTCGCCATCCAATCGCTACAACCACAAAACCACCACAGCACAAACCTGATGCTACAACACTACAATACAACTACCACATGCATGTGCACGTTTTTAACGCTCCACAAATCCTTCCCTCCATTTTAAGAGTATAGCATCAGTTTTGGCAACACAACAAGGGTATAAATCTGTAGTTTTACCGCAAATTTTTTTTTTGTACTATTGCACGCTTTCAAATTATGAAAGAGTGTGACTCTGTGCTTTACTGATTTTTTCTTTGGTGACTGGGGGTTGTGGGGGAATCCCCCATTAGGCTTTGACTGTTTTAGGAAAAATACTGAGGCTCTTGTGCACAATGCGCACTCTAGTCAATTTTAGTAGGAAGTGTTTCCAACATGCATAGCAATTGTGACACTGACTTGCCGCCATGTTAACAACATGGCTATCTCGATTCAGCGAAGTTAAAAAAACAAGCACTAACCTTTATAGATCTTCTTTGTCGAATGTGTGTTGTTTTTGGGACATTTAAAAAGCTGGAAAACAAGTTTTCTAGTCAATTTGTGGGCTGGCACTGGTAAATTGAATAATATCTTGTTCGCGACTTTGGTTTTCCCTTCCTTCTCTTCTTTCCCCCCCCCTCTCATGCTGCCACCTCTTTCCCCTCACCACATCTCTTCTATCCCCCATCATCACCCCTCTTCTGTTCCCTTTCTCTGCCTCCTTTTCTTTTCCCTTCTTAGCCTCCTCAAACCTTCTTTCCCCACCACTCCATCCCTTCCTTTCCCCCATCTTTGCCTTTTTGTCTCCTCACATTTGTACTTTCTCAAAACGGCACTGAAAAACATCAATCAAACAAGGCCTAGCCCACGACGTCGTCTCGCACTCATATCTGAATGAAAATAATCCTTGTTTTATAACCTATTCCAGCACACATCTATTCCCTCTCAACGGCAATTCCACAAAAAAACATGTCGACCTTCCACACATAATAAAATTCACTGCAAAACAAAACACAGCCAAAAGAACGACGACAGATGTGCAAATGCACATATATGTAACGTCACAGCCCTATGTACTAAATCTAGTGACTTTTCTAGTCATTTCAAGAGGAGATAAACACTAGGGGGATGTGTTCTGCACTATTACCAATATTAATTCCCAAAAAATCCACTTGCGCCCGAACGAAACATGGTCATCGCCCAGACCTTGTTTTGGCAACGTTTTAAGATACAGCTAGGCTTTGCATACCTTGAGGTCTGCAGGCAGGCATGGTGCTTAAAACTCTCGAATTTGATTTTAAGAATATAGCATGAGTTTTGGCGACGAAGAGAGTTTTACGACCAGGGTAATTCTAATGCTTTACCGCATTCTGTACTGTAAAGATCGTGGAAGTAGCATATGGATAAAATAATCATAAAAGTGAAGATCCATACTAATATTATTGGGTTATGTTGTAATACATGGATGTTAGCATATCTGTAATCTAGGTTGTGTCCCACTGTTGTGAAACAAAAATAAAAAAGAGCACTTTCTAACTAACTGCTCATAGTATAATTAAGGTTTGATTCCCCAGGCCAAAAGAGCTTTAAATTATCCGAGAAATGTTGACTTATTGTAGTACAACGGCATATGACCTAGATCTGGTTCTGGCTGCTGTACATGGATGGGTGGTTAATGGAGGTAATGATAATGTTCATAATGGACCCACCTCCCCATTGCAATGCAATTTTTTATATATGTATATTTGAATACATGGAGCTATAGACCTGTAAGTCCTCCCTTATGAACTTCCTGCATATGCTAATGCATGGTGGTAATGCCCTTTTTTTACATGAATTTGAGTCCATATGGTTTTGACTATATACCAATTTTTCTACTGATTTGTAGTTTGGAGTTCTATGTCCTAAGAAATAGAAGGTGAAGTTGCTTCAAAAACTTCGTTTTGGTGCATCATCACCTTTACTGTCCTTATGCTGTAAAATACAAGCAAAAGGTAAATTCTTAGAGTAATTATGCCTGTATCTAGGGGGGGGGGTTAAGGACCGGTCCCCCCCCCCAAATTAAATCCTGGCTTTGGTTTTGAGAGCACTGTTTTGAAGATTTACGTTTTTTTGATTCTTTGAACTTTACTGACCATTGTTTTTCTATCCTTATAAGATTTCCTCAATTTGTTTGCAATGTTTAGAGGTGGTGGTTCCACCGCAGAAATCGTAGAATAGTTAGACAAGGCTTAATTAATTTAAGCCAAACTGGTTACAATCTTGCATTAACGAACTATCGTTTGATTAATTATTAATGAATTATTATGCTTGCAAACTAAGCAGCGTTGGTTCCATTTCTTGTAAGTAAATGCTGATACAGCAAGTTTACTAACAGGTCAGTCCATATCAAATCAACCAATAAAAAATAAGCTTTGGAATTTTATGTCAGCTAATTTTTGAAATATTTATTCCTTATCTAAAATATATATAT
>QLNU02015003.1:29118528-29133729 GCA_006491805.2 Dysdera silvatica | reverse complement strand
CCTCTTCACAAGCTTTAAAATGATACCATAACCAGCTTTGTAGTTGAAACAGATAGCTTGCAAATTGCATTTAAAGTTTCGGCGGCAAGCAGATTTTAGGACATTTTGGAAATTAAAGATCTCCAAAATTGGCAGCAGGAAAAATTTAAAAAAAAAAAAATTTTAGATGATAAGGAATAAATATCCCAAAAATCAGCCAAATCCATGACGTCAGGGTTTCGTTCACTGGTTGGTTTATCGCGGAATGACCCCTAACATGTCTCATAGTAATTAAACAAAATTTTCTTCATTTAGATCTAGGTCTAATGGATCACAAGCTGGAGAATGGGGCAGTGGCTCTGGCAAAGTAAGTAGAAAACAATGACTGATGTTATGAGTGACTTTAAAGAATGCTCACTGTGGTTAAGTTGCAGTTACAGGCCCGGTTTATTGGTAGCAACCATCGGCGTGGACAACATAAAAATATTGGAATGGGGGTGCAATATACCGTTAGAAGGCATTTTGTTTGAAATTGGAGGGAGATGTGGAATCTTAATACCTACATTGGGGGATGGGTGCCCTCCCACTAACGGCACCTGTGGTTGTGGAATTGTCAGGGAATTTTAAACGCTATGCGCCCTAGAGTAGCATGGGATGAGATTTTTGGTGAAACCTTGAAAAGTTCAGGGAAAACCTTCTGTTTTGAAAACCTAAATTTCCCACAAATGCAATTTTGTTTTCCCTGCAACTGAAGTTCACCTAAAGATTTTTTATGATTAATCAGTGAATTTTTGCTTTAATGTGAGTGAGATCCTGCTATTTACTAGGTTTTCTCTCCCGTAACGACAACCGCCTTCAACCAGTAAGTTGCCTGTTAATAGTTTCTTCCTTGTCTTAATTCTTTGGCCAACAGTAGGGTGGTTGTGACATGTCCATTTACTGTACCATTAACCTTAGTTTCATTGAACATGTCATTTTTCTGACCACTATAGTTCGAGCGTTAATTCCCTATCCCACAGAAGTTCATATTCTTCGGAAAATTAAGTCCTTGCACCATGAAACATCTTATGTTTTAGTTATACAATGGTGGTATGATCATTCTTTTTTATATCGTATGGAGTATCTGGATTGTAATCATCTGCATATTAGCCTTTTAAGTCTGCTGCTAAATACTAATACAGTTTTTTTTCCTTCATTTTCCGTGTTCTAATTTTTCAACTTAGATATTCAATCCAAAAAAAAAAATCATTTTTATCATGTTTTATCATGTTCCAGAAGTGGAACATTGGCTACTACTGAGTATACAAAGTGATCAAAATTTGAGAGTACAGTTAAAACTCAATTTGCTAAAAAATAAAACATATATATAATACAAAAAAAAAATGTATATATGCATGTATATTTATATAAACATACATATGTATGCAAAAGATCATTAGTGTGTATGGGGTTTGCCAACCCAATTTCAATAAAATTTTGTATATTTTAACATAGGAATATGTGGGTGTAGCTCATAAGCCCCCTATTGAGCCTATAACTTATATAAAACTAGCCATTATGTCTGATAAAGGTCATACATGGGATGGCGTCCCCTCCTCCAACTTCCTCCCCCCAAATTTAAAAAAAAAAAATAATTTTGTCATTATAGGAGCCAAGTGAAGGTGTTTTACCTCCCTCCCTCCTAATTTTATACCTCCTGTTTGTAAATCTTGTATGCGAGTCTAATATATGCATGTATGTACTAGGCCATGTATTACACAGGGTTTCCCAATGGAAGGGGGGTGGAGTATTAAAATCAGAGACATTGTTGGTTCGACAACTTTACTTGTCCCCCCATCGGGTTAATGTCAAGATTTCTCCAATAGAGAGGTGAACATCCAGCCCCCTTTATTTACAGGCCTGACAAATATACATATAATCATAAGCAGATCCAGAAAAAAAAGAGGGTACAGATCCTGCTGTGCAGCGACAGAGTACAGACCACTTCATCATATTCCATAATTTTGCATAATAAATCAGTTGCTTCTAGTTTTTCTTCAGCCTACCTGGGAGGAGGGGCTCAAACCCATCTCTGGATTCACCAATGCATATAATAAAAAACATTTTCCTGTTGCACTATTGTTGTCGAAAGCAGTTTTGTCATTCCATTTTGCAATCTTTTTTTCATTTTGGGACAAGTTTTAGGTCTTGTTTTGATTTTAATTTTCTTCTTTTTTTGAACAAGATCGTCTCCCTGTTGAGAATATTATTGACGTGGATGGTTCATCATAAGCAGTAGGAATAGACATAGGGGCTTCGTCAGATCCTATGGGGCGAGATTTTAAAAATAGACTCACCTGCCCACTAATATCGGACGGATGAGCGACTCCAAGTTAATTTTCGTCAATATTTACTTCATCTGGAAATCAATAGTTCCCGACATACGGCAGTTGACAAATATGATAACGATCCTGCGAATTATTTGATAATTCTGAATCACTCAACAAATTCAAATAAACCACTGCTTCATCGACGGTGTGAAATATTTTTATTTTATTTTTTTTTATTTTATTGGCAATTCAGAAAATTCTGAGCAGAAACGAAATTCAATCCTTACAGGAATAAAACTTAAGTGTTTAAAAGGAACTAAAAATTCTGAAACCTTGCATAAGTAAACTGATTGAATGCTTATGTCTGGTAGATCAAAATATTTACATCTGGCAAATCATAGAAGTACAGCCATCTGGGAATTGACGAAACACGTCCATACTGGATTCGGAGAGCACACTATAACCAGAAGTGGCCAATGTTCCACTTATGAAACATTGAAATTTAAATGTCCTTCATGTGCTACTTAATCAAAATATTTCTTTTTTTTTTACTAATTTTACTATTCCTCCATCTTTTGTAAATCTTAAAAAAAAAAAATGACAGTGATGAAAGAAGTATTTAATATCAGAAGTTTAAATTGCCTCAAAATGAACAATTTCAAAAATTTATAAAAATAACAACGATCAGATAAATAGTCTTGAAATAATTCAGGAATATGTTTCAATCTTTTATTTAATTGAATAAATTATCATTTCATTTAAAAAAGTTAATTTTGAATTGGTGAAGAAAAAATTAAATTATGTTCCATTTATGGAACATTGACCATTAAAAGGTTAAGTACTTCCCATTTTTTCTTCCAATCTATATTCCCTTTGAGTTTGATCTCATTAGACGACAGAAGTTTAGATTACCTGGTAAACTGAAAATGGTGGCACAGCATATTCTGAGCTATCCCTGCACTTGACGAGAATTCTTATTTATTGTACTTTTCAATAAAAAAAATCGCCTCTTTCAACATTTTTGCAGTTCTCACGCAGCCTGGAATTGTCAGGGAATTTTGAATCGCCCTTAAAGGTCAGCGAAAAATCAGATTCTTTGGACAAACCTGGAAAAGTCTGTCAGAATCATCTTAACTTCTGTTTTGAATAGTTTAATCTCCGACAAATGTGAAACTATTTTCTCCGCAACGGAAGTTTAGTTGAAAATTGCTTGTGACTGGTCATAGAATTTATTTCTCCAATGTGAGGGGGAAACCCTGATTCTGGAACACCATCTTATTCGCCATTCCCCCCCCCGCAGTTTGTCTGAGGTATAGTTATTACTGACTTCATATTTCGCAAAAACACCAGACCTTTAACTGCAATTTCACCATGATGAAGATCCGTTTATACAGCTTGATACATAATAACATTTACTATTCGTGTATCATGAAAATATGATCAACCAACTTCTGCTGCAGATAATTTTTTTACTGGTTTACTAAGAAAATGTTTGTTTTATATTTGACTAATCCTGCCTTGGGTGCAACTGATCTGACAGATGTGATGGACTGATTACATTGACTGTATCCGGCACAAAGGTGGATCCTTGTGCCCCCCCCCAAAAAAAAAGTAGATTTTCCCTTAATTTAACAGATATGTTGCATCTAACAAAGGATTATGTTTTTAGTGCACAAAAGAATTATCCAATTTCTTGCTATTAAAAAATACGTTCTTCCTCTGTTTTTTAGGGAGGTGGTTCTGGAGGGTCCGTAAGGTATGTATGTTTGCTGATGATAAAACAATATCGCTAAACAACTCAGCTACTTGATTTAACAAATTATAATTCGTTTTGCTCTGTCGTAAATCTCTATAGTCTCTTCCATTAATTGTGATATGTGAAAATCAGATCTGAATTTTAAGAAGTTCGTTAGATTTGCCATGCCTGTTGTAACGATGATTAAGTGAATAGCTTTGCAGTTTTTATTACTAGATCCTAGTAATTGCATATGTAATCAAATTATGGTTTTCCATGTTTGCAGAGATGCTGGTGGTAGTTTTGGCAAAATGGAGGCTGCCCGTGAAGAAGAGTACTTCAAAAGATTAGTAAGTTTGTTTTTTTTTATCTATACATTAATCATGAGTAAATATTTTTTATTTATTCCTTTTTATGAAACATCCACTTTATAATTTGTAGTAATCTGTAATTAATCATAATGAAGCTTGCCTGTAGATATGAAATGCATAGGAAATGAAGGCTTATGCATACAGCATTTTATTGATTCGCATATTGTATACCGGAGAATTTTAAGAGGCAGTTCTTGAATATTCAGTCATGACATATATTTACTACATCATATATATATATATTCTCAAAATAATGTAATGAAACATAATACTGAGGCTTGCCATAACGCAGGTCTACAGTAGTTTACTTCCTTGCTATTTTAAGAGTATGTATGTATATATCATGTCTCATGCTTCTGAACATAAATTTTATTTGTCATGTTTTAGCAACGGGAGCAGATATCTAAACTGAAGGGCCATCTAACTGAAGAAATCACCCACCATGAGGAGTCCATTAAAAAATTACAGGAAGAAATTAACAGACACAAATCGAAAATCGGCGAATTAGCACAAGACGAAGGATCTCTTAAATAGCCGTTTAGAATTAAAGCTTTAAGATCATATGGCATTTTCGATGAGTCAACCTTTAATTTATGGAAAGACTGCTTTGAAAGTTCTGCAGAAGGAAAGCAGTTATGAAATGCCTTGCGTAGATTTTGTCATTAAACTGTGCAACAATTGTTTGTATTTAGTAGTATTAATAAATGTTTGATTGACAAGATTCGTTTGTTTTTATTAAAATATATACACACTATAGAGGTGAGCTGCTTGTTACTTCAGATATGCAAAACCCATCACTTGTATGATGTGTTTCAGTCATGGAAGTAGCTTGTTCTTTTACTAGGTGCCAGAATTCATTTCTACACCAAATCACCTCTTTTCAGTAAGTGGAAAGTTAGTGAAATATATGTCCATTATATATTTTTAAAAATAACGAGGGAATGCATTCAGTTTCCTTTGTGGATTATATATATTTTAACCTTTAGCTTATGGGTATATCCCAGCAGACTTGCTTCCCAAAAGAACGGAGCTGGGATTGCCCCACACACACACACTTTCTTGTTCTTCACAAATTAACACTTTACCTACTGAAAGCCTATTAATAGGCTACTTTTCACGAACGCTTAACGACCAGTAGCCTATTAATCTGTCTTTCGATTGCCAACGTTTGCTGCCCGGAAGCCTATTAATTGGCCAAATGCCTTTTCGTGAAATACCACTGTTATTTGTGAAGAACCCATATGATCTGCACTCGCATCATTCTTTCCTATGTATTCATTTCAGTTGCAAGCTGTAGGTAAAGTGTTAATGGACAGTTTAATTGTACAAATGGCTCAATCGTGGATAGTACGAAAAGGGTTACGAAGAAAGGCCTATTGTATAAGTAGGATCGTTTCCCCCTCCCTTGCTTTTCTTCACTGCTTTGTATGAAAGTTAACAATCTGCTATTAGATTATCTGTAGGTTTCTTATCTTTCACTAATGTATAATACATGTCCATCAGAGTTATTTGGCGTTGTTTATTTGTACCTAAGCGTCGCTACGTCTCCCTCCTGACCCTATGTAGCTACGTTTTCAGGTGTAACAGGTTGATTTGTGTGTGTGTGGGGGGGTAGAAGAAGAGGTACTTCCCTGTATGGAAAACAAATTTTTGTTTTCCAGCCCCGTAAGCTAAAGGTTAATCACTAAATATATACTGCATATTACATTAAAATTATATGCATTAATTTGAAAATTATCAAAAATGTGAATTTAAGTATAATGGCTTCTTAAGTTAACAGAAATTCATTTCCTATCCAACAAAAAACGTCATACCCTTCATTTTCAGATAGTTTAGACTCAATAAAAAACGAAAACAAACTACAATTTAATTAAACTTATTTACAAACACTTAGATAAAAATTTGAATGCATTTATACATCACAGTAGTGCCGATCCACTATTTATTATTTCTATCATTAAAGTATACAAAATAATTAGCAACTTATATTTTTGCTCTGTAAACATTTAAATTGTTTAGAAGTTACATATTTCTAAAACGATTTTGTAAATATTTAAAATTGTTTGAGCAGTTACATATTTCTTAACTTTCCTCTACCTTCTTAATACCTATGTGATGTATTAACTTATTCAGTCCACTATATTTTAAAATATAGTTACCTTCCTAACGACTTTCCATTAAAGACATGGGAGAAAATAATTCGTTAAACAGAAAAGGTTGTTATCGAAATGTGTGTAGGGCAGCTGTTTGGGTGGGTATATGAATACGATAGGGGGCCCAAAGCTTTTAGGGGCCTGTGATACCCATTTATTTTAAAACCAAAGCTTGTGGGGGCCCACGATGCTGAATACGTTTATATCAGGGGGCCTGTTATAATGGCGACACTGAATGTAATTCTAGGAAGCATTTGCAAGGCTGCAAAATACTATCGTTAAACAGAAATAATTAGAACGACAACACTGAGTGAGAGTACCAATTTTTTGTTTAAAGTAGCAAACAAACCAATGAAAGTTTTCTCACATGGTTAAGTCATACGGCTATTCATTAGTTGTATTTTTATGGTGCAAAGGTTGTGCTGTGCTGGAGTTGTAAGGAGAGAAACGCATGTTCTAATAAAAAAAATTTAATTTCTAAAATGATGACTATTAGCATTTACAATCATTTTTTCGACGTGGAAAAGGAATAACGTCTCTGATGTTCGGAATCCCTAGGATGCTCTGCAGCAACCGATCAAAACCGATGCCAAATCCACCAAGTGGAACTCCTCCATATTTTCGCAGATCCAGGTACCTATATTGGAATCAAAAACATTACAGAAAAAAAATCACGCGAGATTTAAACAAAGCCAGCTAAATGCAGTATTACATTGGTTATCTAAACCGGTATTTCTCAACCTTTTTCTGGACAGGGTCCCCCCTTTTGAGCTCCATTCACAATCGTGGTCCCACTGACATATTTTTTATTTTAATAAATACAATATTTCAAATGTACATTTTCAATACTATTTATTATACAAGAAACATTAACAAAAATGTTTCACAATCAACTATTGCAATATTGTCCCTTAATTTAGTGAAATCTTTGTGGTTGATGAGAACAAGCAAGTTTTTGCATATCTGGCTGCAGCTTTGTTAGAAACAATCGAAGATCACCTCTCTTAATATTAAGATGGTTGCTAACGAAGCAATCAATTATTAAATTTAATATAGTCTTGATGTTACTTCTTTTTTTATATTAGTAATTTTTTTTTGTTTGCTTGTGGCTTTACGGCTCAAAAACTACAGTGGTCATGCTGAACCGGGACCTACTGTTTTCCGAGGAATCTGAACCTCTTAAGGCCTAGGGTACCAAACCCCGGACTACAATGAGCAGTGCGATCTTTACGAGATCTCTGAGTAAGTGTTCTTTGCACAGTTGGGAGTCAAACCTGGATTAACGGCGCACTAGGTGAACACGTTACCACACTGTGCCACTGCAGGGCAATTTTATTTTATAGATCAACTTTTTGTGGGCCTCACAATTTCAACCTCTGATCCCTTAAAATTTCACCATAGCCCACAAGGGGGCCATATGGCTCCTATTGAGAACCACTGATCTAAATCATCCTTAGCAATCATTGCTATTATCGCAAAGATAAGTTTGACAAAAAATTATAACACTATTCATTTTATCGAACTGTTATTTTTTCTCCAAATATTTATTAGTGTTTAATAATCGAAGTTTGTATAAATATTTCATGCTGTAAAAACAGCTACAATCTTTATGTGCAAGAACTTATAATTTTCCAAGGAATCTGAACCTCTTTCCCCTACAAAATCAAACTCTGGACTATAGGTCTGCAAAAAAAGAAACGGCAATCTCAGAGTATCTGATGGAATTAAACCCACATTATTTATACAGTAGCAACGTAGAATGACCTTAGCTCTCCTTGTGTCATAAACATCCAACAAACCATTATATAGCAACCAATAGTGTTACCATTACACTAGTGCATATATACACTGAAGAGCGATTTAATTAGGGATACTTGTCTAGTATCGTATAGCATCACCTTTTACCTTAATAACGATAGTGATTCGACTTAGCATGGACTTGATAAGACACTGGAAGCATTGGAAAGTTGTACGGACCCATAACCCCTGAAGAATCTCCCACTGTTCACGAAGATTTTGAGGGGGGGGGTAATCTGATGTTCGAACATCTCTCTCTCTCTCTTGATGTTATACTCTATGTGCTTAATAAAGTTGAGGTGTCAAATGACCTTGCTGACCAGGGAAGCAAGTTCATGTCTGTGGAGTATTTATCCAACCATTCGAATACAATTCAGGAACGATTGCATGATACATTGCCTTTTCGAAAAAAGAGGTCTTCAGAGGAATGTTGAAGACGAACAAACGAGAAGACGTGATCAGCAAGAATATCCTAGTAACATCGACTTGTAGGGAACAATGTCACACATAACAGGGATTTCATTTGAGTCCACATAAACAGCCCCAGATGAGAATGCCACCTCCATGAGTTTGAAGAGTACCCTGTTGGCAAGAATCCACCGCTTCATGTGGTTTGTACTGTACTCATATCCCACCATTAGCATGTACCAATATGAATCTTGACTCATCAGTCCAAGCAACATTTGTCCCCATTTCTAGTCCAATGACAGTGTTCCTGTGCCCATGCTAATCTTTGTCACCGATTTAAAATTCCCTGACAATTCCAGTTTGACTGAGAACCCCGTCACTTGTTTCTGTTACTCACCAATTATTTGTGCGGACATGACTCCTCCAACTTTGATGAGCTGCATGTTGCCCACCAAAACTTTTTCTCTTGCCATGATCAGGCAGTGTATCACAGGGGTATTATAAGTTTGCATGCTGTGGTTACCTAATGCAAGGTTCACACGCACACTGGGGGGAAAAAAAATTCCCTGACTTTTCCAGGTTTCTCCCCTATTATTCCAGCAAAATCCCCTAACCAATCACAAACAGCCTTCAACTGCACTTCAGTTGTGGAGAAAATGGCTTCACGTTCACGGGAGATTTAACTATTCAAAACAGAAATGAAGAAAGTTTGACCACAAAATATTTTTCCCTGACCTGTATGAACGATTTCAAATTCCCTGGCAATTCCAGATTCTACAAGTGCAAGGGAACGTTGCCAACGGTAATTATTTTGATGAATAAATTACTTTTCTAAAATATATGTCCCACAGGCGTCCTCTGCCAAGAATACCAGCACCCAACCGATTGCAATAAAAAGCGTCATCGGCAGCGGTCACTCTGTAAGGGGGTGACACAACAAGTCCCGTCTTAGCCACTTCCTCTTGTATTCTTAGCGCAGAACTTTGGCTGTGGTGACCGAAGTTCGGATTCTTCGTTAAACTGTAGGTCCAGTTTGCCAACCCGTTTGGCCAACATTCTGCGCTTAAGGCCATTTCCTTTGTATTTCTTTCACCGTACTACGTGTATGTGTGAAAACAGAGAGACCTCCATCCTGCTGTGGATTAAAAATGGCTGATG
The DNA here is from genome assembly GCA_006491805.2 of Dysdera silvatica. Classification (NCBI taxonomy): domain Eukaryota; kingdom Metazoa; phylum Arthropoda; class Arachnida; order Araneae; family Dysderidae; genus Dysdera; species Dysdera silvatica. Next base: position 29,123,819 of record QLNU02015003.1, on the reverse strand, counting down.
ATAATGATATATATGTTACGCTTTGTCTCAGTCTCCAGAAACGGTAAACACTTTTATGGTTACCTGATAAAAATTAACAAATACAAATTAAAGAATATATTATACAAAGTGTGTAGGTATTTCCAAATAATATGTAGTTAGTCATTAGCATTAGTGGTTATTTTAGCATTTTGTGTACATAAGGTCCTCCCAACTAATCTAGCATTCAGCAAGCTCTCCGTTTGAGGTATCTTATCAATGCCAGTGACTGTATGACTTAACTATACAAACCATGAAAGGGTGTCTTGAATTCCCAAAGACTCTAACTTCTTTTGCAACATTTCTCCGCAACTCTCCCTTAAACTGCCTCCGCACACTTCGCCTCCAAATGGAGCAAACATGTCAAAACAGTAGGCCTGAAATCACACACCAAAAGAAAAGGGTAAACGACATTCAGTATTAATGGTATCCAATAACACAGAAACAAATATGTGAAATGCATTACCAATCCTTCAGAATTTGCCTTCATATAAAAGGGCTTGATGTTGGATGGAAACATGGTGATAATGACTGGAATATTGTCACAATATTTCAATAGGTATTGCTTGTGTTCTGCTGAAAAATCTTTACCATGCTGAAAAATAAAACGTGTGTTATGTTTAAAAAAAAAAAAAAAAGAGTTTTATGTAAATAATTATTTTTTGAATTATATGATATAACTAGGGTTCGAGCCAGCGAAGAAAATTTAATGGTCCAAAAAGACCACCTGGTGGTCGAAAAACAAACCTAGTAGACACAAGTTAAAGCTACCATATGTATCCTTCTACAAAATGTATTACCGATTAATAATCGATACATCCACGGAAATTCAACTTCTCATTGTTTAGGACATTTTCTTTCTATAGTATCTGCTTCCAAGTTTGAAGAGGGGCGTGTTTTTGATGGAATCGTCAATTTAGCCTACTCCGTGGACTTTACATCTTACGGGGCCGATGGCAAAAGAAAAAAGGAGATTATCATTGTCTGCGAATGCAACATGTTAAACACGATGCAAAAATGCTTAAAAAAAATAGCATGTGTACGAAGAAAATGAAACGCCGTCGCAAATAATAAATACCAGTGAAATCGCTTCACTTCACCGCTGGTCAACCAAGGGGAATTTAAAGTGAGGGGGACCATTTCCTAATATGATCACAATCCTACAACGTTTCTTGAAAATTTGGCTGTTGGGTGTCTCCGCAAGACATGTTTGCTTGCTTGTGTACAGGGGAAATTGGAAAGGGTGGCAGCCGAAGACTGCGCTGTAATCCTCGGGCAACAAGACATGTATTTATTGCATGTGTCTTCTTAGCAAAATATTGCGCAAACTGAGCATGCAGGTGGACTTTTGAAAGACAAAAATAAATAGTTAATTTGTTTGCATCGCGAGACTTTTGGCCGGAAAATTTTTATCTTTGATAAATAGCAACCGTAAAACCAAATTCACGATTTGCGTATGAAATAAACGGAAAACGCCCGCGCGTGTTTCAAATGACAAATTTGTCATCGATGTTTATGAATTTAACAACCATTGGTTATGAGTTGGCGACAATTGTCGCTTTGTCGCCATGCTGGCTCGGACCAACAGTTTTTGCTAGAAGCTGAAAAGAGCAATTATGAATTGTTCAAGGTGTGTATATATGAAAATTCACTCAAGGCATCTATAAAAGGTGCCTAAATCATAGTATGCACTGGGTATGACCCAAATCATTCATAGTATGCACAGCATGTGCCTATATGAATCATTCACAATATACACATAATAATGATATACAAATCACTCATAGTATGCAGCGACATACATCTTTCACATTATAGATACATAAACCATTCGTTGTGTGCACAGGTTGTTATACAAATTATTGACAGTATGTGTGGAATATGGATATGCAAAATATTTAGAGTATATAAAGAATGTGGCCATACAAATAATTCTCAGTAAGTCCAGAATATGAACATAAGCATTATTATTTAGGTGGTGGAATTTTTTTGATGCAAGAACATGTTGTGTCAACATTGTAAATAATATAAACAAAGTACAAGACACCAAATGGTAAAATGATTTACCTTAATTTCATTGGCAAACAAGCTCTGATCTCGTTGTAAAATATTTATTGCATCAGAGTAGGACATTCTGCAAAATATAATTGAAATTAGCATCATTTGTTTCTAAATTATATATAATAATAATAGCAAACATAATCTTATCTATGAGCAGAGATGGACTTTGATTATATGGCTTTGTGCGAAGCAAAAATTTTGTAACCTCCCCAACTACACACACTTTCTATAGTTTTCTCATTTCCAGAATATTCCATTTTAGTGCAAACGTTATTTTTTTTAAAGATCTTAAGGCGCCTACTGAATTTTTATATTATGACAAAAGTGAAAACCATGATGACAATTAAAACTTCATTGCAACAAAAAACGTGCAACCAAACTACAAGAACTAAATTGTTTTGACTTGACATGAAAATTAAAGCCTTAAATGCATTTCAATAATCAGGAATTTGGTATTAGTCCTCTGTATAGTTAAACGAGTTCATTCATTTTAATGTCGTTTCTTCTTTTCTGATGTCCTACTTGGAGTTCCATATTGAGGTTTGATTGGAAATTTCACATACATTAACTTAATTAAATACAAGTAGTAAAGGAAAGCGTATTCTTAGAATTTACAAAACATGAATTTGACTTACTGAAACCTATGTAATAATGAGTGATTAGTTGATGTGATGAAGGGTTGTCTGCACGTTGGGGTTATTGGGCTGTTAGCCACCCTCCTTTGCTTGAGTCCCTATGTGACGGAACTGATCACATGACCCTAATTCTGTATCTGCTATGCAATAACAGAGCTCAATGCAGCGGAACCTGGTGAAGTGACCACCTTAGTAAATTGACCACCTGAATAAAGTGACCACTTTTTATAACAGAGAACTGGTAGGGACTAAGTTATGTATATACCAAAGTCTGTCATGTATAGAGACCACCTGTCCATTGTGAACATTGCAGTTCAGTCCCAAAAGTGGTCGCTTTAGGCAAATTCCACTATATATATATATATATATAGATAGATAGATAGAGGATAAGATAACTTATGAAGTTGTAGTTTATCTCATAAGCTAATATTTTTATAGTGTGCACAGGAAATGTATTTCAATAAATTATGTATGTGGTATGCAGCAGTCAACTTCTCGTTGTCTTGATAACATGTATCTGAAGGCCTATTACTCAGTAGCTCAGTGAGGTGACATCATTTTTGTCGGAATTCATGGGCTGTCGTTGATATTTGCCTATGTTATCATCCACCATGGGTGATTTTGAAGCATCCATCGTGCTGGTGAGATTTCAAGCTGTTGCCACGGTTGGGTAATCCCCAAATCAGGTGTTTCAAAAGCAAATATATGTAAAAGATTTTAATCTCTATCATATAGGCTAAACTCTGGTTCTTTTTCTTTTAAACATTTACCTGAAATCTTTAGATTTTTATAAGCATTCATAATTCTATCAATTTTAAACCTTTCTAGAAATATTTAGCAACAAAAATATAACAAACAGTTATTTTGACACTAGCGTAAGGTTTAAAAACACGACGTTTCGGGAGCCAACTGCTCCCTTTGTCAAGTGAAGGCAGAATGAAGAGTTCGTGAAAGTCCTAAGCTTATATACCCGCATGTTGGGAATCCCCATCTGACGTCATCTGGTGCAAGATAGGTCTGGCTGGAGAAATCCATGCACCAGATGTCAGATGTTTACTCTCAACTTAAGGTTTTGCAAAAATCCTGTAAAGTTCTGGTAGAGGTTTTGCGATGTTTATTGCACGACTCCTCAAACCGTAGGTTTCCCATGATTCCAGAAAAAGTCTACTCCCCAGATTCGTCACATTCTGATATAAGGTTTGAGGAGTCGTGCAATAAACATCACAAAACCTCTACCAGAACCTCAGAGGAGTTTTGCCAAACCTTGAGTTAGGCATGATCATGTGACGTCAACCGGTGCAGGGGTTTCCCTAGCCAGAGCTATCCCGCGCCAGATGATGTCAGATGGGGTTTCCCAACATGCAAGTATAAAAGTGTAGAACTTTCACTAACTCTTCATTGTATCTTCACTTGACAAAGGGAGCAGTTGGCTTCCAAAACGTCGTGTTTTTAAACCTTACGCCAGTGTCGAAATAACTGTTTGTTATGGAATCTCCTGGTGAAACTCTGTATTGTTTCGTTAATAAAAATATACTTCAAGATAAACAGAAATATACTGCAACATAACTATAAATATACGTATAAAACCAAACTTTATTTAGTCAAATACAATTAAATTAATATTATACATTATATTACAATTAAAGTTACATCAAAAACTTCGCAGGTAGATAGAGCGTAGTGACTTCAAGATAAATGGAAACAGATTCAAACAGGGTTTCCATTCAGACTGAAGAAAAAAATTCCCTGATTTTTCCAAATTTTCTCCTGACAAGAGCCACTAACTAATCGCAAGCAACTTTTCAACTGAACTTCAGTTACAAAGAAAATAGCTTCACATTCATGAGAGATTTTGCTATTCAAAACGGAAGTTAAGAAGTTTTTCCCTTGAACCTTTCCAATTTTAACCAAAAGATTCTCATTTTTCCCTGACCTTTAGGGCCGATTTCAAATTCCCTGACAATTCTAGGTTCTTCGATTGTATGGCAACCCTGTTGTTGATAATTGAAAATAGACTTCAAGGTAATTGGAAATATACGTACATGACAAATGGATCGCACACTATTCGTTTGATGTATTGCTTATAGGTGTTGGAGTGCCGCTCATTTATCCAATTAATTTCATCTTGACAATTACTTAGGAGTGAATTGGCAACAGTTTTAATGCAGTCTTGCGCCAACTAAAAAAAGCAAAACAAACTTGTCAAAGTTGACATATTTTCTACTTTTCATTAAAAATATAAAAAGGCTTTCAAATTTCTTGTTCTCAAATTATTTGTTCTTTTGAAAAAACAAATACATGGGAACCTCTTATAATTATTATAGCATATAATTGTGAATTTTTATCGAAAAGAAGAGTAGAATTAAATCAAAGAGGTTCATTCTGTCTCACTCGATGACTTTCAACCCAAACTCTGTACAGTCAATGACTCAGAAGAGACATAGAAAAACGAACCAATGCATTCTGAGCTGGACTCGAGCTTACGACTTTCAGGTCACAGTCCTAATGCTCTGATCACAGCTATGGATAGCCTGGGATATGATCCCTTTCTTTTCTATGATTCTCATGAATTAGAAA
>QLNU02015003.1:29095346-29118428 GCA_006491805.2 Dysdera silvatica | reverse complement strand
CAACTTTTCAAGATTTGACCAAAAATCCTGTTTTTGCATGACATTTTGAGATGATTTTAAATTCTCTGACAATGTTAGGTGTGCAGGAACTCTGATTTTTCAAATGAATCTAATATTTGTGAAATGGTATTCGAGAATCCAAATTTTACAAGGAAATTTGGTTATCGAAGAATGGGAATTGCAATCAAAATTGCATGCCTGGACCTAGTAGAATAGTGGTCAGAAAATTAGGGTGACAGCACAAAGGTTGTAGGTTTGAGTCCTTAAATAAAAAGCCAGTCCGTGTATGTAAGTTTTTTATTCTTCTATAAATTGTGCCTCACCTAAATTTAAAGTACATATAGATAGTTTATAAAAACACAGTTCTTGTTAAACATGAAAGAGTAGGACCTGTATATAACGAGGAATTTTGAATCAACGAAAATGCTAGTATGTCCAGTAAGTCACTAAATCCATTTGGTACTTAGAATTTTGAACTATATCTGTATAGGAAATATGAGTGCTTGCAATGTTCATATGATAATATCCGGTTTTAAATTTTCTTGAAATTTAACGAACAACGTTATTATATTATCATTTAAATTTTCATACGATCAGCCAAATAAAAGAAAAACATGATATAAAGGAATATGCATTAGTAATCATTCCTAATAAGCTTTATTTGTTGGTAATCAGAAAATGATTTACAGTTATTTGTTTTATATTGCAGCATTTATGTTTGATTAATTTTCATCGTAAAATGTTTAGCAGAGTAGATACACAGGTATGTGTTATAATCCATTGCCTCAAGAAGTATATATTGTGAACTTTTTACTATGAAAGAGATAAAGAGTTCTCAGAATTCAATTAATGGAAATTTTGTTTAATAATGATCGCTTGAGTTAAAAAGACACCTGTGATCACTACACAAATTTTCTATATTTCGCTTAAAAAAAGCTGGTCATATTTTCATTAGCAAATCTAGAGTCTGCAAAAAGTCGCATTCGCCAAAAACGATTAAACTGTATATTGCAATTTAATCATTATACAAATAAAATCTACATTTCCTCCTTTAAATTCAGATACTCGCTAAACACAGACTTGTTGTATAAATGGGCCCTACTGTATTTTTAAATGCTCTACACGTCCTTAAATTGATTTATATAACAGCATGCATTAACTAAAAAGTTAACTCAAAGAAATTTAAAGAATAACTTCAATCAATTGTCCAGTAAAATTATAAATCCCTACGGCAACAAACTTTTGTTAAGCTGTCCAAAGAGTCGATGAAGGCCACTTCGGCTTCTATCATGTAAAATTCACTGGCGTGTTGTCTTGTGCGGGAGCCTTCCGCTCGAAAGACCGGACCAAAACTGTAGACTCTTGATAAAGCGCTAGACAAAAAATAGAAATTGCAACATGCTAACAAATTAAACAGGTAATAATAATTAACGATGCATATAACGTTCGTCGACAGCTGTACCATGCTTCCAATTTGGTTATGAACAGAACGCTACATTTTGTTTACTTGTCTTTTATGACTCAAAGACAGCTAATGCCATGCTGTGCCAAACACTAAAGTTTAAGCAACATTAGGTACCGTTTAAAATTGGGAAGGTAGCATCCCGAAAACTATAAATTCTACATACTTCTAGTAAAAGACACTGTGGTGTTGTAGAGATTGAGCATTTTTACACTGTAAAGAAAATTTGGGTTTAATTTCTGACTTGCTGTAATCAATTGGACTCTTCTACCGCTCAATTCTGATGATGAAATAGATTGGTTCGGGTTTGAATCCCTTGTTAATGGTGGTCCTCTGAATGTGAGACTAACAACGCCATCTGAGCGGAAAGTATTTGTATTTATAGGGCACAAGGACGTCAAAGGTCATGCTGTACTGGGGTCTAGTTTTTCAAGGAAGGCAAACCTCTAATATACAGGAATTATATTTTACAATATTACATATGAAGTTACATTACATTAACGTTAATTTGAATAATAAATTAATATAAGTATAGTCCTATAATATTTGTGTGGGAATGATTGCAACGGTAGTAATTTTGTCATGCAATTTTTAAATTTGTGTTAAATGGGAAAAATAATGCAGCTCACCACAGAAGAGCATAACTACTGAATGGTAACAGTAGGCAAAGCTTATGAACAATTTGCCCCCCCCAACTCGCTTCATTTTTTATCATACTATTTTGATCTGTTTGTGGTTTTACGGCTCAAGGACCACAATGGTCATGCTGCACCAGGACCTACTGTTTTCCGAGGAATCCGAACCTCTGGACCTACAATTTTCCGAGGAATCTGAACCTCTTAAGGCCCAGGGAACCAAACCCTGGACTACAGTGAGCATGTGATCTTTACGAGATCTCTGAGTAATACTATTTTGGTAAAAACGGGGGGCCCCAAGTGATATCCTGCTTAATCTTTCAGACACCATTTTTTTTTTCCTGTTGATAAATTTGTATAATTCGTTACCCAGATTTCATCTGTCACTAAAATAACCTACTTGCAAAATCCCATGGTTAATTAATTAATTAACGTCGAATATAATCAACATGATGACTCGATGCCTTCGTTTTCATTGCAATTAGTTTTTAGAAAATTATGATTTATATTTGGAAAAAGATCTGTAATTTATTATAGACATTGTATCATCGGCAAATTTTTACTTTGAAAGAAATAAGATAATTTATTTCGTGTCGATTAAATTCGACGAAGGTACCGAAAGGGGGGTGGGGAAGCTACCCAACTCCACATACCGTACACGAAACAAACAATACGAGAGATTTAAGAACAAAGGTTATATGTTTTAGCAGAATATTACTCGAATTTTATACCTGGCAGCTGCCTCCAAATGTAGTTGACCGGATACACTAAGATAAACGGGTTCACCAAAAAACTCATTTTCATCGTGATTAGCTAAAGCCACGTCTTTATCAACAACTTCATCGTCACTGTCTTCATGGGGTTCAAAGAAGTTACTTTTAATCTTGTCCTTTTCATGATAGTCCGTCTCAGGGAGGACTTCGGGGATGTCAGTTTCAGCACCATTTTTTACATCTTTACTTGCCTAGAATAGAAATTAAAACATACTGTTGTTGTCATGACAAGCTAGCAAATCAATTATCGTTACCCCTTTAGCTGCAGGAGACGAATCGGCCAAACAGCCAGTGGATGTAGTGTGGAGTAGTTCAACAATACATAGAAAGCAGCTTCGACTAGATGTGCAGGCATGTTAATAGCACAGACGGGAGCAACAATTCTTAGCATATGCCCAGACGTCGGTAGCAGTGAAAGAGTTAATATTTGCAATTATTAAAAACGTGAAACAACTACATAGATATCCTGTATATATTATTATTGCAGAATTTCGCAGCCCATGTTACATGTAGCTATTTTCCTCTCATTTGATTACCAATAAATTTCTAAGGGCCTCAAACAATTCGAGGTTTCTTCACATAATGAAAACCCCAGAAGTGCAATTTTTTTTAATTTGATAGCATAACTTTTTGCTTATACTGAATGTGTTGAGACAGGTTGGGGGGGCTCCACAATAGAATGGGGGGCCTTGGAATTTGCATCCATAACAATCGGAACAACTATAGCTTTCTTCTTCTGAAGTCTTCATTAACATCTATGTAATTTTATACATTTCATCTTTATCTTTCTGTCTCTAGATACTGTAATATCTAAACTAAAATGCAGGACGCACTGTGCATAAACAATTACGATGTAAAAACACATATAATCACAGTTAAAACTTTATTATTTGATGGTTTATGGCCATTTCGGAGGCGTGCAAGCTAACTTCCTCCGAACCAAAATAACATCCAACACAGAGTTATTTTGGTTCTGAGAAAGGAAGCTTGACACTTACAAAATGGTTATAAACCATCAAATAACAAAGTTTTAACAAGGATTATATGGGTTTTTACATTGTAACTGTAATGTCTATCAACCAGATACATGTATTTTCAATAACCCTCACATCCAATGTATTATGTGAAAGATGTTTATTGACTTGAAAATCCCACAAAATTTTTGCATTATCATTAATATTTAGTGATTCGTTGCCAGAATTTTAAAGACTGGTTGGCTTAAAGTATTAGTGCTCTCTTCAATGTATAGAAGAAGAAAAAAAACAGCCAATTTTTTTTCTAATAATAACTTTTAAAGATGAAAGAAAAATTAACCTGAACTGTAAATACGTCGCCGGCTCCTTCGCAGTCATTGGCGGTGATAACAGGAGGATGGATGAAATAAAATCCTTTGTCCTGAAAGGAAAAATAAATAAAAGATTATTCGACCTTCGATTTACCAAAGGGATTCACAATTAATTATTTACAGTAAAATTTGAATTATTTCAAATTAGAACCGGACAAGGTCTGCATATTGAAAGTACAGATAATTGTGCACAAGGTTAAAGAGGATAAGAATACGGTCATCTAGGTCATTACAAGGTCAAACGACCTTCAAGATGGAGAGCTGATTAAATGGGTTTGTTTACAAGAAAAGGACAGTAAAGGTCATGTTATACTGGGACCTACAGAGTTTTCCGAAATCCAAACCCCGGACTACAGTGGTTAGGAAAACAGCTTGTGTTCCACTGTAGAATTGGAAGTCGAACACGGGTTAATGGTGTGGTCGGTTGGTTATAGGTTTATAGCATAAGGACAGCGAAGGTCATTCTGCACCGTTCATGGCATGAAAGATAAGAACAAATACATCACTGCAGGACATTGCCATTACACCACTGCATGGTACTGTCACTACACCACTGCATGACATTGCCACTACACCACTGCAGGGCATTGCAACTACTCAGGGCAGTAAACCTACATGTCTCCGATGAATCTGAACCTCTCACCACCTAGGGAACTAACCCTAGGACTACAGTGAATAGTTGGTAAAGCCTCAATTACATTGGGTGAGTTTACACGCTCCTCGCTGGCTTGTAAACTAGTCAGCGTGTAAGCGAACTGCCACTCGCTCAACGAGTCTCGATTACACATGGCTTGTAAAACTTGCCCACTCGCTTAGTAAAAATGCACAGCAGAGGTGCTCAGTAGACGACTACCATCAGTGATTTTTCTAAACTGGCTTTCAACTCCACCCACCTCTTACAAAGGCTTATTTCAGTCAATCAAATCCGAGAAAACCCAGGCAAGTAGCATGAAAAGTAGCCCGTTCCTTAACTTTGCTACCACCAGCCGAGCAAGCGGCGAATTTCCCTAGAAACTTTATTATACTGAGCAGGCATCAGCGAGCAAATCTGCCAGCAAGCAGCATGTAAACTTGCCCAATGTCACTGAGGCTTAACACTAGAACCAAGGCACTTTCATCTTTCATTATACCTAGAACAGCGGCTGCCATCAATTTGACCGCTCTTGAATATTCTTTAAAGAGCTATAAACAAATACAATTTTGTTTTTGTTTCAACAATACTAACGTATTTAGATTAAATAATATTTAAATGAATATAGTGATATTCATTTAATATTTTCAATAATTAGGTTAATTTTTACAATTAAATAAAAATTTTAGCACATGTTTTCTTTTCAGAAAACTATTATTTACGGAAAAAAAAATTATCCTTTAAAATCATAATGTCAACTAAAATTAATCTTAAGTCAGTTGCGGATCCAAGAGGGGTGACAGAACGATCGCCCTCCCCCTTGAGACTGGATTATATCATGAAAACTGAAAGGGTTTTTTATTTTATAGTAAAAAAATAAAAATAAAAAATAATGTAGAAGTAAAATTTAAACTGTTATCAATTTTTAGTTACGTAAACCGGGACAGAAATTAAAATTAATGGCAAAAATTTTAAGCAAACAAAAGCTATGTACAATTTTTCAAGGTTGTTATTTGACATCAATTCCAATGAAGGTGTCTCGTTGGGTGCAATTATTTTGCACGTTGTTTACATTTGGTTGCAGGGAAGGCAAGTGTTTCTTAGGGCCATCTGTTTTATATTATGTTCCTCTTGATTTCACAGGTTGGCAGAATAACGGTAATAATTAACATTAATAATTGATTAATAATTTTTCTAATGTATCTAATTCATTCATACATGTAAATAAACTGATTGATTGATAATGAAGCCAAATTATTTCGTTTCACATATTGAAATTCAATCAGCCAAAAAAATCTGAATAATTCCACGATGTTCGCATAATTTTTTATAAACATTATATATATATATACATATTTATTATTATTACTTTATACATCATATTATTCTTGTTAATTGATTATTATAATAATTATTTACACAAAAAACGACAACGCGATGAAATTGATCGCTTCCGCGGTTCTAGGTCCATATGCTTATAACTACGGTTCTCTGTAATGTATTTTTTTAAAACTTTATATATGCTATTAGGAACATATTTTAGGAAAAGTCAAGAATTTCTAGCTTTCAAACACGAAAGGTTTAAAAGATATTTGAGTTTAAACTTCACAAGTGGTCGATTTGACCTCAGCCGCGGATATAGTGTTAAGTGGTCTTCTTTATGGAGGCACTACTGTGAATCAAACCTCGATTAATGGCACATTAGGTGAATGTGCTACAACTGCGCTATTACCAAGCCTCGCAATGACGCAGTTGTAACATATAAGGTGAAAATGTTACAACTGTGCCACTTCAACGCTTGGTAAATATACAACAAATATTTAATGAACTGCTAACACCACAGTGTCTACCCAAATTCTGTTTCAAACTTTCCTGGCTCTTCCCACCCTTAATCGATTTCCAGTTGCTAGTTACAGTAAATAACACACAACGCATTAAAATTTGTGTAAACAAAATAAGTTTCATAAGGCCATAAAATCCATTAATGACACCCCAAAGCCATTTATAACTCAATCCGTGAATTTACAAATTCAAAAACTGTATTAAAAATGCATTTCTTTACACTAAAAACTTGCATTAACACTTTACCAGTGGTGCACTCAGAATATTCCTAAGGGAGGGGCAAAGTGATGCAAAGAATTTTTTTTTTGATAGGGAAAAAAAATGGCCAGGCACCATATCAATTACGGTTGTCTTTTTGTGTACTTTTATCATTATTGAATTACTAATAATTCTATAATGCAACATACTTAAATAATTAGAAGTAGTAGATTATGTTTGCACAATTTTACAATGGCCAGCACTCTTGTCTTATCTCCATCAGTGAGGTTAGATTTCTTGACATAATTACAAATATCTGCAGTCAGAATTTCTATTTCAACCGTGTTTGATATTGTGTTTTGGGCTACCTTTACCTCCCGGAAAGCGTTTGAAGACAGTCCCAGACCACTGCTGCTGTTGCTTGCCTTAACAGTAGTCTCATCAATGTAACCAGAGTTCAAGGAAATGTTGGGAACATCACTACTTTCATCCTACATTTTTAATAAAATAATTTACCAGTGTCTGTTGGCGTAATAATTTTTCATTTTGTTAACCCAAGGGAGGGGCCCGGGCCCCCTACGTGGGTGCGCCACTGCACTTTACCTACCGGAAGCCTATTAATAGGCTATATATATATAGATGCAAGTGGTAGATAAAGTGTTAAATATTTACATTTTCATTCGACCCTTTTTTAGTTCATAATAAGAAAGTTTAATCCTATAATCATAAAGCTGATGCTTCACCTTCTATTCCGTTTAAAGGTGTGTGTATAATTATATAGAAGTTTGTTTGTTTGTGGTTTTATGTCTCAAGGACTACAGTGATCATGCTGCGCCAGAACCTATTGGTTTTCGAGGAATCCGAACCTCTTGAGGCCTAGGGAACCAAACTCTGGACTAGGGTGAGCAGTACGATCTTCATGAGATCTCTGAATAAACATTCTTTGTATTGCTAGAGAGTTTAACTTGGTTTAACAGCATACTAGGTGAACATGTTAGTGCACTGCGCCACCGCAGAGCAATTATATAGAAGGGAAAGGTGATTGGTATTATCAAAATCTCGTGCAAATAATTTAGCTAAAAACACTTTTTGTTTTTCAAGTTTTAGTTATATATTTGGCAAACATTTTCTTCTGAAAAATATATAGGCTTAATAATTTTATATAAATTATATTAGTTTTGGTGCAAAATGGTAACTTTTGGAAGAAGTTTAGTCAAAAGTACAAGTTTTTCAAAATTTTCAGTATGCAATGTGGTATGAAAAGCACAGTTCAGGAAAATTATTTTAATAAGTTATTTATTATAACAATGAATTTCAAATTTCCCTAACTTTTACAGTCAGAAAAAACTTCCCTGACTTTTCCAGATCTGTAGACACCCTGTAACATATTGTTTTGACACCTCAATGTTATACAGCACATATGCAAAAAAATTATACGCAGATGTCACAAGTCTATAGCTTTATATAAACATGTCATATATATACATATATGCGATAGTGTAATTTTTAGCAATTAAAAGTTAATGAGGGAATATAACTTTCATCACCCCCTCTTGTGTAACACCACTGATATTATCAATCAGTCACATAGAATATGCAATTATTAAAATTCATACACATATATGGAAAGTTAGATATATAAGCATGACAGAAATTATGCATCAGTGAAATACAGAGTACATTACACCTGGAAAAAGGAATGAACAGCCTGTGATGCACAGCTTCTCACTCTTAGAACGGATCCAAACGTTTTCGTTTTTGGTCTTAAATGCAAAAATTGTCGAGTGTACTCCGATGAATATTTCAATCGATTGCAGAATGGATAATCCTGTCAGAAAGGACATAAGAAGTTTTAAAAAAAAAATTTACAACAATCTTTGCATTTCTCTGGTTTGAGACTATATCATGCACATATACAGGGAGAGAAATCTTAGGCACTACCCCTCCCCTCAAAACTAAATTTGTAATAGGACCACAAAGATACATGTATTTACTTAAATTTAACAACAACGTTTTATGTATAGGAGAAAATTTTAATCACATTAATTAATGTACGTTTCAGATGGGCATCGGCCGTTCCTCATCAGGAATTTACAATAAAATGAATCAATAAATTTTATAATGGAGGGAAAAACATTTCTTAAAATTTGGAGATGTGTTAAAAATATTTTAGATATTCCCTAAAATTTTCCAAAAACTGTTAATGGTAAAAAATTGGAACCAGACTTCATATCGAGAACATGATTCTCATAAATAAGCGAAAACACGATTTAGGCATGTCTTAAAACAGCATTTGTAAAGTAAACTATAACACAAATGATTCTCAGACATGGGCACAAACAAAATATACAAGGCAATCTTCAGATTAGGAGCATGTTTTTGCCATTTAATTTTTCACATTTTCATTTAATAGTTTTTTTTGTTTTTTTTTGCATGAAGTTGTAATATCACATCAAAGCAACAGTGTCGCTTAAGTAATGAACAAATATTAATATAAAATGATTAAAATTTTAATCGATGTATCAATGAAATCATTGGAATACTCATGTTTTTAAAACATGGGTGTTCCAATCCTTGAGTAGGGTCGTGAGTTATATATAAATCGCTATTTGGGGTCATGCAATAAAAGGTTGGGAAACATTGGTGTAGATCAAACTTCTGAATACATGTTTTTTTTGTTTTTTTAACCCTGCAAGATAGCATTCATCTGGATGACTCATATAACTTAACTCAGTGCGATAAGCATATGTAGTTCGGCCTATGCATTACCGAACATGACAAAATATGAACCAGATATGGAACATTTGGCATTCAATGTACAACAGTAAAAATCTCACTAATTTGTACCATAATATATATTTAAAATGTCACATGACATATAAATTAATCTTTATGAAATTAATGTTAATTTTTAAATTTGTCTCAATAAAATTCTGCAATAATATATTTTGTACGTTATCTCTCATATTATAAGCTTCTCCGTATGTCAGCAATATCATGAATGTTATTTGTAGACTTTTGGCATGAGCATATAAAAAAATTCACCACCAGTGATATGGGGAGTCAACCTGGGGGATACAAGTTTGTAAAAAAAAAAAAAAGCTGGCATGAGTATGTAATAACAGCGGATGCAAACCCAGATATTTAGCACGGTAGACAGACACATTATCTTTATGCCATTGTACAGATTCAGGGTTTAAGCTGCAGCCGCATTTTTCGCAAAATGCGACGAGTTGCTCGAAAATGCGAAGAAAAAATTATTGCCCATCGCGAAAATGCGACAGGCATTTTTAACCACAGTTTATTCTCTGAAAACAGGATTCCTCGATTCCAGAATATCCGTTTTGCACTTCAGCGATCTTTTCTTGTTCCTTTTTGTTTCCTCTTCAAAATTCTTAACAGCACCTGTTAAGCATCGTTGATATAAATAATTTCATTGATACGATTTTTCGAGCAACGAAAGCAACTAATATTTTTTAGCATTTTGCTACAACTTTTTTCCCATTTTAGCATTTTTGCGACAGCATGTTTTGAGCCAGCTTAAACCTTGTACAGGTTGATATTGATTTAGTCACAGTATAATATATATATATACTCTGATGCAAAAAAAATGATAGATCCACAAAAAATTAAAGAAAGAATTGCAAAATGGCATGCATATGCCATTTGCAATTTGGGTGAGATATGTAAATCATTAAAATAGGATTACCCTTAATGAAGGGTAACCGCTGATGTGTCCGAAAGCTCACATGATCTATTTACTATTTTACCAGTGTTTAACCTTTGTATGTAACTTCGTTCCCTGGTTCTTCGTATTCTTATTCCACTAAAATTTCTACACCAAAATCAGTTCACAAGGCCCATCCACTGTATGCAAGAAGAGTGTGTTCTAGAAGCAGCAAACATATGGCATAATGATTATACTGACTGATAAATTTGACTTGTTTTACTGCTTTATAATGCCATGTACTCTTTGAAAATACCTCTGGTACACACCCCTCAGCAATACAATGGCAGATCCAGAATCTCACAAGCTATTGTTCTCTCATCCACTCCTGCCATAGTTGTCAAATGTCACACAGTCATCACATCTGGGGTAACAGTCTGGGCAGCCATTACCTATGATAGTCAACCTTCTTTAGTTGTGCTGCAAATTACTTTGACAGCACACAGATATGTTGATAACATCATGCAGAGCCAATTATATTAATTATGATGTCAGACCTTTTACTAACATGGTAATACAAGACCACACACTATGCAACTTTCTCAACAGTATTTATATAAATCGAACGTTTCACCATCTAATCACGCTATAACATTGACGCTGGTATCACTACGCCAATAAACGTTGATTTATATTGTTGTTTAATTTAATCTGCGTAGTGTTCGATTTATATAAATACATATGTTGCAACGGACGTTTCGATCAATTTAATACGTCTCTTCTTAATTTGGTTTAAAAAGTAGTCCATGTACTATAGTCTGCGAAATAACCGGCATCAGTAAATAGTCTTTATACACTTTCGTAAAGAGATTGGATATTGTTGTTCGTTGCTCAGTGGGTAAAGCCTTGACGTGGCTGGTGGAAGGTTATGGGTTCAGGTCCCACCGAACGTTATTTTCTTTCGAACGTTTCACCATCTAATCACGCCATAACATCGGCGCTGGTATCACTACGCCAATAAACGTTGATTAATATTGTTGTTTGATTTTCTCAACAGTGTTTTCCTGGTGTTCATATGGAGAGAGAGAATTCAGGGAAAACAGAGAATTGTGAAAGGTGGCCGCCAAAGACGGTACTGTAATCCCAGACAATGGTGTTCATACCCATCTATAGCCAACCAGTCTCCAGAGCTATCACCAATCAATCATATCTGGGGCATGCGGGGAAGACAGCTAAAGCTATCACGGAATGTTGCCAAACTAGCTAAGCAATTGCAGAACTTATGACAGAATATGCTATAAAAGAACATTAGGCTATTACATGGTTTCATACCACACCATATTGCAGCTTGTATAATAGCCAAAAAAATGGCATCACTGCCTGATAAAATGTGACCATTATGTTCCAACTGCTCTTTTAACAAAAATCCTCCTTTGTTATGAAAATTCAATCATTTCTCTCTCTCTGTATAAGCGATTGAACGATTGCTTCTGATGCATTTTCTTTTTTTTTTGGATAAAGCATATATAATGGATATAAACAGTATACATCTATATGCATATAATTTACATGTATATCTTAATGTTGTATATACTTCAGAACAGAATCCTAATGTCTTCCATGATTTGCACAAAAGTTCGACCTCTTGACCTTTATGACTACTTTCTATTAGTTGACCTTCAACCCTGATTGAGCTTCCGTAACTAGGAGAGCTGAAAAAAGAAAGGAAAACATATATTTCAGTTTCGCTAATTTAAACCATTTGAAATGAATATAAACCAAAAATCGTTTATGTGACTGAATTAAAAAGTCTAAAACCCACAGTGTAAATGAATACAATGAAGCCAAAATTGAGATAATTAGCTCTAAAAAAATAGTAATAATTTAATACCTTTTCCCGTCGGCTTCAATGACAGTTTGCAACCTATTTAAGCATGAGCCATCGACAACATCGACGAAGTACAAGTTCCTATGTTTTCTGACAGACTGAACCCATCCCTATAATATAAAAAAAAGTAAAAAATACACAATGGAATGCATTTTTTACACAAAAAATGTATAAAAACACTTAAGTAGAGTTCAGTACCATTAAGTTCTAACACTCTACTTTTGTATATGATTCATACTAAAACTTTGTTTCAAATTAAGAAACAAAAATATGCTACGCATTCAGCCTGAAGTTGAACCAACGAGCCCGGGATTATACTATCTCATTGCCTTGACAGCTGTACCCAATAAGCACAGCACTCTTTTCTAGTAAATAAGGGGTAACCAAAGTGAGAGAGAACCTTTTAAACCAAACTTACCTTAACCAAAGGGAGGGGAAGTTCATCCTTAGTAGAATTCAATTTATCCAGACTATACAATTATCCAGATATAATTCAATTACTTAGGTCAATAACGGACATTTAAAAGGCAACTCAACCTTGTAATAATCGCTATTTTGCTCTTTGTGTTAACAAAATTAACACTGGTGTAACTTGGGATCTTAGTCCGCCTTAGAAGAAATACAAAATATGTATACAAACAGAATATGTATACAAATGTGTATACAAAAGAAATACAAAATATGTAGCCCCGCCACATAGAAATACAAAAATCACAAATGAATACCACATGTTAGAACATTGGGGTGGAGGCCAGTGCCGTATTTCCCAATAGGCTATAGACTAGGGCAGCAAAATTTTGTAATTATTTGAGTCTGATTTATTATTTACTTATAATTTTATATTAATCAACACTATATGATGATATAATCAGATGTTTTGCCGAGAAGAAAGCTGGACGTCATGCTTTCCATTTAAATACCAGTATTCGATGTGCTTTTATTTTTTTGTTAAAATTAAAATTTATTTCAATAAAATTGAATTTGATTTATTATATACCAAAGAAGAGATAATACTTCAATATAAGTTAATATTGTTTAATGTTTATGTTTCAATTTATGAGTTTGTTTTTCAACATGTTTATTGTCAATACAAAAGTTTTTGGCGTATATTGAATGTAACAATTTTTATGTTCCTACCACTGATTGGAGGGAGGTGGACAGGTAGGAAGGGGTGGCAAAATGGTAAATCCGCCCATGGTGGAGGTTATACCTTCCTTCTTAGATCGCAAGATTAGCTATGGCAATGACCATTATACTAAATCCACTAAGTTTATGGGGATATCATAAAAGGATGCATATCATAAAAGGATGCATATCATAAAAGGATGAATATCATAAAAGGATAGGCCTATCCATTTAACTCTGTGATTCAAATAACTAATGGTAAATTATGAACAGTTTTAGAATTCAGAAGTATATAATAAAAATATCAATTTGTAAAGTGTAAATACACAAAAACTTAACGTTTCAGCTCATCTTTGCAAATCATCTTTTGAAGCATTCTAAGTCAATTGATGATAGTTTACAATTCAAAACGGCATATGAAAATTTTCATGAAGCCAACAAATGATGTCTTTTTGCCTATATTTTATTTCACTGATTTTCAGACTATTTTTCTTTTTCTTAGATTTTCTCTGTGACTATTTGAACATTATGACTATTTAATTCTGATACGTATTTGCCAGATTCACAATTACTTTTATGGCATTAAAGATGGAAACAATCTCAACAAATTCTCTCCATTTTCATATTGCGTGTCTACTATGTTAGAAAGTTGCCTTAGTGAGGTTTTTTAAGGTGTGTGATATCAATGGGATCTTGAACGTTGAAAAAAAAATTTTTTTTACAAAAGAAAAGACCAACCAATTTTCAGAGCTTTTGGTCAAAATAGCCCCAATATACAGTATTTTAGTAACTTGAACCGAACACATGGTTTGACTCAGTTGAAAAAGTTTGGTCTTGAATGTTAAAAAAAAAAATTAAAAATAGTCGATGTTTTACCTTAAGTTTTCATACTTTTCTTACTTTGCAATTCCAATTTTTTTTGGGGAGAAAATAAATAAAAAGAGGCTATTTATGGACATGATTACTCAAACAAGTGTCAAAGTTGCCAGAAACTTCTTCGATTCACCACGTTACCTCATCTGGAATGAAATCACCAAACTGTTACAAAGCAATAATCATTTTCAAGTAGAGCCCAGCTGTGGATTGTAGAGCCACTGCAATATATTTTATGAGTCAATCATTGCATAGTGGCGATATAATATGATTGTATAGATGCTCCAGTGTGAATGAACGCTGCATGTATGGAGGCAATGTTTTTTTTTTACTATTGCAAGCTTCTGAATCGCAAGAGAATGCGTCTCTATGCTGGATTGATGTTTTTTGGTGAGGGGGAAACTCCCCACTAAGCTTTCATTAATTCAGGAAAAATGCTGATTTGTAAAAAAATTCTCTTGCATACAAAACAAACATAGCAGACGCCAAGCATCCATTCTGACACCATTCCAAGATACAAGCCCGGTTCTGCTACACTGCAATTGATGCGGTGCTTAGAATTCTTGGACTCATTTAAGAGTATTGCATGAGTTTTGGCAACTGGGATATATCTGGAGTTTTACCATGAAATGTTTTGGGGGCGGCAAAATGTGTTCGTCCCGAGAGGCATACTTAGCACCGGCCCTGGTTACAACTCCCAACAATATCCCCACCATTGCATACACAAGAGTTGTTGCTTTTAATTCATTATTGGTACTGCCCAGACTGGGTACAAAAGCTTAAAAACAGACGGGTATGCGATAACGGCTAGCAGAATCCATGAGCATCCGTATGAGTACTTCGGAGGTGGGGGGAACTGAGAAAAAAATTATCACCTCTTTCTCTAGGCTGTCAAACATTTTAGTGAATGTACAAGATACTAAAATGCTACAAAAATAATTGATACTGCTTGACAATTAGTAATGAACTAAAAATAAAAAGTATCTTATTTTAAAATGTGACTGTAATTTTTTTTTTTAAGTAAATAAATGCGTAGCAGAATCAGGCAAATCGAATTCTTGAAAGGCTAGGGGGGGGGCTCGAGCCCCAACCCCCTGCCTACTTATATGGGCACCCATGGCCGAATCTCGTAAGTATAAAAAGGCTCTAATGAAACTGAATGCTGAAACCTCACCTCAGTCATTTATACACCAACAGCCCTCCAGTTTCTTTGATACAACCACCTTTAATGAAATCGAAACACATAATGTGTTTAATGAAAATAAATTAATGAAATCAAATCCACACCCCCGTTTATGAATCCTGGATAAACCTCTGCCTCACCTGAACAACGATGTTTTTATTTATAGGCTTGAGAGATAACGTGTCTTTGACGTTGATTGGTAAATTACAAATGTTGCGAAATGGCTGATTACGAAACACCCAGCGTTTAAGAAACATAACCTCAAATTTTTAGAATGCTGACAAAATTGTAAACAAACACATGTGAATAGTGACCGACAGATATTCACCCTGCTTCTCGGTAGTTGAACGGTTAGAAATTTATTCTAACAATTTTCGAGTTCAGAACGAAGATAGCTGGAATTATATAACATATATTCTAGCTATCGTGTTCAGAACTATGGGATAAAATTTTTAAATAAGATTTTAAATTCTTAAAAACTTCACGTTTCAGTTTGTCTTTGCGATCCTTCTTATGAAACCGATGCCAGCGTGTTTTTAGAGGGTTAAATACATTTTTTGCTAAAGGAACACGTTATTCAGCCAACGTCACACGACAGGCGATGGGGAGGGGGGGCACCAAAATCCGAAACTAGTGAACACTATATTGCAATCTCTTAAATTCGTAAAGCTTGTTATAGAAGAAATAAAACCATTCATAACAGCAACAATGTTTCAAAATGTTTCTCTATTAACAAAAAATTGGGGGGGGGGTCTAAAATGGCTGCATCGCGGTATCAGAGATAACTGAAAAAGTGCTTTTCAGTGCTCGCCGTGCAGTGCGCATCCGTGACGGAAAATTTAAAAAAAAATCTCACCAAGTGATACCGTATTCTGTACTAGCGCCAAATTTTATCAGAACTTCCACTTTTTTTAAAATAGATAATCAGGTAAGAAGAATATTGTCTAATCATCTACTTTAAATGATTTGTACCCCTGAAAATATTTTTTCAATTTTTTATTTTATTTTAGTTTCTGATTTTGATGCTCGCCCCAACGCTTGCCGTGCTGGCGTTGGCTAAATAACTTTCATTACCTTTGCGATTTCCAAAAAATATTTTTAATCCTGAGAAAATTGTTAGCATGTAATCGACAACTGACATTCACCGAGAATGCCTTAAACTTGTGTTTCTCAAACTTCGGTCGCTCACGGCCCACCGAGGGGAGGGGGTGATTTCTCCTCCCCCATTGAAAAAATGTATTGCCTGAAATTAAGGTTGCGAACTATATTTAATAATACTAATCCCTGTTTAGCCACTGCCATACTGTTCTCCCCTCTCCCACCTTTCCCAAAGAGAGACATAACCAAAATATATCTTCCATTTATGTCATTTATTGGTAGACTTATATAAGTATATAAAAGCTGCAGAAGGAAATATTTACTCATCCCTTGAAATATAATTTGTAGTTAATTTTAACTTCTTTTAGTGAATTTTAAGTGGTGGTTTAAAAGCACTAGCTTTTGGCAGAAAATCTCTAAAATCTCCGATCAAGTTCTTAAAAAAATATGGGTTGGTTGTCAAACCCACCTGGAACAAAATAATTTTTAGAGTAATGCTATTTGATAAAGAGAATGAGTTACGATCTTATTTTGTCAAATTTACAATGAAAATGACATCAGTAATTTAATAAAATAATAATAAGCAATGTAGACAGCACGGGTGTATTCAGAGGATTCAAATCTTTCACAAAATGCCGTAAAGTAACGTTTATAACAAGTAATATTAATGAGAAATTCTTTAAATCTCACTAGAACATAAATTCTAGCGACGCCTGCAATTTCTAGTTCAATTTTTTTTTTTCAACAGTGCCCAAGATTTTTTTTTTTTAAACATCTGAAAGTGTTTGTTTGTTTGAATTTTTATGGCGCAAGAGCATCTGGATTATACTGCGCCATTCTGAAGGCGTGATGTTTTTAAAATGGCGTTGACGGTAGTGGTGGGGGACAAGACTTTTTTTTTTTTGCTAAACTTTTGGAATACGTAGCTGGATTGTAACCAAGGAATCCAAGAGAAATGAACGAAACGCGTGAAGATTCTTTGCAGAGCTGCTATGTTATTACATTTCGTTATTGAACCTTATTTCTTTAACCCTTTATATGGCCGTAGGACCAACTTCATCAATTTTTAAATGCCCATAGTAAGCTATTTTATCAAGGCTGATTAGTGCTGCCATCTGCAATGCTTTAATTGCATAAATATGGTTTTAATAATAAAGATGTGGTTTTAACAATAAATATTTCAATATACCATTACTAGAAAAAAAAGGTCTTATAAATGATTAAGCGGCGCTGTTGATTTTACAAGGATATTGCTATAAGCGTACGCAGAAAGTTCATAAGGGGATTATAGACAATGGAGGGTTACAGAACCTCACATATTCCTATGTTAAATATATAAAATTTCATTGCAATGCGGGTTATAACCCCCTGTGTACGCCAGTGCGCTTGCTGCCCTGCGCCCCATAACCAACCAATCATTTTCAAGAAAAGCAATCCTTTTAATGACTCAGGGACATATCCAAAAATTCTATTGAATTTATACTAATAAGCGGATGTCTACAAAAAGCAACTGTAATTTGGTGATTGGCACGCGATACACTTTGAGCAGTTTCATTGGCGTACGGACTGGGATTACAATGTAGTCTTTTGGCGGCCACTCTTCCCATTAACACCATGCCCAATTTACACATTGGCAACATTGGCATTCCATCTACACTATTACTTAGGCAGGCACAGTATCCAAAAAAGATTGCAGATACCTGCACTAAGGTCTTGGATAATCAAATACTCGCAAAGAAATCAGTGATTTTTCGGCACCTGAACCTGAACCCAGATCTACTTGATTGCCTGTCAAGTACTCTATCGATTAAGATACAGGCAGAGGCTTAATCTGGCGGGGGCAAAGGGGCACTCGCCCCCTACTTTGTTTTTTTTTAGAAAAGAGACCAAATTGTACTTTTTCCCATACAATTTTGGGTTTTCTGGTTTTTGCCCCACCCCATTTAGTATAAATTTAACCCCTAAGTTACGCTTATGGCTACAGGCATGGATGAACCTCCCTCTTGCTAGCATATATAAGGCTTTCATTATGGACAAGTTCACAAAGGTAATGCAGTGCTTAGACTGCTTTTGAAATCAAGGCGACAACTCGAGAAAGCCAAGGGTCTGAAAGCGAGATGAACATTAAGGTTCATTCGAGGAGAATCACTGTAATAAAACACTAGGGTTTTATTGCCAATTAAAATGTCCTCAGTCTTATCATTATGCCAAGGCATATTAGAAATAAGTTCTTTAGAAATGAGGTAACACTGGCTCGTGTATTAAGCTCGGCCTTATGGGTTTCCGATTTAATTTCAAACGAGTAGAGTGATATGCCATGATGCAATAAAGTCATCAATAAAACGGTTCAAAAAGCACATGTATTCAACATCTACATCTAGTCGCCAGTCGAATCATGTTATGGGGAACTCTGGTTCTCACTGGAGGTCCCATCCAGGCCTGTAGCCAAGCAGAGGCGCTGCTCCATTTGCACCATACTTGTGCCCAGTTGCACTATTGAGCTATTTATATATATGTAGAACAATCCGGGTGCCCTATGCCCTTTGCCTTGCCCTTTCACCCTGACTACAGGCCAGATCCCATCCCTAGGCTAATTCCTAAAATTGAAGATTTCCCCATGGCAGAAGAGGTGAAACAAGTCGAGTATTGCACTGTCGTTAGTCGCTGGTCTGCCCCTTTCAACTTTACCTTCAATGGATAGTATAGGTAGGACAATTTTATTATATCGTCAGTACCCACTTACGTAGACAAACCGTAAAATACTCATTTTTAAATGAGTCAGATAGAGAGCAAACAAACACCTAACTAAATGAAGCTTAATTAGTAAATCAACAATTTATTACAGTTAAATACTACATGCTAGATGGTACAAGTTACAAGTACGGTACAAAAAATAACGCATAGGAAGATGATTCGAATTATTTTTAGATTTCGTACGCTAGCGTTAAACATATTAAAATAGTAAAAAAGTATGTAGTTAATGAAATAATATATTCTGTGCATATATTATAAAAGTCTTTCTCATCGTTTTCATTTTCAGGTTTCTACATTTTTATTAATGCCAAGATTTGAAGTGATGTAAAGGATCCTTTATTTGGCTCTTGTTTTTTTAAAGTTTTTAATAAAAAAATTTTGATTATTCTTTTGGTTTTTAATTTTTCGCCTTTGAAACTTTTGCGTTATAGGCACGGGGCCAGTTGACCCAATGAGAAGTACGGCTCTGGGTACAAAGAATCAAGTTTCAAGCTTGTTAATTTGTTCAACAATTGGAGGGTTTTCAAATGATCGTGCCCCAAATTTGAGCGATTGGCTGATTTCAGATGGATCAGTCCGTCGTTGTGAAAGGGGAAGAATACAAGCTTGTGAGTCAAAGGAGCTGCTCCACGAGACACAGATATTTTAATTTTCTATGAGACCCGTACACTAAAAAATATTGACAAATGTCCATTAGGATCGGGACCCACAGGTGCCCGGATTTCTGGGCAATTGCTCCCTCTGTCCCCCTCTGTTGTGGGGTCTGAAAAAGTGACCATTTTCTACAAGGGAGAATACGAAGGGACTTCGTCATGCCTATACTAAAGCCTGTTGTGTATAGTCAGGGCTGTCCCCAAAGGTTACGTGCTGTGTGTATGCCGCGTACTCTCAAAAAATTTTGAAAAATACGGAGTACGCGCCGCATACTCTTAAGAAATTTTTTGTATTTTCTAGTTTTTTGGGCAGCTTTCAACTTTCAACTAAGTTCAGTTTTTTTTGTTTTTTTGCTAGTCATTTACAAACTTGAATGGAAACAAATGAGGATATGGGGAAAAGCCCCTGATCACCCCCACAAGGCTCAAAATAATATCTTGCGTACGACCAAGGGAGGAATGAAAAACTGATGAAAGTGGCAACTGCCACCATAGGCTTGGGTAGACGATAGACGAGCAGTCAAATGCCAGTGATGGCGGCGCTATGACGTCACAATGTCTCGTTACCCCGTAATTACAATGTTTTTTAATTAAGACAGCACCGCATACTCTCAATAATTTTCTTCAGGACAGATCAGTGCATAGTGACCATCTGCCTATGGAAAACATTCTAGTCCAGTCCCAAAGGTGGTTATTTTACGCAGGTTCTACTAACGAGGAAAAAAATTCTACTAAATTCTACTAAGAAAAAAAATGCACAAAAGTATAAAACAAATAAAACTAGAAAATAGTATAATAAACATAGAAGCAATGCACACTTACAAAATATTAATACTGATATATTTAAGAATTTTAACAGGATAATATGACGAAACTATAAATATAGGCAAAAATCCAAATACACGATTGGATGACACTTCAAAAACAGAAAAAATAAGAGCAAACATGGGAAAAATAATATAGATTATTATGGAATTGGTAAATGGTACATAATGGCAAATCAGATCATATAAAAAATTATGAAAGGGAATTTCAATGGAAAATAAGATTTCATTCAATAGAAAATCAAAAATAAAATGGTCATACTGACAATTCAGGGAGCTGGAACAATAACTCTTGTTCTGTTTTGCTATGTTTCCTCAGTGCACCGAAATATAATTTCCGCATGCAAATAAAAATTGTATTGTAATTTGTACAATATAAATTGTATATTAATAATTAAGAACAAAATATGTCAGGGTGAAAACAATCTCTTACAATAGAAAACAGGAACATAATCGCAAAATAACGTTCAGAAAGAAAATGTAGCTAAAAAGTAATTACAATCATAGATGGCAAGGCAGCACGTGTAATTTCAAAAAATATACGTCGTGCCAGCTCGCCATATCTATCGGCGGATAGTACAACACAAAGTTAATAATACAGAAATTGTTAATAAATAAGTTAAATTTTAATGAACTATTTTATTAACATCATTAATTGATGTAATTTATTACAACTTTAGAGAGGGAGCATTGTATCATCTATACAGAAATAGCAGCGCGGGAAATACTTTTTGCCCTTCACCTCTAGAAGACAGAGTTATTTATAGGAAATCAGTTGCAAAATGTTATTATACATATATGCTGCCATCTATCGGTGGTAAATCATAGATAAAAAATTACGCCATTGACAAGTTGAGTCCTTTATTTTAAAAGTGTCAAGCACAGTCAGCTTTTTTTGACATTTTCATGAGTGACAGGAGATGGATCAGTTGATAACTAATCTTTTTTTTTATCACGAACTATAAAATTATTGAGTATTAAAGTTTTGCTGCTGTTAGCAGATAGCCCAAACGTAATTTTTTCTCCGAGATGTTTAGCAAAAAGTGATAGCTTTATTTTTTTTCCCCTTTGAAACTCTAAAAGGACATCATCGGGCTTTTTCGGCAGGTCTCTATTTTCTACGATGTTTTGGAAAATTATGCATTTTTCCACATTGTTTCTTTTTTCCATGTGCTTATTCCTTAAAATGTTTCTTGTATTCCTTGCAAAAGCCAAAATAACCATACACGGATGCTGTAACTTTTTTCTTCTTCTTGGCACTGATGCGATCACCAGAGCGAATATTGGCATATGTTTGAAGTTTTTCTGCCCAGGACTATAATCAATAAAATTCTCTTATGAAATAAGGATATACAGCATCACAAATATAGTTCAAAAGGCCTAGTTGGCGCAGTATAGCCCAGATGCTCTTGCGCCATAAAAAAGCCAAACAATCAATCAATCAATCAAAAGGCCAAAGTGGGAATGATTCGAAACGACAATCTAGAAAATGTTTCTCAGGTTGGGAGTAAATATATGCGGGAGTCCAAGACTTTTCAGAAAGTAGTACGCTGTTGAATAGTGTTTATATACGGAAATAGTCCGTAATCATTTGAATCGATTACAGAACAGGTTTCACACTTAGGATTGGAGGTTATCTGAAGACGATAATGGTTTTTTTTGGTGAGTAGCAGTTCCAAAAGAATCTTACAAAAAGAGTAATTGCTCTAACCTACTGATATAAATAAAGTAGAGGTAAACATTATTTTATTTTATTGTGTGGATTTCATTGAAATTTTTACACTATTTAAAATTTATGGGCTTTATTTTTAATAATTTTTTTTCAGATATTAGGTTTGTTTTTTTAAAAAGCGTCATCTAATGAGAATTCTAAAAACTAAATCCGCTTAAAGATCGTGTTATGATTTTATCCTAAAAATGCCTTTTAAAATAAATACATATTATTAACTTATAAACAATAAAATGGCGTTTATAAGTTAATAATAAAATGGCACATATGTAACGTAAAAATTATTTCTAAATTATTATCTAATGAATATCTAATTAATTATCTAATGAATATCTAATTAATTATCTAATGAATATCTAATTAATTATCTAATGAATATCTAATTAATTATCTAATGAATAT
>QLNU02015003.1:29060051-29075558 GCA_006491805.2 Dysdera silvatica | reverse complement strand
CGTTATATACGATGTCGTTATAACCGATACATTTAATATGGAGTAGAATAGCAAACCAAACTTCTTGTAAAAATTCCGTCGTTATATGCGGTTGGTCGTTATAAACGATTTTCACTGTATACGAAAATGCGAAGTCCGAAAGAAAGAACAGAGAATGAATCGTCTTCCCGTTCTGGGGTAGGGGAAAAGTTGCTGCAATTTTCACTTTCTCCAAATTGTGCCAAAACATGCTTTGACCCTATTGGATATCAAAGCGATGATGTAATAAACACATCTTTCCCTAAATAAAGACGAAATGTGATATTACTGGGTACACATTATATATAAAATTCTAGATTAATTATATAGACATGTTGTTTGCATTTGACGATGAATTTAACACAAAAATGCAGTACTTAACTGACGAATTATTTTGTAAGGGCGGAAGGTTACAAGGCATAGCCTTTCCTCCACTGTCAGGTTAAGTTGAACAGGAGTATAACCCGTCCGACACCGACACCCCGGCGGCATTACATGTGTTTCTGTTTCCTGGGAGAATAGACTAGGTAATAGAAGGGAGGGTTGAGCTTTTTGCGTTTAGAGGGATAATAATATGAGTTAAAGTTTGAGTGGCGCCAAAGAAATCAATAACTCTGAGGGGGTGCAGTTTCAGCAAAAAATAAAACAAAAACTGGCTTGGGAATACAGGATACAATAGCAAATCCGCTTTAAAAGCAGAGTAAATAATTTATTTTTAAAGGACATAAATGGGAGACTTTTGATTTCATGTCTTAATTCATTCCACTTCTTCTTACCAAGGTAGTTTAGGCTTACAAGTTTATAATACGTTCTCGCGGTAGGTAGAGCTAAAGAATTTGAAGAGGATCTTGTCGGGTATGCATGTTTAGGGGCTGAGAATTGCCCTAAAATGTCGAATTTATTATTTACGATTTTGTGCATAAATAGTGAAATTTTTAGGCTGACGAATTGTCGAAAGGGGGGGGATTAAAATATCTGAAGAGTGGGAGCGAGTGGGAGTTGTATTTGGAAAAGGTCATTATTCTAATAATTATTTTCTGTGTCTTTGTAATAGGCTGTAAGTTTGTATTGTTTGCGGTTCCATAGCCTTCCACAGCGCAGGAAAGCTTAGAATAAAAGAGTGAGTAGTCAAGCAAAAGCAAGACGTGTGACGGTATAAAATATCGTATTTTGGCATATAAATATATGATGGAATATAGGTTCTGCTATATATGTTGGGACCATGATAGGTGTGCGTCAATTTGTACTCCTAGATAAGATAGATCTTCTTTCTTGGGAGTTTTGCCTTGAAATAATATAGGAGCCAAATCAGGAAGTGGTTTTTGTCTAGATTGAAAAATTGTATGTAATGATTTCGATATATTTCATTCAAGATGATTTCTCTTGAGCCAAATTTCAAAATTATAAAAAAAAAGTCACTGTCTCTTACCAAGTTTGGGATATTTTTCCCTGAGTGGATAAGTGTCGCATCGTCTGCATACAGAACAATGTCACAGTGTTTAATGCAACTTTGGAGGTCATTAATAAATATTAAAAATAATAAAGGACCCAAACAAGAACATTGTGGGATGCCTGTGGTTATTGTTTTATTTCGAGAGATTGCCTCACCCAGAGTTACAAACTGCTCTCTATTACTCAAATAACTCTTAAAGAGATTCCACGGTACCCCTCTTATTTCCAAAATTTTTAATTTATTTTGAAGAATTCTATGATTTACATTCTAAAAAGCTCGCCTCAGGTCCAGAAATAGCCCGTATGTAAATTTATTGTCGTTGTTTGAGAGCTTGATTTGTTCAACAAGTTCTAATATTGAATTAATATAATATTATTCAACAAGTATACAAGTTATAATATTGAATTGAATTCATTGAAAGTTTTTTACGAAAGCCAAATTGTTTTTTGTGGAAGAGCTTATGAGATTCAAGGCAATTTTTAAGTCTTTTGTTAATTGCTTTTTCAAATATTTTGCTGAATGCTGGAAGTATGGAGATTGGCCCATAATTAACTGGAAGAGTTTCGTCACCTTTATAGTTTTAATAGTGCCGAAGAATGAAATGGCTGCTAGAAAAGATTGTCTTCTACAGATTGAAGGGCTTTGAACCAGAGCTGTAGCCAGGCTGGGGCTGGGGTAGCTGAGCCCCCGTGGAAATATATTTTTTTCAAAATAAATTATTCTGGAATTTTATTTTAAATGTTTTATTTCATGCAAAATTGTGTATGATGATGGAAATTGTTCTTTGACGTTAAAAATATATTCAAAATAGATTTTCTATGGTAGATCTTGTGTGCAGCATGTTTTTTTGTTTTTGTTTTGTTTTGTTTTTACCGAAATTTGAATCTTCATCTATTGTTTGGCTTTTTATGCGCAAGAGCATCTGGGCTACTGCGCCACATACCGAAATTTGATCTTCATCTATCATAAAAATAATGGAAATTATGGATTTTAGTAAACGCTTATAAGTTTTCGATGCAACATTTACATTAAGGAATTTATAAATTAATGTTAAATATATTAGTCTACTCATATATATAGTACTGTTAAATACATTAATAAAATTCATCAAAACATTAAGGAATCTGAAGGCTCCTTCTAGCTTTCTGACCCCCCCCCCCATAACGAGCATTCAGCTACTGGCCTGTTTTGAATGGGATGAGGGTTGTAGTGCCGGGATGTAAGATGAACTTGGTATAGTAGGTATTGCAGTAGGATTGTGACACGATGTACATCTCTGAAGCACTTCAATTACTAGTTTGTCAACAACTGCTCGAATCTTGTATTGCAGTTAACCTACTTCCAACTGACGACTAATCCATGATGACAGCGAATTTTTAATAATGTGAAGTTTGATCTGGACAGGAAAAATAAATAAATAAACTAAGGTAAATTTCCAACTATGAGGAGGGAGAGAGAGGACAGGCTCATAATGACGATATAGGAATAGCAATGACGTATTCAAAGAGGCATAATTTTATCGTTTATTAAGCAGAATTTCCAAATTTTAATTTTCCATCTAATAAAATCAGCCTGGTTCTATGTAGCGATACGAAGCTAGAAAGGGCAAAATTTTTCCAAGACAGCAGTGTAGCAATTCAAGGCTCATGGGAGGCTCAAATGACTATAGGGGGACTTCAAGCGCCTTCAACTGAGACAATGTGACGTCACTTAAAAAAATATAATGTGTATTGATATCCAACGCCTGGCCTTGAGCCCCTAAGCCTCTTCCTTTGCAACGCCACTGTTACAAAAGTAAACATTTTAAGAAACAACATTGATGAAACGGTCAATTGCTTCCAGCATAGGTTCGCAAGTGCGATTCCGGACATGGGAAAGCATTTTTTTTTTTTTTTCACATTTTAATTTTCTGCCACATAAATGCAGACTGGTTCTTTGCAATAAAGCAACTTTCATATAGAAGGGAAAAAAACGTTTACGTGCTGTCATTTTAAGAATCAGCGTCAGTAAAACCATCTTTAGCTATCAACACATAGTAGCAAGAACGTTTCACGACGTTTAAGAGCATTTCTTCTTTTTTTTTTTAATTTTCCGACACATAAATGCCGTCTGGTTACGTGAAATGATGACATATGCATAGAGAAAGTGAAAATGCGTTTAAATACAGGTGTTTTAAGAAGCAGCTTCATTAAACCCACCTTTTGCTTTTAACACAGCGATGTAAGTACCTTTCCCGACACTTGCTTTTTCTTTCTTTTTTTTTCAAATTTTAATTATCCGTTAATAATGCAATCTGCGATGAAGCGACATTTCATATGGAAACGGAAAAAACGTTCAAGAACTATCATGGATTATTACCCTTCACAGAGATAACACAATTGCCAAATAATGGTCAACACAGAAAAGCCTCCGGGGCGAGATTTTTGTGAGTTTTTCGTAGGAGGGACGTATTATACAATAATTTTTCCTCACACGTGTATGTAGCTCAAACTAGAGCTTTTTTTTATATTTGGAGAAAAAGAGACGCCGTCCCCATCCTGGATTCGAACCAGGGTCCCTGCGTTTAGCCCGGAGTGTCTTGGCCTACTAGACGAACGAGGACAGGAAACAACGCTTTTTTCTCCGTATATAAGATATTATTACCCTTCACAGGGATAACACAATTGCCAAATAATGGTCAACACAGAAAAGCATCTGGGGCGATATTTTTATGAATTTTTCGTGGAGCGGTCCAAGACACTCCGGGCTAAACGGAGGGACCCTGGTTCGAATCCAGGATGAGGACGGCGCCTCTTTTTCTCCAAAAACGAAAAAGCTCTAGTTTGAACTATATATACGTGGGTGGCAAACATTATTGTATAATAAATTCCCCCACGAAAAACTCACAAAAATCTCGCCCCGGAGGCTTTTCTGTGTTGACCATATTTGGCAATTGTGTTATCCCTGTGAAGGGTAATAATATCTTACATCCTTATATACGGAGAAAGAGAGCGTTGTTTCCTGTCCTCATTCGTCTAGCGGTCTAAGACACTCCGGGCTAAACGGAGGGACCCTGGTTCGAATCCAGGATGGGGAAAGCGTCTCTTTTTCTCCAAAAACAAAAAAGCTCTAGTTTGAGCTATAATATATACGTAGGTGGCAAAAATTATTGTATAAGAGCTATCATTAGAAGCAGCGTCAGATCCATTGCTTTCAACACCAGATAACAAGTACGATTCCCGACTTTGAAAAGTAATTTCTTTTCTTTTTTTTTCAAATTTTAGTTTTCTGCCTAACAAATATAGTCTTGTTCTGTGAAATTAAAAGACGCACACATAGGAAGGGAAAAGACGTTCAATTTCAGGCATTTTTGGAAGCAGTCTAAATAAAACATTCTTGTTCTTACCACATAGAGTAGCAAGCACGATCTCCTACAGTTGGAACCCATTTTCCCTTTTTGAAATTTTAATTTTCCACCTAGGAATAGTTGCACTATTGTGCTGTGAAATGAAGTTACACATACATATAGAAAGAGAAAAAAGTTTAAGAGCATGCATTTTTGAAACAGCGTAGATAAAACAATTTTTTACTTTTAACACAGGGTAGCAAATAAGTTTCCCGACACGAGAACATATTTCTTCTTTCTTTTTTTTTTATCAAATTTTAATTTTTTTTTGCCTAATAAATGAAGCCTGTCTCTCTGAAATGAAGCAACGCACATATAGGAAGTGAAAAATCTTTCGAGAGTATTTATTTTATAGAGCAACGTGGGTAAAGCGGTCTTTCACTTTTTTGCACAGGGTATCAAATAGGATAAACGGAAATTGAAAGCATATATTATTTTGTTTTTCAAATTTTTAATTTTCCGCGTAATAAAAATGCAGTCTGGGTCTGTGATATTTAGCGGTACACAGCAAGGGAAAACGCGTTCAAAAGTTGGCATTTTAGAAAACAGCCTTAAGAAAACGGGCTGGTTTTTACAACACAGGGTAGAAAGTATGAGGTCCTGCATTGAGAACCCATTTCCTCGGTTTCATACTTTAATTTTTCGCCTAATAAATGCAATTTGATGCAGGGGCGGTTTTGGGGGTTATAACCCCCATCGCAATGAAATTTTGTATATTTAACATAGGAATATATGAGTTGTAGCTTTGTAACCCCTGCAATTAAGCCCATAATCCTCCTCTTACGAACTTTCCGCCTACGCCACTCGTCTGGTGCTGTGAAATGAAAGCACACATCTAAAAAGCGAAAAACATTTAAGAGCAGGCACTTTGGGAAACAGCGCTGAGAAAAACAATCTTTTGCTTTCAACAGAGAATAGGAAGTAAGATTCCGAACATTGGAAAGTATTTTTTGTTTCAAATTTTAATGCTTCGCTTGGTAAATGCACTCATTCTTTGAAATGAAGCGGCACAAACACACACAGACAGAAAATTCTGTCACAGACAGAAAATGACTGCCCTTGAAAAAAATTTCAAGGGCAATCATTTAAAAAGTAGCGTCGGTAGAACTGTATTTTGCTTTCAACAGCAGCGGCGCAGCAATTTCAAACTCATGAGGGGGGGGCACAAGTGAATTTAAAAAAAGATAATGTGATGCAGCCTTAGAGAAAATAATGTGTTTTGATATCCAATGGGGGGCTTGAGGCCCCTTAGCCCCTCCCTTTTCTACGATACTGTGTTCAGTATTTATACTATTCAAGCAAAAAATGAATACGACTTATTATTAAAAAAAGAAATCTCATTCTTAAAATACAGCTAAACGGATAGCATGAAGGCAATAGCATAATTAGGAAGAGGCTGCTTAACCCCCTCTGGAAGAACGAAACTTATTATTGAATTCTATGTACGGAGCATTGGGAGGGGGGGGGGCTATAGCTCCCACTTAAACCTCGAGGATAGCATGGAGGCATTTCCCAATCTTATTCAGACTTTGTAAAGGCTCCAATTCTTAGCTTTGTATGTTGCCAACACCTTCATAGCAAAGTATCACGTCTAAACTCTAGATAGTGATCTTGAAGTGACTTGATGGTTTTGCCGTCACTGATGCGGACAAAAACGAAATTCTCCTATGCTAGCACTGACATAGAAGAATCTGAGGGGTGGGTTTTTTTGTTTTTTTTTATGGAAATTGGAATAAGCTTAGTGCTGCCATTTACATATTATTATATTTAGAAAGACATCTTTATTTTTCTGGCATATGGAGTTGAGTCCTGTTTGGGCCGTACCGTTTTGTACAATTCAAGCTTGTGAGATAGAGATATACAAAAAAAAATAAGGTGTTTTTCGCAAATTGGCTTAAAGGATCAATAAACAAAATATGCTTGAAACACGTGTTTGTGGGGTTCGGAATAAACTGCTTTAAAACTATTTCTTTTGATAAGTATATAATTATCTTGCTATGTACAGGGTGTTCAGATGAAAAGTATCAAATATTATGAAATTATGTCTCAGAAAATATTTTTTTTTTATATATACACTTTTGATTTATGCCCTCGTAGAGAAAATCTATCAGTGTTTCCCGCTCGTTACATTCCCACTACATTTCTATCTCATAATTGGGGATCACGAGATGCCTAGAATATTGATTAGTGCAGTCGGGCTAATTATTCAGCCTCCTTAATCGCCAGATTTAGCGCCACTGGATTCTTTTCCTCTGGGCTTTATGTCAAAAACATCATTCATTAAATCAAGATCAACGACTCTGAGTACATGACGGAAGTTGTGGTCACAGTTAAACTGAACATGCTTTAAGCAACGTGGAATGTGGTCGATTTTCGACTTCAACAACAGTTATTTCGACACTGACATAAGGCTTCAAACACGACGTTTCAAGAGCCAACTGTTACCTTTGTTAAATGGAGGCAGAATGAAGAATGAATTAGAGGGAGAGAGAAATTTACTCGGGTAAATTTATCTTCGGGTAAATTTATCGCTCGTAACCAATGTGGTGTTAGTGGTGGAAACAGTAATACAGAAGATGAAATCAAGCAAACATCTGTGGTTTTTCCCTATATAGCAGGTGTCTCGGAGTGTTTGTCCCGAATTCTCGGTCGTGTGAATGTTAAGACCTACTAAAAATCTGTCTACACCCTGCGTGATCTATTACTTAAAGTTAAGGATCGCGTCCCTGAGGAGGAAAAATCTGGTGCTATTTACCAAATACCGTGTGGAGACTGTTACAAGGTGTATGTTGGACAGACGGGAAGATCGATACGTCTACGAGGGAAGGAGCATATGCTTACGGTGTCCAGAGCAGTCGATTCAAGTCAATTAGCCGAACTTGTTTTCAGGGAAGGTCACGAACCAGATTGGCATTCGATGAAAGTATTACATCAGAATGTGACAAATCTGGGGAGTAGACTTTTTCTGGAATCATGAGAGGCTTACAGCTTGTGTGAGAAGTCATGTTATTAACATCTCAAAACCTCTACCAGAACCTTACAAAATTTTTGTCAAACCTCGAGTTAGAAGTAGCCATCTGATGTCGCCGGATACGGGAGTTTCCCCAGCTGGAACTGCTCCGCACCAGATGACGTCAGATGGGGATTCCCAACATACGGGTATATAAGCTTAGGACTTTCACGAACTCTTCATTCTGCCTTCACTTGACAAAGGGAGCAGTTGGCTCCCGAAACGTCGTGTTTTTGAACCTTACGCCAGTGCTAAAACAACTATTGCTATGCTATCTCCTTGTGAAACTCTGTATTGTTTTATTATCTACTTTGTCGTGCCACCAACAGAGCTGGCACTTCGTTGAACTTCGAAGCCATAGCTTCAAAGTTCACCGAAGTTCAGCATTGCCCACCCCCATTCGGCCATAGCCTTTCCTCTTTTTGAAGTATTGGTTAAGACAATTTTTGATGGCCAGGTCAAACAAAGAATCACTTGTTTTTTTAGAGGCTTGACTGTCGGCGACTCCAGGCTCTATAAAATGAGCCAAATAAAATAAACCAACTAAATAATCCAATAGTAAATAAAAACCTAAAGGCTCCTCTTGTTCGTCGGAGGCCCTAGGCGAAAACCTAGGTTTTTCTATTCATATTGCTTTAGCAATGGGAAAACCTAGGCGAACACCTAGCTTTTCCTATTACTGAAGCCGGCCCTGGTCCACACTGTCATTCTTTTAAATAATTATATGGAGAAAAAAATTTAATAATGTTAATTTTTAATGGTGAAAACTAGAAATACCTATTTTCCAAGATATAATTTCGTTATTTTGGATATCTTACATTCGGCTACCCTGTATATTACAACCTTACATCATAATAAAATGTCTTTTTATGGGGCCTATGGTAATACACTTAATAGCTTGCCAACTTCTAAATGTTCTATATTTATTTGCTTTGGACATTAACTCGTATCTATATCCAGGGATTTATACACCCCCAACACCCCTCCAGATTTTTTGGTACACTCCCTTCATGAAATCTAAACATACAATATGTTTAATGAAAATAACTTAATAAAATCTAATCCACAGCCCCTAAAAATCTTTAACAACCCCCTCCGGTTTATGAATCCTGGAAAAAGACCTGCCTATATCCTCAGAAATATTTTTTGCCTGGTCAGTCAGAAAGGACTTTCTTACAGCCCCATTTCCACAATTGTTAAAAACGGACCTTTGTGTGGTGATATGGCGTCTTTTACTAAAATTTCTCTATATCACGTTTCGGGCCGTATAGACCATCTTGAGAAAAACAGCTCAGCAGGTTTCCTTTTTATGTTAGCTACCCAGACTCTCCATATTGCTAAGTTCCAAAATGATGATGAAAGAAGGTCCTCATAAAGGATGAGAATGTATGTGTATTTTTCCTTTCTTACTTCACATTTTATAGTATTTTTTTAGCATTTTTAGTATTTGATAGTATTGCAAGCGAACGTGGGTCATAACTCACTGTAATAAATTAGACTTCCACTAATCTTGGCTGTGGGTAA
The DNA here is from genome assembly GCA_006491805.2 of Dysdera silvatica. Lineage (NCBI taxonomy): Eukaryota > Metazoa > Arthropoda > Arachnida > Araneae > Dysderidae > Dysdera > Dysdera silvatica. The sequence continues at coordinate 29,066,168 of QLNU02015003.1, read as the reverse complement.
ACGTATCGTTTGTGGTAAACGTATCGGTTGTGGTGAACGTATCGTTTCTGGTGAACGTATCGTGGTTCGAAGAACACGCTAAGTTATCGAGCCCATTACGAATGACTCATAAAGCAGTCTTGGGGAATAAAATATACAAACAAGCCTTCTAGAAATGCTCATAAAAATAGGGTTATACTTGAAAAAAATACATATTTTTTTCTGGACGATCTTTCTACGAATTAATAACACGCCAAGTCTACCAATATTATGAGGAATCAGTCCGCGGACTATAGTAAGCAGTTAGTCGGTAAGCTTGCTTGTATTTATTTGTGGGGGAGGTGCACCGTGGGGGGGACGAAACCGGAGTAACAGCGCTCTAGGCAAACGCGTTACCTCGACAGGACTTGTTAATCTTCTGACTGCTCAATTTTTTTTTTTTTTTATCAAAGTCGCTTCAAAAATTGCATATATTTTTATTACATATTTCAAATCTATATGTATTTGAGAGTTAAAATATGTAGCACATTTTTGTAAACAAGATTTTTTTAATATAAATTTCGTGCATAAGAACAGGCTTTCATAAAAATCAAATTTAAGAGTAATCGTTTAAATTCAAAAATTCTGAAAATAAATCTTGATTAAATTACGATTTACTTTATAGAATACAAATATAAAGCATGTATTTTACATAATAAGGTTAAACACTGGTAAAATAGCAATGGAAAAGGTCACTCAAGCTTTCGGACGCATCAGCAGCAGTCCTTCATCAGGAGTAATGACGATGTTATGTTTCTGCCTCTTTTTATACTTGAAATTTCTAGAAAACCCTTCATCAGAGCAGTCTCGCAGAATGGAAAACCCAATGGGAACCAATGGGAGGCCTCCAATAGGAATCATGGAAGAACCCCAATAGGGACCAATGAGAAACCCACACCGCGGGCTACCTAATTGCATGTATACTAATGAAAATCACTCTCTGAATGTTTTCTGCAAGCCATATTCTGAATACAAAAACCGATAACAAAGGGAGCGCTTGCAAAATCAGTTAGTGAACTCTATGCAAATACGAAAATTTAGGCGACTTATTGTCGCCTAAATTTGTTGACCAAAACACGGCTCAAACTCTAAGTATTGTAGAAGTGCATTACCGACAGTTAAACGGTGGAGAAGCGGGATGCGCTTTTAAATAGATGGAAAAATTACCTACCCGCGAAGATCGCGGGATAAGCAAATTTTGTTACTTCCATGTTGCCCGTGGAAATTGCGGGATAAGCAGTCAGAGAGTTAATCTATCCACTGCATCTCTAGCGTTAGAGTAAGCAGTTCTATTTTCACTCAGAAAACAATCTGAACGCTACTGGAATTTGAAGTTCACTTCCCATGTGTTTCCTAACAAAAATCTTATTTTTGATGTAGACAAAATTCCAAGAATATACTTAATATTAATGAATTGAATACCTAGAAATTCCATGAATATAAGAGTAAAAATAAAATTAGGTAAAACGAAAAAATAGTTCTTTATGTTCGTGAAATGGTTAGTTATATTAGTATTCTTTACAATCGAGTTCAACCTCTTATATCAGCAGCCTTTCAAGTTTCAGGGCTATATGATGCAGTGGTGGATTTATGGGGCAAGCGATCGCTCCCTTGAATAAAAATTTAACATTGAAAAGATACAAGGTAAAGGTCCAATGAGGTATCATTTTCAAAAATCAAGTCATTAATCGCCACCCTTGAATGACCTCTAAATCCGCTCCTTTTCATGGGGAAGCTTCAGTTCCAGGTTAATTAACTCATGCTTTCAATTCTAGGTTAATTAACTTGCACTTACGTTTTGGTAAGTATAACCTGTCTCTTGGAACTTCGTACAGGAGCTAAGAAGTTTGGGCCAGTGCCACGGTATCTAGAAATAAGAAAATAGTGGAAAATATGAGCATACGTTAAATATAGATCTAGTCCGGGATTACACGTGCAATTAAGATATTAAATTAACTCCTAATGGAAGAATAAAATGTGCTTACAAACTCCAAACCATTAAACCTGTGTGGAAAGGAATCGCATATTTCACTCTCATAATATTACGTTTGTTTGTTTGGATTTTTTATGGCGCAAGAGCATCTGGGCTATACTGCGCCAAGATCATAATATTAGGAAAAATTATCTTCTGGTTTCTGTGCATGTTTTAAAAAATGGAATACGATGGAGATTCCTAGACTGAGGCGGTCTCGAAAACGCTCAGACATTTAAATGATACTTTTTATAATCTAGATTAGAGCCCTTAGAATGCTACGCCAACGCATCAGCCGCCATTTTGTTGTACAATTCCGGTTTCATTTACCTTGGCGATAAAGGTTTTACGCATTGGCGCAATGATCGCTATTTTGGCATAAAAATAATCAAAAATCCGCGATTATCCGACGAATGTAAACATTGGCGCAACTTTTAAAATGTCGCCAATAAATGCAATTTGCAACCACGATCACGTGATGCAATGGAAAGAAAATGACAGGTATGCGCCAGCTCCCTTTTTTTTTAGGAGCCTTAATCAAGATAACCCCGATATAATACGTAAAATCACCCCTTCACTTAAACGCAGTTGTGAATGTTGCCCCAAGTGAAATCAGTGGCTAAAGGAGGTTAAGGGGATCATAACAACCCAATTAGGTTTAGAATACCAAAAAACTACAATATCGTACATTCGATATAGATTTATATATAAAATTACATTCCTTCATCCCCCATTGTAAATTTTATGCGTAGGCTATTGATAGAAACATATATCACTGTATACTGATATATCATAATTCCATAAAAATGCAATCAACGAACCAAACTGATTTATAACATTAACGACTCATACAGACAACGTTTATAGTATCGTTATTATAGCAACCCTGCAACTTTCAGACCCCACCCTGTAGAAAGCGCCTAGCTACTGCCTTGTATAAAAATTCTATATGCAAATATTGCATACAAATTCTATATGCAAAAATTCCATAAACCACAAGTAAAATCGTAGAATGCATACAGTTACTGCCAGAAAGTAATGCAACGTATGAACGAAGACCCAACTTAATGTTACAATCAGCGATTTAAAACCAGATTGATTGATTGATTGTTTGGCTTTTTTATGGCGCAAGAGCATCTGGGCTATACTGCGCCAAACATGGTGATTTAAAACCAGTATTAGCCACACAAAAAAAAAAAATATAAAAAAAAATAAAATCATTGAAGTCACCAAGGTTTTAATGAAGTGCTGCGATTCTTACCAAAACCCTTAAAACAAATAAATATTAATTGTAAAAATGAATGTTAAAATTGATCGAGATTTTTATGTAAAATGAAAATTTGGAACCGCCATATTGAGGTTTCAATCAATAGTAACCCAGTCCCGCAAACATTGTCCCGCGTTTGGACGGAATATACCTGGTCACATGAAGAATTACCATGGTTCTCCTTGCGCCATAAATATACAATAATTTTTCCTATTAACGATGTTCAAGGAACATAAAAAACGTCGTTATTCAGAAAAATGCTCTTAATCAGAGTGTATGTGACTATGAATTTGCCGGGATTGACAATTTCGTTGTTAATCAGAGCGATGTTATTGAGAAAATTCATTGTAAATGATTTTTTGTAGCAAGAATTCTCATAGAAGACGAAAAATTGCCGTCGTTAAACGGAAATCGTCATTAATCAGAGCCACGCTATTGAAAGAATTTACTGTAAGTGATTTTATGTCACAAGAATTCTCAAGGAAAATGAAAAATTCCGTCGTTAGGCGGGAATAGTTGCTAATCAAACACCGTTATTGAGATAATTTACGGTAAGTGATCTTTCGTCACAAGAATTCACATGGAAGACGAAAAGATGCCGTGATTAAACGAAGATAGTCGTTAATCAGATCAGCGTTATTCAGAAAATTTACTGTAAAAGAGTTTTGTCACAAGAATTCACATGGAAGACGAAAAAATGCCGTCATTAAACGAAAATGGTAGTTAATTAGAGCTACATTATTGTAAGAATTTACTGTAAAAGATTATTTGTCATAAAAATTCACATGGAAGACGAAAAAATGCCATCGCTAAACGAAAACAGTAATTATCAAAGCTACGTTATTGTGAGAATTTACTGAAAATGATTTTTGTCGCAAGAATTCTTATGGAGGATGAAAAAAAGACGTTATTAAATGGAAATAGTCGTTAATCAGAGCGTCGTTATTCAGAGAATTTACTGTAAATAATTTGTCACAAGAATTCTCATGTAAGTTAAAAAAATCGCGTCGTTAAACGGAAATAGTCGTTAATCAGAGCTTCATTATTGTGAGAATTTACTGTAAATTATTTCGCAAGAATTCTTATGGAGGACGAATTTGCTTATTCAATTGTTTACTGACTTGGTTACTAACTAACTTATTCGGCCGTGAGGTGGCGCAGTGGTAACGCGTTTGCCTAGCATCCCATTTATCCGGGTTCGACTCCTCCTTACAGTGTAATAAAAAAGATTACCGACTAACTGTGCTCACCGTAGTTAGTTTCCTAGGTCTAGTTTCCTAGGGTTAGTTTCCTAGTCCCTAAGAGGCTTGGATTTCTTGCAAAACGTTAGAGCTCGGCGCAGCATAACCTTTACTCTTATGTTCTTGAGCTATATGAAAATAAACAAAAGATCAAAATGGAAGAAGAAAGGAGCAACAATCTCGTAAATAGGTTGAATAATCGCTGTAAGGGTCAGGGGCGGACTGGGCGAGGGCGTCCTCATGGGCGGTAGAACTCGCACCCTCTGGAAATTCAAGGTATGCCCTTTTTGAGAGAACCCGGTCCGCCCTGATAAGGGCTGTATAGCTGTTAAGAGCAACCATTCTCCTAATGTACTAACATTTCAGTATTTTTTTTTCCTCAGAAGACTTTGCTTTATGCTGCTCTACCTCCCTGGTGTATAATTTATGCAAGATTCACACTAATTGTAGCATTTCACTAAGAGTTGTAACATTGCGCCTTTGTTTTCTAATTTATGATATGGTGCTTCCTTGGAAGCACCATGAATTATTAGATGATAAATTGCTCGCAAAGAAGAAAAAAAAAAGATTGCTCGAAGGCTGGTGGGACTCGAACCCACAACCGCATGGTAACCAGTCAAGTGCTCAAGAACACTTGACCGGAAATCAAGAAAATGTGTGTGATTCGGCTCCCACCACGTGCTGAAAATCATGCGAATATTTGATCATCTGCTACAACCACGTCATCGGCTGTGATGACAATCACTTGAAGAAACTTTGAAGTCCGTTTGCATTTTTAGATTATTTAATTTTCATGACAAGGATATTTAATTTTCTGCTTGACATAAACGTGGTTACGCCGTGGTGTTCATGGTGTCTTTAAACGGAGCTTTTTTCACTTTTCCTGACAGACGAGTACATCTCCAATCTAAAAATATTTCTGTGAAATAAGATGGCAACTGGGAAAATGAAAATCCTGTAAACATGAGCACCGTTATATTTTTTGATGTCAACTTTGTTTTTAGAATGTAGAAAATTTAGACGCGATGTCGTTTAAACAGTTTCTCGATTCGTAGACTCCTAAAATAAACATTCCATAATGCTTTGGTTATTCCCCAGAAGTAGGCAATAGTATCTTTAACTTTTGGCACAAAACGATTTTTGTTATGCACAGATGGATATCTTCCTTCCGAAAAGAAAGAGCGGATTTTTCTCTTCCGAAAAGAAAGAACCCGGTCGACAGCAATTCCTGTATTAATAGCTCGTTCGCTTAGCGTGGTATTAACCAGGGTTCGACTCCCAACATTAAAAAAGTTTTTCGAGGAATTGTTCAAGTTAGTCCGGGTTTTGTTTTGTAAGCATTAAGAGCAGTTGGATTCCTCAAATGTAGGCCCCTTTCCTGATGGCGTACTGAATCATAACACTGTCGTTTATCATGCCATTAAACTGGGTTCGACTTCCAATAGTATCGTAGAACGCGCGTTGTCCCGCTGGAGTCTGGTTCCCATGGCAACAGAGGGGCGAATTCCTCGGAAAACTGTAGATCTCGATGCCCTTTAACTGTCCTTGCTCCGTAAAACACGAACGAAGTGATAAAGGCTAGAACCAGGGGCGGACTGGACGCTCTCAAAGGACGCAAC
>QLNU02015003.1:29034433-29045243 GCA_006491805.2 Dysdera silvatica | reverse complement strand
ATAGTATATAGTATATATTTATATATTATAGTATATAGTATATATTTATATATCATATGTATATATTTATATTTTATTTATGTTTTCAGGTGCTGCGGGGTGCAAACTATTACCACAAAGAAGTGAAATTGCGCTCAATAATGTAGAGTTTTCAAAATTATTTGGGGGCGAGGCCCAAGCACATATTTTATGCAGTTATATCTTACAATACATATAAAATTGTAATTTATTTTAAATTATTGGGGGGAGGGGGAGGAAGAGGCACTGGCCCATCTAATTCTATGCCTATGATGGTGCTAAAAAACAAATATCGCTCACAAATTAGGTCCTCATTTTGATAAGAAATATTTTTTTATTTTTAATTAGTAATTATTTCATGTCACAAGAAATTTTTAGCTGAATTCGATTATCCGAATTGGCTCGTTCGTAATCAGTTTCGGCCGTCGTAGATTTACTGCAAAAATAAAGAAAGCTTACGGACAATAAGCAAAATATACGAAGAAGCCAATTGTCTTATGTATGTTTTCAAATCGATATTACTCCTCTTCCTCCCCTCGCTCTGACCTTCATTTCCAAAATAGTAACGTTGTATAAAACACCATCTACACGCCCCTAGGCACATTATCGGTGCCCCGCCCACAACAGACTTAGAGGATCGTCGTGAATCGCTCTCCACAATAAAATATACCATCGTTAGCGTGGTCTCAAACAAATGGCTTGGATGGTATCCCAAAACGTGGTCGGAGAAGGTTTAACTTTTAATGAACGTAACAGCAGTTGCCGAATCCTCCTGAAATATTTTGGTTTGATATAAAAGGGTTTGGATTGATGTCAGGGCCTCGGCAACAACAGCTGTTTGTGCCACCGATCAATGTCAGATTTTTCTTGGCTCTATTGACGGTTTGATGCAGTTTTGAGAAAAAACGCCCTTTCTCCATGGTACGTCAGCCATCTCATAAAACCCAGCTTTGTGTCAGGATTGGCTCTTTTAAAGTCCTGGCGTTGTTCGGCTTCCTGTCTCTTTCCAAACTCCGAGTGAAGAACTGGAGCATCGGGCACATAGAACTGCGTTAAAGTTTGATGGTAATAGCATTATGTCTAACCCTCAGTGCGCCTTGGAAAGAAGTTACGGGGTTGTTATTTTTATAAATGTCATTCCAAGCTCTTGATTAGTTTGCTTGGGAAGCAACATTGCACTTAGGTTAAGGTTTGGGAAAGGTTTAGGAGAAACATAGTTACTCCTTTGGGTAGTAAGCATGGTTCTTCCTGAGCATGTAGGGAGTGCCATTGGAAATACATACATCATTTGAAGCTTTAAAGTTTCTTCACCAACGAAATGTGCTTACAGCCGGTAAACGGTTCCCGTTGAGAAGGTTCTAATATGTTATTTTTTGGAGAGAGAGAGAGAGAGATGGATGGACGGATGCGATTGCGCCATCCTGGTATTTGATATTAGCTGTTATCATACTACCGCTACCAAAAGGAACATATTGCAAAGAATGGCTGTACGCTTCAACAATAATCTCCATAATATTATTCATTTTTTTTATTATTTTTTAGCAGCATGAACTAAGCTCATGGCATAGGACACAGATAAAGACAATTGAACAATGACAACAAAGTTAAATTTAACAAGATTGTTCATGTCACACATAAATGAACTTAACAGATTTGCTCTCCTAATTGTTTTTAATTGAACCTCTCTCTTATTCACATTGAAGGAATTTTTATAACATTTAAATTAAATGAATTTCTTTTAAAACACTTTGCACTTAAAAAAACTTCATACATAGTTTCAAAAATTACGGGAAAAAATATACAGCTTCTTATTGTAAAATATCATTAAAATTCCCGTAGAACTATTATTTTTAGCAGCCAATATTATTTTTCATTCAGACGTTTGGTAAACGTAGTCTTTAAGATCTAATCTATTAAAATCTTATGTGCTAATTAATAGTGATTGCATTTAACTCTCAATAGCTCTCAAGCTATATTCCTATCAAGGTAATCTTGTTCCTCCCCAATTCAAATTAAATCGGTACGGGGAAGAGTTGGCACCGGTTGAGAATTGATGAACTAAACCGATCTTTTAAGTGACGATATTTACTCAAGAAAGATGGGCATTATGAATTTTGTTTCTTGAATATTACCACGTATACTATCATATCTGAGCACGTATGCCAGATAAAATGCATGAGGTAGCATCATCCGTTTTTTCGGGGGTGGGGGGGGGAGGAATTTCTAATAACGATGTGATGTAATTACCAGACCTAAACCCACAGAAAAGTCACCTTCGCATCAGTGGGGGTAGAAAAGGAGGGGCTTTCGGGTTTAATCCCTCATTGAATATTAAAATACATTATTTTCTCTCGCATTTCATCACATATTCTTCTTTAAAGCCATTTGATCACCCCATATGATTCCACTTAAGCCCCCCCCCCATAATTTTTGGCAATCTATGCTACTGCTTCGCATTTCATTCATTCCTGTTCTGCATTTCAGATCCATTATTAGCTTCTTACATCACTTTTAAAAAATGTGGAATTTTAAAACATGCAGTTCATATTCTTGGTAAAACAAATACTTTGCAATGACTTCCTTGGTATTTGTGCTTATACCCCCTCAGCTGTTTACACACGATGTCAACAGTCACACCTTTTAGCAAGTAATGGTATTGTGTGCAGGCAGTCATTACTTATCCCGTAAACAACTGATGAATACTCCTGTCACATGCACAGTACCGTAGACAAGATCTCTCTCTGTGGGGCGGGGAACAGCCAGTGGATCCAATTCTAAAGTAGAATGACACTTACTAATGAAACAAACACAGGTCCTCCTTAGGCACAACGTTTCTGAACCTTCTGGAATTAAATGTATTCCATGCTTACTGACTATTTGCTGCTATTTACATATCATGCTATTTTATACTACACGCACGCTTCTTCCCTCCCCTCTCTCTTTCTTTATATATACAAGGTATTCGTTAATGACAGGAAGAAAATTATATGGCAAGATTGCTTGCAAAATTCTAAGCAACAAATGTTAATGCGAAAATACTGAGAAATCCATGTTTTTGGAGTTAGTGAAACTTATTCAATTTCATGCTGTTTTCATTTGTTAGCGCCTTTCATAGTCCGCTTACAATGAATTAAAGAAATCTTGTTTTTAAGAAGACGTAAAGTAAATTTTTTTGATTGTTTATTCGGTAATTTCACTTTGAAAGCCGACGCGCATGCGTTTGTTTTCCCTAGCCAATAGAAGAGAAGTTACGTTATGTAATCGTTTCTCGTATTAGCTGGAAAAAATCGCATTAAAAAAAAAATCGACTTTCAAAGTAAAATTACTGAATAAAGGATTTAAAACATTTATTTCATGCCTTTCAAAAACACGATTTCTTCAATTTGTTTCAACTGGACCATGAAAGGCGTTAACAAATGAAAACGACATGGGATTGGATAGTTTTCAAAACTTAATAACTCTGCAAACACTGATTTCTCAGCATTTTCGCATTAACAATTTTTGCTCAGAATTTTGTAAGGAATCTTGCTATAAACTTTTCTTTCGGGCGTGAATAGACACCCTGTATATATGTACAGTGAAGCATTCCAACTAAATCAGACTTTGTAAATTATTTTAATTTACGAAACTTTGTAAACTAGTTTAATAAACACAATTTTTGTCGTGACTGCATATTAAAATTTACTGAATTTATTACTAACGTTTATTGAAGCTACTTCGATCACTAAAATGTACAGAAATCCTTCACTGTGCGCCAAAATTTAGTGAAAAACTTTTACTAGTTATTAAAATTTAGTAAAGCTTCCTTCCCACACGTCGGCGCCCATACGAGCATTTCTAAGGGGAGGGCTGAGAAAAATTAACGAGTACTTTTAGGGGGGGGGTGGGCCTGAGAAAAATTATTACCTCCTTCTCAAAGCTGTCGAGAATTTTAGAGAACGTATAATATGCAAAAACGATACAAAAACGATTGATACTCCTTGACAATTGTTAATGAGCTTATTTTAAAATGTGACTGTAAAACTTTTGAAAGTAAATGCATAGCAGGTTCGGGCAAATCAAATTTTTAAACGGCGAGGTGGGAGGGGCTCAAGCCTCCCTCTGCCGCCCTATATGGGCACCCATGTTTTCACACTATAATTAACTGAAGTTTTGTACGCAAGGACTTACTAAACCTTTTCACTGTAGTCGAAAAATTACTAAATGTTTTCATCGTATGATGAAATCTGCCAAAGCTCATTGTTTTCTTGGCCAGTCACTTGGGAATCCAGAGCTTCTCTTTGTTTAGAGACTATTATTTAATCAAATAAGGTTTTCCATCTGATATACAATTACGTCTTTACTCTCATGTTCCTATCAGATCTGGTTCTACTCTAAATCATAACTCAAAGCATTGCTATCTCCTTTAGTAGTTAAAAGGAAAATAGTGTAAGACTATTCACGCCATGTATAATTCATGAATTGCAGCTGATAAACGCTTAGAACGAAGTGCTGCTAGTTCCAAGCTGTGGATTTAAATAGCACAATGTATCATACAGGTAAAATATACAATGAATCATAGGATATGTGGGATAGACATTGTGGACATCCAGCCAAGAGTTGGGCGGAGTTCAGTACCCCGAAGTCCTGTTCCTTTAAGGCTTCTATGAATCTTATATAGATAATGAAAAAGAAAAGAAAAGAAAAGAAAAAAAAAATAGGAGGAAAGGTTGGGCCATTTCAAATGCCGCCCACATGATCTGTTTATTTATAGTGCGTATAATTAATAATGAAGTATCATTATTAATTGATGCAGATAACTAATGTGATATTTCATCAGCAACATCAATTATCTTCCACCACTATCATCGTCATCATAGATATTTCATCGGCTTTCTTAATTTGTGTGTTAGTTTTTAGGGTATTTTATTAAAATATTTTCGTAAAAGATAAATAATGCTTTATTAATGGATACACAATAAAAATAATAATGTTTATTTAACCCAATTTTGTATACATTTTCGTGAGGTACATACCATCAGCGCTTTGAGAAAAAACATAGAAGAAATCTTTTTACATTTTACGTTTATGATTTGGGTTAGAATTGCAAGAGAATATAAAGCCGAAGCTTGTTACGGGATTCTCTTCCAAAAATTGTTTTACGATTCTATTGAAGTTTGTTACTTTCTGAAATATTTGGAATATAAAAACGTTAAATAGTTCTTTAACTGATTTAAACAGCATTTCCGTGAGCCGACGATTGGACTATGTTAATATTAATGTTAATACGATAATTGGGCCTCATTTCAGAAAATTGTAATACAAAAATGGATAAGGTTCTGTGTTAAGCTGAAATAGAAACATAGGTAGGATAAAATTATGAATTCGATTCAGTTAGATCTTTGATACTTCGTTGATAGATACTTTATTAAAAGATGACTAATACTAAATTAATGGATACTTCATTAAAAGATAATTTTTTTGGTTGACAGCTGTGATGTTCCTATCCATAACCTATTTGTGAATGCTTATTATAGAAAATAGCAAAGGATGATGAAGAAGGCAATGCGGAAGTTGAAGACCTCATAATAAATTTATGCGATGATGATTTCATTTGATAATTATCAAAATTATTTCTAAAAATAATTGAAAAAAAAAAAAGGTTGAAACTTGGAGAAATTTAAAAACATTTTACGATATATCACCAGTAGAATATATTATTGAATTATGTATATTAAAAAAAAAAAAAACTAATAGAGCACCACATCAAAATTAAAAAAATATATATATATATAAGAAAAAATATAATTTGAAATTGTCAAAAATAAGGATGGAAATATATCGAAAAAAATGTATAACACAGGGGAGTCGAACTATGAAATAAATTATCAGACGTATATAAAAAGATAAACAAATAAATGATAACTAATGCTTATTTAAAAACGAAGTTAAAACACCAATAATATAATAGTCGGATTGATTGAGGAGTGTGATTGATTTGATTTCATATGGCGCAAGAGCATCTGGGCTATACTGCGCCAATGAGGAGTATGAGCAAGGACAGAATGGAACAGGTTGGAGGCCAGGCACACTGATGCAGTTTCCCTCGACCTGTCACAAGAACCATTTACATGCAAATTTAGGCAAATAAAAATTGAACTAATCACAATCAATAAAAGAATAAATCATGAAAATCATGAAGTATAAAAATAATTTTTTTTTTGTAATAATACACTATAAATTATAATATATTGTTGAGGAAAATGCATGAGAAAGATGACACTGGTTATGGGAGTACAGTGTGTTCATAAAAGAAGTATACAACTTCAAATTTTATTTGCATCGAAACTACAATAGCTAGAAACTTATTTTTTTTTAAATTACGTGGCAACAGTCAAAGTTTTTCCTGCATAGTTAGAATGTCTCCAATTATTATCCAATAAATTAGAATATTATTATCCAATTATTATCCAATTATATCACATTAGAATGTTCTTTAGTTCCCTAGGATAGTGTGTAACGAAAGTCTAATTTCATTCACATTTGTTGCAAAATGCCGGGCTGTACAGAAAATGGCAGTTGGAATGGGATGAGTAAGTTTTTAAAAAATTACGCCTCATCAAACCAAAAATTGAAATGTGGCAGCCTAGCTACAGGAATGACCGCCAAAAGGAGTTCACTCTGTCTAGACTTCGCATCGGCCACACGCACTTCTTCCATCAACCTCTGTTAAAGGGAGAAGATGCCTCAATGTGTGCCACATGTGGTGAACCATTAAATGATTTACACATTTTAACCACTTGCATAAATTTTAACCAGCAACGGTCATAAGCTTTTAATCAAAATAATTTTACTCTTCGTGACATTTTATGTGACTCTTTTAATCATAAAGTAATTTTTAGCTTTTTTTTTTTTATCTCATATTGACTTCTTTCATCTCATCTGATTTTACTCTAGCGTTTCGTTTTATTGCACTTTAAGGCTTTTTTCCACTATAATTTTTATTCACTTTAAACCGTATGTATAGTGCAGGGGTGGGCAAATGCGGCTCTTCGTTAAATTAAGTGCGGCTCCCGTCGAAAATTGAAATTCTTTTTTCTTTTTCCCATAATTTTTTTTAGGAATCATGGAAAACTGATTAAATAAAAAAGTGAATCGGTTAATTAAGAGTGTAAGTCGTGCGTAATCTCTCGAAAGTAGGTTTTCGGTTGGGTTGATAGGCTCTTCTAGAAGTTATTATTAAATTTTGAAATAATTATTAAATTTTGAAATAATTATTAAATTTTGAAATAATTATTAAATTTTGAAATAATTATTAAATTTTGAAATAATTATTAAATTTGAAATAATTATTAAATTTTGAAATAATTATTAAATTTTGGAAATAATTATTAGAATTTGAAATAATTATTAAATTTTAGAAATAATTATTAAATTTTGAAATAATTATTTTGTGTTTTCTTTGATTAGCAGTATTTTCCTACATGTATAATTTATATAGCACTTAAGACTTGTGTACAATGTGTAACCAAATTAATTAAATTTGAGTATTTAATACTACGTAACTATGATGTGTCTCTTTATAATATATGATAAATTGGAATGCTGCTCTCATTGACCTCATACGTGCACACCCCCTTGGTATAGTTAGTCTCACCTTAGCTGACACAAAATGACCTTTTCTGTCCTTGCGCCATAAAAATACAAACAATCAATCAAAATGCCTGGTGCAAACACTGACGAAGGCTTCGCTGATGCGCTTCTTAAGCATTTCAAGAGAAATTGCATTTATTTTGTAAATAAAGGGGGTGTTGGCTTATACATGATTCTGAAATTTGTTGCACTTCTGTTAGTAATTTCATCACCATAAATCGTAATTAAAAAAAATTAAGTTTTTAGCTATCGTAGTTTTGATGGTAATAAAACTTGAAGTTGTATACTTCTTTTATAAACACCCAGTGTATTGAATTATATCATATTATATAACAATATATAGTCTATAGATTAATCTACTGTATTGTAATGGGTATATGGTTTGTTTACGTATATATTATAAATATTGTATATTGATTGCAAAACCTTGATTGTGTATGGCAAATAAAGTAGATATTATTATTATAATTATTGATGATGGACATATTTAATAATGAACGTATTTATCGTTGATTACACTGGTGACGTATTTAACATTGATCATATTGTTGAATTTATTAATATTGCCGCGACCAGAGTGTTTACTCCAGAGGGAAAAATGAACAACCGCAAGTGTTGATGTTGTTTTGCAATTCATTAAGATGTCGTTGCTTAACTTTAAGAACTGCATGTTGAAGAACGAGGTTAGAGCAAGGCTGGTGGACAGCGACGTATAAAGACAAAAGTTTTGGTGAAGTTTGTAAGTACGTAATTGAGACATTGAATGACGACTGAAAATTGGGACACGCTCCGATGAATATTACGGTTTTTAGATGGGGAAGATGTTATACACCTGTCAAACGAAGTGGTCGCAGTTCAATCCTAATCTTTCCGTTTCGTTTTTTACTCAATACCTTGCTAGACATTTGCGTGTCAGAAGACGTAATTGGACGGCAATGGGCATTGCTCTATGTCGTGTTACCGCAAGTATGGTGTTGGAAGACACACACACACATTCTCCGGGCGAGCGATTCAACAAATAAAGTCTTCAAAATTCCTTGGGCTTCATGACCTGACATCTCTTTTTGCTGTTGTCATTAGTTCACCAACATTCCTTCTTAAATTGACGTAGGTTGACAGGGATGAGAACACAGGTAATTGCAGAGGAAATCTTCTTCAGAAGGATCAGATTTGAAAGCCCGATTTTATAGAAATGATAAGAGATAGAACTAATTATCCATAGATAAGACGCAGCATTCATATCAAAGCATCGTTCCAGATATTTGGTTGACAAAGGACCCACTTAACGAACAGATGTTGCATAAGGATTATAATAATAATAATCGTGTTCTCTAAAAGAAATTTTTTCAGATATTTGGTTGAGAAGGGCTTCGTCTAAGGAACAAATATGATCCAAGAATAAGGATTGTCATAATCCATCTTCTAAATGAAGAAAGTTCAGATATTTGGCTGAGAACGGCTTCGTCCAAGGAACAGATATAAGCATGAGGATTTGACAGAATCTATCATTTAAATGAAGAAAGTTCAGATATTTGGCTGAGAACGGCTTCGTCCAAGGAACAGATATGATATAAGCATGAGGATATGACAGAATCCATCATTTAAATGAAGAAAGTTCAGATATTTGGCTGAGAACGGTTTCGTCCAAGGAACAGATATAAGCTTGACAGAATCCATCATTTAAATGAAGAAAGTTCAGATATTTGGCTGAGAACGGCTTCGTCCAAGGAACAGATATAAGCTTGACAGAATCCATCATTTAAATGAAGAAAGTTCAGATATTTGGCTGAGAATGGCTTCGTCCAAGATACAGACAGGATATAAGCATGGTGATTGCTATAAGACATCTTTTAGGAAAGTGGGTTCAGATATTTGATTGAAAATGGATCCGTCAAAGGAACAGATATGGTAAAGCATGATGATTACCATAAACTGTCTTCTAAAAATGGTAGCGAAGTAAAGGGGAGGTGTCAGATTGGTAAGGATAGGGCTATAAAGGAAAGAGAGAGGAATAATTTAAGCTTAGGAATTACCATATATGCTTTCTTTAAAAAGGTTTTTAATCAAAAGTGTGCACACTGGCCTACGCAGGAGTGGAACTGATTGGTTTGTAACCTCACAGTGCTTTCTTCTTATGATGAGTGGTTGCATTTGCCATGTAACTTAAGGGTATAATTACTGTTTCTACCTTACTTGAGGAAGCAAATGTCTGAAGGGACGATTAAACTGAATCTGGCACCCCGGCAGAAACTATCCTTGGCGCGGCTCTGGGCATCAATTGTGTGGATATAGATAGACATGTAGAGACAGATGTGGTGTAAGCATGATGAATACCACACTCTTTCTTGGAAAGGAGTATTAAAACAAATGAGTACCAGCATTCAGCAAGATTCAGTCTTTCAACTCAAAGTACACATGCACAAAAAATATCACTGAAATTGCCAAAGCACGTCAACAGCCTTAAAGAGCAAATTTTGTGAATTAAATAAGTATTATTTAGATTATATTGAAGGGCTCAATATCTAAAATAGTGGTCATCATTTCAATATTTAAAAGTAACGTCAATGTCATAGATTTCAAAATCTTCTTTTGCTTCCATTGGACATTTCCCCAAGCTGCTGTAGAATACCAGTTGTCGGACTGTAGAATACCAGTTGTCGGATGACGTAACGAGTCAGATGTCAAATAAGTATGATTAATATGGATAACTTAGATTGTGTTATTAGCTCATAATAATGCTTGTGTTTTTCCCCAAAATGTATCCTAAATATATTTATATCCAATTTAAAAACTTCTGGTTAGACTATACATCGTAAATTGGTGCTCTAGACATTGTAAATGCATCATCTGTGATAAGCAGCAATAAATCCTGTACTTAAAATTTTATATACATTTTAAACCTTGTGTATTAAATTTTGATCTTAGAACGAATCTGTCACAGCCGGAGGATATCCAACTGTAGGAGTAAAAGACCAGTGAGTGAAGTTTATTCAGACTTTACAGCGAATCTCTGTACAACCAAACGGTCTTTCTTATCAAACCTGACGTTGCTATGCAACTATAATGAATGAAGCAAGTTGTGGTAAGACGAATGGGCTTTATGAACTTCAGAGGTGAGCAAAAGCTTCATTTGACTTAAACAGATGATTTGATTCGTTTT
>QLNU02015003.1:29003310-29027226 GCA_006491805.2 Dysdera silvatica | reverse complement strand
TATTAAATGTATGCATTAGGTTACTATTTCGCATTGTTAACTGCTAAAATTATGCCCATATTGAGTATGTGAAAGGCAAAATTTCAGATGATTGCTTTTCGGAAACTATGCTAAAACAAAAATTAAAACTTCGAGAATATGTAGATACGCAATAGAAGATTGTTCTCAGAAAAAATTATCTGATTTAAAAATACAGTTTTTTATTTATTGCATCTCAAATATCTCCAAAAGCAGAAATTCTAGTCATGTGGCGGTTATAAAATAATTTCTGATTAAAAAAGGGAAACACTACAGCAATTTAAATTTGCTTGAATATTCTTATCAACATATAGGGATTACCAGGAAAAATGCTCAATCTGTGTTTAATTGCCCTTCTGGTATAAAAGTGTCGAAAACAGCGTCGTAACATTGAGCTTTGACCCCACCCCTCCACCCAACGAATTATTCTACGGGAATTTCGTTTCCGCAATATGAATGTACAGGTAATTACCTCTATTTAGACACCTATTATATGTCAGTAACTTTAAAATTATTGAATTTGCGTTAATTTAAAATAACCCCCATTTTAGCTGATTTTGGGGGGTTTAAGGACCCACATCTTCAAAAGGGTCTGGAAAATTGATCCCAAAAAATTGTTTCCTGAGTGCTTTTATGTTACACTATAATATATATATAAAGAAATTAAGAAAATCAAAAATCCTGCAACTACAAGCACTTGGTGAATCCACATGGAATGACTCTATTAAAAAATGAATGTGTGAAATTTTGTGTTAAAAAAATGAATGAAAAAAAAAAAGAATGAAAATCTACATTTTTTCTTGTCAACATCACCGCATTCTGGAAGAGAATCTCGTAACAAGCTTCGGCTTTATATTCTCTTCCATTTCTAACCTCAAAACTTAAAATAATTTAATATAGATCTTCTCTTACATTTCTATAATTTTTATACTGCTCAAGCTATGTATCACGAAATATTGTATATCGGGTTGAATAAAAATTTATTATTATTATTATTAAAAACAATACTACTACTACTAATAATGCAATAATTTTATTTTTCGTGTTACAGGTTTGTTATTACTGAACATGGGGCAAGAGTAGCAAAACCTAAGGTTAATTCCCTCTCTCCATATACTGGCTTAAGTTTCATTTCTTATAATTAGTCTTCTTAATTTGTTTCTAAATTCAGTTTCTGACGTAATATTTTTTATTTCGTTTGGTAATGAATTCCACATCTTAATGCCGTAATAATTTATATTACCGGAACCCATGTTTGTTCTCATATTCTTAATTCTTAAAGTTTCCCCTGACCGAGTATTATTTACATTTGCTTTATTTTCTATATTTATTACCTCTTTATTAATTTTATTACCTCTTTATTAATTTTATTACCTATTTATTAATTCTCTATTAAGCAATACTAAATAAACAAAAATAATTAATTCAAACATTTAAATAATACATTTAATGCTATATTAAATAATGCATTTAATGCTATATTAAATAATGCATTTAATGCTATATTAAATAATGCATTTAATGCTATATTAAATAATGCATTTAATGCTATATTAAATAATGCATTTTAATGCTATATTAAATATGCATTTAATGCTATATTAAATAATGCATTTAATGCTATATTAAATAATGCATTAATGCTATATTAAATAATGCATTTAATGCTATATTAAATAATGCATTTAATGCTATATTAAATATGCATTTAATGCTATATTAAATAATGCATTTAATGCTATATTAAATAATGCATTTAAAACTATATTAAATACAATTTTAATAAGAACGATTATTTTATATTTTAAAACTTTTAACAATTCTCAGTTCGAAACTCCAGCGGCAATTTTTAAGCTAACATTTTATAAAAGGACTTGGATACTTTTCACAACATGAATATTTTCGTCGTCTTTCTTTCTTTTTTTTTTTTTTTTGTGGGAGTGAAAGATAAAATAACAGCGGGACAAAAGGCGATGTTCCACTCAATGTTTTGGCTCGATTCGCCTTTCTGTTCTGCTCGAGTCCGTAACTACATGGGAAAAGAAAGTGAAAGCTATCGTGACAAACCTAATTCTGGAAACACACGCTGGTTGAGTTTCGGTAGGGAAAAGAGGGATGATTGATGAATGAATCCTGAGAAATTATGCAGAAGAACACGCCCAATGACAACGCTCATCAACCTCGTTTTCCCCTTTTAAATTCCCTACAACGTATATAGTTACCACCACATTCCCTCTGTTCCCAATGTTTTAGCTTGGGTGAACGAAAATGCAGTCAATTTCTGCCTTTTTAAGTTAATTTCGCCGTGGAAACAACAGTGGTGGATTTCTAAGTGGGCATCCAAGGGGCGGCATCAAATTGCTTAAACATAAAATTTTCCGAACTCAACAATGTTGAAAAAATAATGTTTCTTTTAATTATTGCCCTGTTTCCCCAATAGCGATGACATACAAGCGACTACTTTAACTTGCCTGCAAATACAAACTACAGAATCGAAAGACAAAGGGCCCTAAAAATTTTGGGCCCTGGGTATTTGCCCAGCGTACCCATTTATAAATCCAGGCTTAACACGTTTGTTATATATACTAATAGTAGAAGAATGAATAATGAAAAACTTGAACTGATAACGAAAAAATTCATGCAAGGATGCGTATAGTCCGTTCGCGGAAAATTGACCAGTGGTATCGTTAGAATTCAAGGGAGCTGACGTCACAAACGGGTTGGTTCATTACAGTAGAGGGAAGGGCGTCATTTCATAACTGGTTTTTCGCGTACGTTTGTCTGCGCGAAAAACCAGTTATGAAATGATGCCCTTCCCTCTACTGCAATGAACCAACTTATTTGTGACGTCAGCCCCCGCGAATTGTAACGGTACCACTGGCCAATTTTCCTCGAACGGACTATACCTGTATTTTTCCCAAATACGCAAAATATACGCAAAAACATCAGAGGTTCCAGGCAGGCCTGTAGACAAGACGGGGCCAGCAGGGACATTGCCTTCTTTTGCCCCATGCTCCGTGCCCTGCCCCAGTTGCCCCATCGAGCTACTTATATGTAAAACAATCCCAGCGTGCCCTCTGCCCCATATGCCCTTTGCCTTGCCTCAGTTGTTCCTTCATTCTAGCTACAGGGCTCCATACTAAAATTATTGCGGATTCAAAAAGTGTCTCAAATCCAGGAAGTCGGAGACTATGGTAGCAATAATTTCGAAATTTATCTTATTAGTTTGAATAATTATATGAAATATCTGCTTTACATATCAAATGTTAAGAGTATGATATGCGGTTGGTTTTTTTTTAACAAATATTCCTTTCTTTGTAAAGGAGGGAGGGGGCGGCAGTACAGGCTGTGCCTAAGGGCGGCAATTTTACAAATCCGCCACTGCGAAACAAGTACGGTCGAAACCGCATATATGCAAATGGACGCAGCAACGAAATCCTTTGCATATAAGCGAGTTTCGCATATAAGCGGGTTTTACATAAAAGCGGTATTCTCTGAACTATAGCGTGCAAATAATTTGCTCATTAAATTTTTATTGAATTTTATTATTAAATTAGATATTCTTATTTCTAATTTTATAAATCATACACATTATTTCAATATTTATAATGCACAGTACTATTATCTGTGCCATCATCTCCCCCCCTCCTCCACTTTAGTCGTTGAACGTTTCTTGGTTTTAGTTTGTTTCATAACAAGCCTGTTTTTTCTTATCTCTCAAATTTTCAGACGTCCACAACAAAGGGATGCCGGAGGCACGGCACACAGACACACCCGCTCATTTGATCACGGACCACGACTTCGCTCCCACAACAACATTAAGAAGCAAATCCCATAAGAATTGACCAGTGGTCGATTTGACGTGATTATCTCATCATTTTCTTAACCTCCTCTCAAACGGATATCTTCGTGAGCTCAAGAACAAACACTCTCCTATCGTCCGTTTGAGAAAAATCAAAAAAAGACTCCAAATTATCTAATTAAACCCTATCTGAACTTAAATAATCTTAACTGGGCTCTTTGGGGTTTTCTCCGCAAAATAATTTATGCAGCAATGATGTACAGAACAAATTCTATTAAACACGCTAAATGGATTGATTTGAAATTGCGTTTTTCCCAAAGAAAAACTCATTGGCTAATTTTCCCGCCCCACTCTTTTCTTCTCTTGCAGTATTCTTCTGAAGTATATCAGTTCTACAAACTATATTATGTGTTCCATTCTTATGTATTTTTCAATACTAATGCTCTTAAAATTATAACATCAACTCTAAAAGATTATGTTAAATTTAATCTTATTCATTTTAACACACCTTAGAGATCTAACTGGATCGAATTCTGAAAAACGCATAAAATTCATAATTTTTATTTCACCTGTGTTACTTTTTCAGTTTATTACATATATCTTATCCACTTTTGTATCCCCGTTTCCTCAAACGAGGCCGAAATATGGTATATATATAACATTAATTTTGATATATTTAGACTATCGGCTCACGAAAATGCTGCTTTAATCAGTCAATAAAGTATACAATGTTCGATATTTCAGATATTTAAGAAAATAACAAACCTCAACGGAATTGTAAAACCATTTTGGAAGAGAATCCCGTAACAAGCTTCGGCTTTATATTCTTTTCCAATTCTAACCCAAATCTTAAATATGAAATCTGAAAAATTTCTTCCATGTCTTCTCAATAGTTTATGATATGTACTTCACGAAAATGTATACAAAATTGGGTTAAATAAATGAATTTATTATTATTATTATTACTCTCTTAATAAAAATAACAAGAAGTAGTATAGTACTTATATAAACACATGTACTGTAGTTGTAAAAAATAGTGGACAAATTACAACCATATTCTTTTGTTATTTCTATCTTTGTCTTATTATTTGATTTCAAAGAATTTAAAATCGCCAACTTTTGATCAATATTTAAGCAGATATGTTGATTTCTTTTCATCTGCCATGTTCACAATAAATATAAACTGAAAAGTGCAGAAGAAGAAAGAAAGAAAAAAAAACCCCTTCAAATTGACTAAGAATTTCGTAGACCAATTAAACACGAGACGCGTAATTCAACAATAACGTAGACATAATATAATAGACATAGACATAATATACATAGATATAATATAATATACATAGGCATAATATATATATATATATATGAACATAGACATAATATATATAGACATAGACGCATAATATATATAGACATAGACATAATATATATATGAACTTGTAGACATAATACAATATACATAGACATAGACATAGACAATACAATATACATAGACATAGACATGAACACAATACAATATACATAACAGACATAGACATAATATATATACAGACATAGACATAATATAATATACATAGACACTAATATATATATATAGACATAGACATAATATAATATGTACATAGACATAATATATATAGACATAGACATATATATATATAGACATAGACATAATATAATATACATAGACATAGATATAATATACGTAGACAAAGACATAATATAATATACATAGATATAACATGCGTAGACAAAGACATAATATAATATACATAGACAAAGACATGATATACATAGACGTAAATCATAGACAAAAACAGGTGACAAAAAGAAAGAAAGAAAGAGGTAGAAGAGGTAGAAACCGTGAGTTATAGATGTACATTGGTTAGACCGGACTCGCTGTAATATTTCTCATAACTATATATGATTCACAACTATAAATGATTTTAGATAGTTGGATTTAATGTCTAGCGCAGGGTTGTCCAACATACGGCCCACGGGCCACAATCAGGCCCCCTAGTAGTGTTGATCCAGCCTTCCGACAACTGTTTGGGACAAAAAATTTCAGATTTTCAAAACAAAAATTTTGGATTTTATTTTTCAGAATTAAGGAAACCCACCGGAACAGCATGGGTGGCCATTATAAATAAATTACTATGAATAATTATTGTGTCTAATTATGTGGTCTACCATTTTTTTTTTTTTTAAACTCGCTGATACCACTAGCCTGCGAGATCCGTGAAAAATTTTCAAGTGGCCCGCTGCCCAAAAGGTTGAACAACCCTAGTCTAGTGTATACGGAATATATCATGGATAAAACGAATCCATTTTTTAATTTAATTTTTTTTACTGTTGTAATAAAGGATCTTAGGGTTTTTTAAATAACACTTTTATTGTGAAACACAGAGTTAGCAGATTTCAGTAATATTAATATTGTTCTCATATTAAGGGTTCTTAACTTGTTCTGCCTACTGCTATTCTTGTTTTGGGAATTTGTCGCGTGGAAGTTTGGCAACCGCGTTTTTCTGCATTCCAAATTAGGCGATAAATAGCCTAATAATGTTGAGGGTTATCTCATTTTTCGCCAATTTGTGAATGAGTACACATAGCATAGGCGTGAATAGATCGACGTAGCCTTAACAGTGTACAGGGTTAGCTTTACCGCGAGTATAGTGATTCAAACTTTGATTTCTGCATAATAGGCAAAGAAACGCGTTCATTTTACACCACAATAAAATGCCATATATTGTATATTTGATTTGGACTTGATGTGCAATACTAAAGCATGGATTTAGAAAATGGAGTTGATGCTTATAAGTGAGTCAAAAGACTGACAAAACCATAATTTCCCTCTTTTTTTCTATCGGATGACGACGAGCGGTCTTAAGACGTAAGACTCAACCGGAGATTCCGTCAAACGTAATTGAATGAAAAAATAAATAAAACTTAGTAACCATGCTAACAAACCGTGACCTCTAGATATAATTTTTTTTTTATGCAACGGTTTCCTCGGGACTTAAATAATTATTTCGAGGTTTCTTAGGCATTGAAAGCTTGAAGGCTTCCTGGGAACTGAAAATTATTACAAGGGTTTCCTGGGATCTGAAAATTATTGCAAGGGTTCCTTTGGACCTGAAATTTATTATAAAGCATTCCCTGGGACCCAAAAATCACTCAAGTGTTCCTTTGGGCCTGAAAATTATTATAAGGGGTTTCTTTGGACCTAGAAATTATTTCAAGAATTCATTGGTACCGGAAAATTATTAGAAGTTTTCCCCATCCTGGATTCGAACCAGGCGTCTCTTTTTCTCCAAAATTACACAAGCTCTAGTTTGAGCTGTAATTAATACGTGGGTGGCAAAAATTATAGTATAATAAATTCCCCCACGAAAACTCACAAAATTCTCGCCCCGGAGGCTTTCTTGTGTTGACCATATTTGGCAATTGTGTTATCCCTGCGGAGGGTAATAATACCTTAACATCTTTACATACGGAGAAAGAGAGCGTTGTTTCCTGTCCTCATTCGTCTAGCGGTCCAAGACACTCCGGGCTAAACGGAGGGACCCTGGTTCGAATCCAGGATGGGGAAAGCGTCTCTTTTTCTCCAAAATTACACAAGCTCTAGTTTGAGCTGTAATTAAAACGTGGGTGGCAAAAATTATTGCATAAAAAATATATTGCCTGAAATTAAGGTTGCCAACTATGGTTAATAATATTAAGCCCTACTTAGTCACCGTCACGTCCTCTTCTAAAAAGAGTCATAACCAAAGTAACTCTTGATTTATATGATTTATTGGAAGGCTTATATATGCTCATAGAAGAGCTCCGGCAGGAAAGATTTATCTATTCCTTGAAATGTAATTTGTAGTTAGTTTTAACCACTTTTGTGGTAAATTTCAAGAATTTTTGTTTTTTTTTTACTTTAAAAAAGCACTAGCTTTTGGCAGAAAATCTCTAAAATATCCGACCATGTTCTTAAAATATGGGTTGGTTGCCAAACCCACCTGAAACAAAATAATTTTTAGAGTAACGCTATTTGAAATAGCGTTACTCTAGAGCGTTAGAGTGTCAGTTATGATCTTATTTTGTCAAATTTACAATGAAAATGACATCATTAATTTAATTAAACAATAATAAGCAATATAGAGACATACGTGTATTCAGAGGATTTAGACCTTTCACGAAATGCCGAAAGGTAAGGTTTATAACAAGTAATATTTATGAGAAATTCCTTAAATCTCACCCGAACCTAAATTCTAGCTATGCTGACAATTTTTAATTCATTTATTTTTAAATTTGGTGATGATCCTTCGGGCAATTTGATAAGCCGTCGCGGACTGTGATCTATATCATATTTAAATAATTTCAACATTATCTCAATTGTATCAATATCTAGAACGCGAGTAAGGAGGGCTGTATATTCCTTAATAGTTTTGCTTCTACACTATCAAGCAAAGGAAATTCTGTAATGATATAAATAATTAAATTCAAATTGCTTTTAATATTTTATTTTAACTATTACAAGTGCTGCCACTTTTCCTGGTTGACCAATTTGTTTTTCTTCGTTAATTACACTGCATTCTATTACCGATGACGCGGGATTTCTCAATCCAAATGTCTTGGATTCAAGGATTTTGTTTGGGCGGTCTTGGTGTTAGTTCCAAATATAGAATAATTCAAATGTTTTCTGTTTGGTTTCGCGTTTCTTTAAAATACTGCAAAACTGTACTAAATTATTGCGGTGAGATTTCGTGTTATGGAATCGAAAAGTTATGTTGTTAATTTGATACTATCACTGCTCCCAATTGATAAAATTATAATACGTATTCGTCTGTTAACAAACTAACTCATACTATTAATACATCCTCATTTAAATAATACTAGCTTATTACTAATTGACAAGATTATTTCGAAAACTAAATTAATTATTGAATAGACGGATGATTATTTGTGAATACCTCGCTAAAAATTTTGCTTTTAAATATATACTAATATCTTGGGCGTTATTTTTGCCAAGTCCTGAAATTTCTTCTGCAATATAAATGTAAATATTAGCTTGAACATTTTAAAAAATTTTTGCGTGTCTATAATTGATAATAATTTCAATACTTTTTATTCTCCATAATAAACATTACAATATTCGCCAATATGTACAGGGTGGAACACAGATATTGATGCCGTCAAATACAGTGGAAACCGCCCTGTAAAGTGACCGATTGAATGCAGTGACCACTTTATACAAGAGAAAACTGGCAGGAACTTAGTCAGGCCTGCACCAAAGTCTATTGCGTATAGTGCCCATCTATCCATGGTGACCATTGCAGACCATGGAATGGTCACCATGGATAAATAGATGGGCATGGTGACCATTGCAGACCATGGATAAATAGATGGGCATGGTGACCATTGCAGACCAGTCCCAAAGGTGGTTACTTTATTTAGGCAGGACCCACTGTATCTAAAAAAGTAATCGTTTTACAAAAAGTTTTAAAAGAAAGTTGCTTGGCTTTAAGGGGAATGTGTTTTTCATTACCTATATTTTACTTGGAGGGTCGTTTGCAAGGTCATTTGAAGGTCAAACCTTTTTTTTAAAGGAAATTTAAATTTTTTTTTATATTTTTCGTCCTAATTCCTCGTAAAAAGATAACCAACTTTTGTAGAAAACATATTTTTCACTTTAGAGGGGAAGGACTTGATAACTAAACGGAGAAAACCGGTCAAATACATCATAGGTTGCGAATTTGCGCCATAATAATAAGAATAATAATAATATAATTTTATAATATAACATTAGCATTTATAAACTGCGCCTTTCTCTAATTTTCGATAAATTTAACAATTTTGAGGTGGGGAAATATACTCCATTATCATTGTTAAGAGGAGTGTATTGAACTCGTTCTTTAGATTATTGATAGAAATAAAATACAGGGTACCAGGGAGGAAATTACATAAAAAGGTTAAACACTGGTAAAATAGCAATGAAAAAGATCACTCAAGCTTTCGGACGCATCAGCAGCAGTCCTTCATCAGGAGTAATGACGATGTTATGTTTCTGTCTCTTTTTATACTTGAAATTTCTGGAAAAACCCTTCATCAGAGTAGTCCCGCAGAATGGAAAAACCCAGTGGGAACCAATGGGAGGCCTCCAATAGAATCATGGAAGAACCCCAATAGGGACCAATGAGAAACCCACACTGCGGGTTACCTAATTTGGGGATGTCTCATACATTTCAGAGTAAGAGTTGTTTATAAGTTTCTGGAAGTGGTTGTGATGTATTAATGGCTTTCCCGTGTAGTTTGTAAGTTTCCCAAGATTCTAAGAAGAGTCTACTATTCTTGTTTGTGATGTGACGGTGTAGTATTTTTGTTGAGTCCCAGTCGGGTTCGTGTCCGTGTTGTAAAGCGTGTTCTGCCAGACGTGAGGCTATGTCTCCTTTCGCGAGTGCTTGTTTGTGTTCTTTTCTTCTTGTTTTGATCATTCTTTTTGTTTGTCCTATGTAATGTTTGTTGCAG
Organism: Dysdera silvatica; assembly: GCA_006491805.2. Lineage (NCBI taxonomy): Eukaryota > Metazoa > Arthropoda > Arachnida > Araneae > Dysderidae > Dysdera > Dysdera silvatica. The sequence goes on along the minus strand of QLNU02015003.1, from coordinate 29,016,893 downwards.
TCTTTGCATGGTATTTGGTATATGGCGCCTGTGAGATCTTCTGGTGGAACTGGGTCTTTAACTTTTGTAAGTTGTTTGCGAAGTGTTGTGACAGGGGAATAGAATGTTTGGATATTTGCCTCTTTAAGGATGCGAGAGATTGTTTCGGAAATGCCGTGAATATATGGAATAGATATGCGGGTGTGAGATGTATTGTTTAAAGATGTACTATTGGGTCTACAGTTTCTGAGAATGAATCGTTTAGGGTATCCATTATTTTTAAGTGCCGTGTGTATGTGTTTTGTTTCTGTGTTTGAAAGTGTTTCATTACTGCAGTGAGAATTCGCTCTAAGACTTAATGTTTTAACAACGGAAGCTTTGTGGCATGTTGGATGATGCGATTTAAAATCGAGATATCTGTCTGTATGTGTGGGTTTACGGTAAACTGAGGTGAAGATTGAGTTATCGTGAGATCTGTGTACAAGAACGTCTAGGAAAGGGAGTTTATTGTTCTGTTCTGTTTCGTATGTGAATTTTATATGTGAGTTTAAGTTATTAAGGTAATGGAAGAAGCTTTGGAGTGTATTAGTTTTAAGTACAACAAACGTGTCGTCGACGTATCTTTTCCAGAATTTAATGTTAAAATTCAGTGAAGACAAAGCAGTTTCCTCAAATGACTCCATAACCAAGTTAGCTACAACACTTGAGACCGGAGATCCCATGGCAGTGCCAAAAACTTGTCTATAGATAGAACCATTTGAGGAGAACACAGCAGAGTCCAGACAAAATTTCAACAATGTGCAGATGTCGTGAGGTGTTAGTGAAGTGCGTTCATGTAGTGTTGTGTCATTTTGGAGGCGTGTAAGTGCGGTGTCGATTGCAAGTGATGTGGGAATGCAAGTGAAGAGAGAAATTACATCGAATGAGACCATGAGGTCGTCGTCGTCAAGTTGTAGGTTATTTAAAGAGGTGCAGAAGGATTGGCTAGTAGAAACAGTGTAGTCGTTATTACCGATTATAGGAGAGAGTAGACGTGCAATATATTTTGATAGGTTATATGTAGGAGAGCTGCACAAGCTAACTATTGGTCTGAGAGGAATATTTTGTTTATGAATTTTAGGTAATCCGTAGAAGGATGGTAAGCGGCCGGAAGTTAAAACAAACACCCGGCGTTGTTAAAACATTAAGTCTTAGAGCGAATTCTCACTGCAGTAATGAAACACTTTCAAACACAGAAACAAAACACATACACACGGCACTTAAAAATAATGGATACCCTAAACAATTCATTCTCAGAAACTGTAGACCCAATAGTACATCTTTAAACAATACATCTTACACCCGCATATCTATTCCATATATTCACGGCATTTCCGAAACAATCTTTCGCATCCTCAAGGAAGCAAATATCAAAACATTCTATTCCCCTGTCACAACACTTCGCAAACAACTTACAAAAGTTAAAGACCCAGTTCCACCAGAAGATCTCACAGGCGCCATATACCAAATACCATGCAAAGACTGCAACAAACATTACATAGGACAAACAAAAAGAATGATCAAAACAAGAAAAAAAGAACACAAACAAGCACTCGCGAAAGGAGACATAGCCTCACGTCTGGCAGAACACGCTTTACAACACGGACACGAACCCGACTGGGACTCAACAAAAATACTACACCGGCACATCACAAACAAGAATAGTAGACTCTTCTTAGAATCTTGGGAAACTTACAAACTACACGGGAAAGCCATTAATACATCACAACCACTTCCAGAAACTTATAAACAACTCTTACTCTGAAATGTATGAGACACCTCCAAATTAGGTTGCCCGCGATATGGGTTTCTCATTGGTCCCTATTGGGGTTCTTCCATGATTCTATTGGAGGCCTCCCATTGGTTCTCATTGGGTTTTCCCATTCTGCGGGACTACTCTGATGAAGGGTTTTCCAGAAATTTCAAGTATAAAAAAGAGACAGAAACATAACATCGTCATTACTCCTGATGAAGGACTGCTGCTGATGCGTCCGAAAGCTTGAGTGATCTTTTTCATTGCTATTTTACCAGTGTTTAACCTTTTTATGTAGACTATTGATACTTATTATTTTCGGTCAGTACGTTCATTTACAACGAAGAAGAATGGAATTATCATTCTCCCTTAAGGAATGGAAGTGAATCATTCTTTATACTGAATGAGTTAGCATTTTTCATTCGGTTCAATGAATGGTCATTGTCATTCACGCATTCATCGCACGCATCTGTTAATCATCCTTATGCAGTAATGCTCGATTACTCACTCCAACGTTTGCTGATCCTCCCAAAGACGTTGGCCACTAATGCTGGCCACAGTCTTGGAGAGGTGATCGTGAAGTTGGTCCAAGAGTTCATTCGAAACCCATCGTTGTCTTTAGGCTTGGACATTACAACTGGTGAATCAATGCTGCAGAATCTGAGGTTGTGGACAACTATCGATTTAAAAAACAACTTCTTAATTCATGTTCCGCCATCGCTGGTAATCTTCTGTTGTGGACGAAATTCTCCGAGCTGGCCTTACATAGACTAAAGAAAAAGGAATGGGGATGTAACGAAATTTAACTTTCAGCATGTTAATTTAGTGTCTTCGTTTCGCTTGTGTCTTCTTATTATTTGGGTATCAGCACTCATTAGAGGAAAGAAGAGAGCAGGGGAGGTGCGAGAAAATATGAGAGTTAGGGAACTTAGTTGGTAAAGCGTTACTAATGTAATTTTCCTTACTTTATTTTGACACTGTAATCCTATTTTATACTTCTTGCTGCCCCTTCTTTCACATACATATCTATTTTAAGCTGCTCTTTCCTCTCCTGTTATTTCAACGCTACTTTTTTTTGCGTCTATCTATCATGGATAAAGTCGGTTCCTTTGTTGAGGATTTGGCATGGATTCAAGGATTTCGACTGTCTAGTACTGGTCAGTCTTCTTATAATATGTCCAACTGATCCTTATTTGAGAAGTGTACTTTGGCAACGGTTTTCCTAATTTTGTTGCTGCAATTTTCTCACTCGGTATTTCGTAATTATCATATATGTCACATGGACAGCAATAGATGATCGTTCAGCTCAGTAAAGAAGATGACTCCGTGTGGAGAAAGTTCGTCTTGTTGAGCCACAATTTATCATCTCATTGATGGGTATGGAGACACCTCAGTAGACACGATTGTTACAATTGTTTATATTTGATGACGTTCCTTGTTGATTTGAGGCATCAGTCAGACCATGAGGACGGCAAGGAGGTTGAAGAGCACTTTTGGCACCACAGAGACAGCAAGGGAATAAAAAATAAGTTGGAACAATGTCCCGCTTTCAGAACTAGTTAGGCCTTCTAAATCCATGCAGACATTGGCATAATAGCACGCGATAAAAAAAAGGATTGACATGACAAAAAAAAAATAATAGATCTTACCCCCGTTCTCTCTCACCTAAGTTATTTTTGCCACACCATTAGAAGTCTCACCATTAGCTAACGGGTGAAAACTGGCACTTCTTCGTGAACGTGTAGATCGCCGGCTTGCTTTTGGTGGCTCCTGTTTCCAAGTTTCAGACTATTGTGTACTTACCAGAGATAATGACGAATGAGTTTTCAGCGTGAAAGTTCTGCTGTGTCAGATCATGACTGAAAGATTACAATGAACGTAGACGCAATTGGGTTTATCCCTCCGTAAATACCCAAGTGTGCCTTCAGACAAACATCGCTACATTTAAGCTAAATATTGATGTATTCTAAAACCTGTCATAGTGATTGATCGAATAAAATTTGATCGGTGTTTAATCACATTCCTTTTTTTATTTTATACTCATGACTTCCCTCTTTAATTAAAATATATTTAAAATAACTTTCAAGCACATCAAAACTTCACTCAATTGCATAGGGCCTCGCAATTCCATAAACCTCGATTGCATCAAGAGAAGCTACATTAAAGGCAATGAATCGTAAAGGAAGTCGAGCATTATATCACCAATTTATGTCGTTCATATACTTTACGGTTACCAATACCTGTGCAAGATGAATGCAAATTATTAGCATGACGTGTGGATATTTTGGAAGTGAATGTCATTATTGCCTTCAGGGCCTTTCAGCAACAATTCATATTTTAGAGGCCTTTCAAAACTGATATATACACGTCAAACCTATATTGAGTTACCAAGTTGAGACGTTTAAATTGGGGAGCCCGGGGCAGCAGCCCCTCCTGCCCCGCTCTTATAGACCGTGGTTGCCATCGAGTTTTTTCCTCATGAAAAATATCTTCTTTTTTAATAAACGATAAATTATTAATTATAAGTATTATTGTCAATTATTAATAGGAACTTCCTAATCGTTTTGAAATTGCATTTATTAGTCATATTTGCCGGGAAGATGCGTGTAAGTTAATTTCAAGTAAAGTATTCTAAGAGTAAACAGCTTGTAGTAAACCTTTGAAAACAAAGGTACCTTTTACACTGGATCAGGGGTACACGTGTAAATACGTAAAAAAATTGCACTGTCTTTTACGCAATTACGAAGAGTGTAATCAGCAATGACGGCTCGTCCAACATGTGCTGCAGAACTCCAGCACACCCTGTAGTTTATTTCAAAAAATATAACTTTACTTATTCATCGCATATATTCCATTTATTTGTCGCCTATCAATTTCTGAGGCACCAACGTAAATAGAAAGTCCAATTGAGGCCTTCAACGGTGAAGAAAAGCGCTTTTACGCTGTGAAATATGCTACAGCTCGTTGCTCCGGTTCTAAGCCTCAGTGCGCATGCTCAGATTAATGCGCATTAGGCGTATGGGGTGAAGAAAAGCAGAGGCTGCGAAAAAGACAGATCCAGCTTTTGCAATGTATTCTTATCTACCCGGGAACTAGAGGTGGTGTAGCTCGCCCTAGAAAAACAATGAAACCAAGGAAAGTGAAAATTATCAACAAATATATGTGCCAAGTTTTGAGTTGGTGTTATAGTGCCCTAAACCTTGAGAATGGTTATATCAATGTTTGTGTCCACAGGTGTACGCAAAAAGTTCCTGAGTGTGTGTGTGTGTTGGGGGGGGGTTATAGGCTCAATGGGGGGTTACAGAGCTACAACTCACATATTCTATGTTAAATATACAAAATTTCATTGCAATGGGGGTTACAACCCCCATCAACACCCCCTGCGTACGCCAGTGTGTGTGTCCTAGAAAGGATGTATAACCATTTATAACTTGTCTTCTAAATGACGTGAAAATTTCGCTATAATTTCATTTCGAAACTTTTTGGATGAAATCTTTTGGTATTGTAGACAGAAGTTTCCAACTTCAGGAAGAAGTAAAAAAATATAAATTTAATCTGTTTTTACTTTATTTTAAATAGCACTATCATTATTAACTTTTGGAAACAAGGACGTAGTCAGAGGTATCAGCAGGTGGCAGGGATAATACTGAGTCACTGGCTTAGTTTCGTAAGATCTGTGGTGAAAACCAGTATGCGAAATACCCTGTGCGAGGCAAATGTCTTTTGAGTACAAATGAATCTGAAATATTTAATCCCTTTGTAAATATTTTATATCGTTGTACGTTCCGTTTAAAATGTAGATAAAATATGGTTTAAGATACTATTCCTCAGCAGCACTACCACATTTCCAATTGACGAGCTGTCTGTGGGAATTATTCATTTTCAATACAGTCCTTCTTCATTCAGGTTGTCAAATAATTCAAGACGAAGACATAAATAACAAGGTTGAGGTCTCTATTTCTCCTAAAAATGGGAAAGCTGTAGTTCGAGCGTAAGCATCGGAAAAATTTCTATCGGTAAAAATTCTCTACGCAAAACTTCCCTACGAAAAATTCCCTACGTAAAAATTCCCTACGTAAAATTCCCTACGAATCTGTAAAAAATTAACTACAAAAAGCCTGCCCTGGGGACTTTATATGTTGGCCATTTGGCAACTATGTCATCCCTGAGAAGGGTAATCGTATTTTACCAACTTATATACGGAGGAAGGCAGCGTCTTTCCTGTGCCTTGATGGTCTAGCGGTTAAGACACTCCGGATCCAACGGAGAGACACTAGTTCGATTCCAGAGCATGGCGGCGTCTTTTTTTTTTTTTCTCCTAAACATTTGAAAGTTCTAGTTTGACCTAACGTGGTATTAGAAAAGTTACTTTATAAATAATCCGTGCAAGAAACTTAAAGAATAATTTTAACAGAGTTTGGAAATGAACTAATAACCTATCGGTATCGCTTGTTGCAAGTAGTATTTGTTTTGAGACCATAGTAAGGGTTATACAATAATTTCGGCACCCACGTATATTTAGCTCAAGCTATAGCTTTTTTGTTTTTTAATTTAGGAAAAAAAGAGACACAGTCTCTATCCTGGATTCGAACTAGGATCCCTTCGTTAAGCCCGAAGTATCTTGACCGCTAGACCAACGAGGATAGGAACAACGCTCACTTTCTCCGTATATAAGGATGTAAGATATTATTACCCTTCTCAGGGATAACACAATTGCCAAATAATGGTCAACACACAAAGCCACCGGGGCAACCTAGGTAACCTAGTGTCCTACCCCGCCTTCAAGTGGTGCAGGCTGAGCTTTCTATTTATGTGGCAAATTAATATTTGCTGCACGGATAGAAAGGCGGAAGGGGAGGGCTAATTCACCAACCCGTCTAGCCAGCGTGGTGAAATTATGGCTAATTCCTCCATTATGTTGACACACCAGAAACCATGGCCCCTAGTCTCCAGGTGCTGGAGTGCTCCTGATCAAGGCAGCGGTCAGTGTGGCATGAAAGCAGGGGGTGCTAAGAATCACTGGAATGGCCCAGGCTGCCGTTTGTTATTGACCTTGGCTACGTTTAATGGACGATCCCTTGCTTCTGAAGCAAAACTTCAGGAATTGGAAGAAGAACTTGACAAGATCAAATGGGACATTGTAGGACTCAGTGAAGTTAGAAGAAAAGGTGAAGAGTTGGTGGAACTTAAAAGTGGACATTTGTTTTATTATAGAGGAACGGAAACTGGAAGAACAAGTGGTGTTGGCTTCTTAATCAACAAAAGAATTAAAGACTGTCTTCTGGAAGTTGAAAGTACATCAGATCGAGCAGCGAGGCTCGTTGTTCAACTAACCCAGCGATACCAACTTCAAATAGTACAGGTATATGCACCAACATCAAGCCATACCGACGAAGAGGTTGAAGAATTTTATGAAGAAATCAAAGAGTTACACACCAAAGGGAAACAACATATCAAGCTCATCATGGGGGATTTCAATGCAAGAATTGGACAACAGGAACAAGGAGAGACATCGGTTGGTAAATACGGATATGGGGAAAGGAATGAACGTGGCGATCAACTCATCGAATTTGCAGAAGCTGAAAACCTTAGCATCATGAATTCATTTTTTAAGAAGAAACCGCAAAGAAAATGGACATGGAAACACCCAAATGGGGGAACTAGTGAAATTGACTATATCCTGGCAAACAAGAAATCAATTATTGAAGATTGCAGTGTACTGAACAGATTTAATACTGGAAGTGATCATCGAATGGTGAGATGTAAAGTGCACTTAAATACTAAATTATAGAGATGAGTTATAGAGATGAGTAATTTTCATCTTTTTTAGCAAACAATAATGCAGTTGCAATATTTAAATTCGAATTTGATGACATCTTTGTCGACCTACTCTGGCGGGAGTGGTGCATTACTACAATTTACCCCGCCTCCAATAATGGCCTCCATATTTCCATTTTGCATTCCATTAACAGGTAATTAAAACGGAAGTATTTTGCAATATTTCATTACAAACGTTTGTTATGATGCTAACGAAAAAAGGTAATTGAATGCGAGTGGTGGATATGAAGGAGGAAGTTAGTGGAGGAAAGAACATTCTGTAGATTACGTGAAGGAGGAAATGTGACATTTTAAACAGGTCCAACATTTTTGGGAAACCGACTGCGACGAAATTGACTACGTGTGGAAATTGCGATCAATGTCAACTGCATGTTTCGTTGGAAGGTCACCGCTGACGTTATTAAGAAGTCACACGTTTCGTCCTTGTCGTTTTCTGCATAAAAATGTTCATTTTCTGGTGTTTCAATTCCTTAAGGAGATGAGTCTTTATCAAAAGAATTTAAAAAATGCATTTTTTTATTATCAAAGGCTTGGGTCGCACCTTAGACGTGACAAATTCAGGCTAAAATGGCTATAATCATTTCTGCTCTTGGCCAGTTGGCATTAAATGAGGGTGGGAGGAAGGGGAAAGTTAAAAATGAAACCCACGTTTTCCAAAGAAATTTTAACCTGAATTAATAGTGGTTTCTACAAGTGGTTTTCGTGTAGAATTACCCAAATCATTTTCTCTCCGACTGTAAGCATTTGGAAAGAGAAAGCCTGCACTTTCGTCATGAAAGTGGTTTTCTACAACGTTATTGACGAGATATTATTCCATTTGCAGATACGATAATGGCAGTACTCCTGTGCTCGTAGAAACTGCAATCCCCTTCCTCAAGCCCTTCCAGATAAATCTTTAGCAAACATGATAATTTCATGCAAGGAAAACATCGAAGAACAGAACCAGGAAATACTATGACCCCGATAGAAACGGCTGAGGACTTCCTTCAGAACTGTCACGCACCATCGGTAACGGATTAACAGATACCTGTAATGGGAATTCATGAGTGCTAAAGACACAATGGTGGTGCCAGTAGTTCAAAATTCAAATAGCCCCATTAGACATTTTAATTTGAGCAGTTTAACACCTCGTTCGAAATCAAACAATCAAGTAGAGCAGACAAATAATGTCTTCCTTGATGCATAAAGACTCGAACGAACGTGTAAATACTCCTTGGTCTTCTTTAACCCTACTTAAAAAGTCATCAGCTGTTTTCTTTGATCTTTCGATGTTGGTCTACCTGGTATTCTGACGAATCTTTCGAAGGATTACAAGAAGACTACATACAGCTGTACTGCACTAGTGGGCCCCCCCCCCTTTTGTATGAGCCCCACTTAATACATATAAGTAATTGTATTAGAAAATATAATACATTTTCTCTTGGTTTTTGTTTATACTTCATAATAGATACTGAATTGTAATTTCTTAAAGGCTGCAGCGATTTTTAATATATTATGTCGAGGGATTACAAGAAAACTGAATATAGCTGTACTGCACCAGTTTTAATCACTAGTCGGTGCGGTGGTCCCCTCGTATAAGCCCCGTAATACTTATGAATAATTTAGAAAATATATTTTCTTTTGGTTTTTGTTTATATTTCCTTATAAGCACTGGGTTGTAATGTTTTAAAGGCTCCAGCGATTTATATTAAAATATTAAATTTTGTTTTTAGTGTTAATTAAAATATTAAATGTTAATATGCTGATTCGTCTTAGTTTATAATAATAATGATAATAATTAAGCCCAAAAATCTAGAGCAGTACCTCAATACGTTGAACAATGATTAACAGTAAATACTGCTACCAAATCCAAAAAGCCCCAATTTTAGGGAAGGCTCATACGACGCATTACTCGCAAATACCTCTAGTAATCTAAGGCATCCTATAAGGCATTATATATCTATATAATGGGTGGATATATCGATATTATATATCTATATGATGGATATAAGGCATCTTATATCCATCCTATAAGGCATCATACGCTAGAAATCTTGAAATCTCGCCAAGGCAGGACTAGGAAAAATGTGAGTTTGACAAAGCCGGTGCTGCCCATATGAGTTGACAGACCTATAATCTCGAAATAAATCTCTTTTTTTTTAGACATGACAAAAACAAACAAGACGAAAATAAGGCTAGCATTAAACACTAAAAAAATGTTTAACGTAACAACAGAAACTCAGAAAAAACACAAAAAAAAAAATCTGGTTAAAAATATCAAATTAGTATAACACAGGAAACAATATCTCCCTTTCCTTATTTTTTTTTTTTTACCCTTTCTCGCTTCCCTTTAACGTTTTTTCATCCTTACATCTACTCTCCTCAAATTTGTTCCCCTTCCTTTGTTTTTCTTCCCTCCCCCTCTCCACCCCTCCCATTTTTCCTCTATTTTCCTCTTCCCATTTTTCCCCTCCTACCACATCCACATCCCCCTTTCTCCTCTTTCACTTCCACTCCCTCCCTCCCATTTTTCCTCTATTTTCCTCTTCCCATTTTTCCCCTCCTCTCACATCCACCTCCCCCTTTCTCCTCTTTCACTTCCACTCCCTCCCTCCCATTTTTTTTGTAATCAAATCAGAAGGAAGAAATTGCGCAGACACATTGACCTCAGATAATAATTATTAAACATCATAGTGTTAATTCAGTTGTTACGGAGTCAATCAAAGAATTTCATGGGAAAGCTATGGTATGTTAAGGGTAAAATATTAAAAGCCAAAAAATTAGAAGATAACAGGGTCCTGTTTGGACTCAGTGCCATACTACTGTGAAAATAGGTAAGTACATATACTTCTTTTGAATGAGGCCAAGGAGCGGATTTTTATAATTTCTACTGGAAGAACATTCCACGTAGATGGAGCAGAGTAGCCTAGTCATCGTTTGGAAAATTCAAGACGGGCTTTAATCGGAATAAAGTTGGAGCTATTAGAGGTGGGATATGTACGTGTAGGAGTTCTTAGAGGGATGAGTTAATTACAGTGGTTGTAATTTATTCTGTGAAACATAATTAGGAGGACTCTCATCGTGTAAATTTCATCAACATTCAGCAGCTTGTGATTTTTACGAATATCAAAATTGCAGGAGAACGGTATGGAATTGTAAACGATGTTTATGTATTTGTTTTGAAGTTTTACAAGACGGCTATATTGGAAAAATGAATCTGATGCTCAAACAGGCTTACAGTAGTTCAAGTGAGATTCGATTAAAGTGTGATATAAATGGACCAAAATATTTGAAGGTAAAATGTATTTAATTTTATTAATCGCTCCAATATTTCTACTAATTTTTAGGCAAATGTTTTTGAGATGGCCTTCCCAGCTTAGGTTAGAGCTTGACACCTAGAAAACCTACCTCTTTGGAGAGTGATATACGTTCACTGTTCACCATAAATGTTATGTTAGAGGGAATCACTCTCTTTTTTGTAAAAAAACTCAATTTTGGTTTTGTTAGAATTTAATGTTAAAAATTTTTAGCAAAGAACTGAGCGATGACAGGGAGAGTGTAGATCACATTTCTAATCAAAGATTCAATGTCAGCAAGACGGAAGAAGATCGAAGTATCGTCAGCATAGCAGATAGTCTCATCATCAATGTTATTATGAAAGATATCATTAATATAAAAAATGAAAAGTAATGGGCCTACATGAGATTGATTTCAGTCATCGGTAGAGTGATTTCAGAGTGATTCCGAATCGTCTTTGTGCCCTCTATGATTCCTCCTGCAATCTTGTGATATACTGATACTCATAGGCGTAGATTAATGTGGGCCCATGGGGGCCCGAGCTCCCCAATAATCTGAAATAAATTGAGATTTTACATATACTGTAATGTATAAACGTACATGAAGTTGCTGATTCATATATTTACCTTGGCCAGCTGATTTCAATGGATGGCAACATTATGAAAGAACTCAACAGACGTATTAAACTTGGCTGGAGTGCATTTGGAAGAAACAGTTTTATCCTGAAGGGGAAATTGCCTTTGTGTCTAAAAAGAAAGGTCTTCAACCAGTGTGTATTGCCAGTCCTCTCTTATGGATCAGAGACATGGAGTCTAACTGTTGGAGCAATACGAAAGTTACAGACAACACAAAGGAGCATGGAGAGGTGCATGCTTGGAATAACTAGGAGAGATCGAAAAAGAAATGGTTGGGTGAGAGAGCAAAGAGAAGTAGAGGATATCACTGTTAAAGAAAAAAGGGTGAAATGGCGATGGGCTGGGCATATCGCAAGAAGAACTGATCAACAATGGACAACTGAAATTCTCAACTGAATTCCAAGAGACCACCGAAGACCTAGAAAACGTCCTCAAACTAGATGGGTGGATGAAATAAGAAAACAGGTTGGGGTGACGTGGAAGCGAATTGCTCAGGATAGACTTGTGTGGAAAGCATTTGGAGAGACCTTCATCCAGCAGTGGATAGATAATGGTTGAATATGATGATGATGATGATGATATATATATCAACCATCGTTTATCCACTGCTGCAGTGGCGTGCGGTGACATTTTTCCTTTAGGCAAGCAATATATTTATTTTTGGGATATGTAAATAAGAAAGTAAATTATATTTTTATAGTACGTTACAGTTAGTCCCATTTATATAAAAAATTCCAGTCTTCTATTTTTTTAACAAATGTATCAGTAACACTTTTGTGAAAGTTGGAGTTCTTTTTCATATTTGTAATAAGTTTTTTTTTCAATATATGACAAGGATAACTTTGACAAATGCAATAAAAATTACTATCGATACCACTAGATGGCAGCATTATCGTTAACATAAGCTATTAGAAAATTGCTTATCAGATTAAAATTATTTCACTCTTACGCGGCTTAAAAAATTAAAACAATTAGTATTTATAAATTTAATTGATGTTTAATTTGACGAACTCACAGATTTCATGCTGAAAATACGATAAAATAGGAAATGAAAATACGATAACGAGAAATGCTTCCGCAGCCATACCCATTGAGATCTACAGTTAAACATTTATGGCTGGAATGCAGAAATTGCATTGCTTATGATCCAATGTCAGTCTCACCCTCAGAATGTGGCGCCATCCAGTGACAAAAAATTGCGAAGTAGCTAGTTTGACTTCGGACAAAATTTCAAGTACGCAACATAGATTTTGCTGAACTTTTATAATTAAGTTTTCCTTAATTTAAATTGGCAATGGAAATGTGTTTCAAATTGATATTAGGCAAGCAATGCTTACATTGCTTATATGAAGCGTACGCCATTGTCTAAGCTGATGCTGATACTGAATCACCCTGTATACCATCTGTTTATGATGCGGATAGGCATTTACGTAACTAGTTTCGTGGTTTCAGGGGGAGGGGATAAGCACACTAGCCCCCCCCAAATTGCATCAATATTGATCGAAGAAGGAAGTTAGGTGTTAAAATGCTACACAATTAGTTCGAGCTAATTTATGGCGTACGCAGGGGGGTGTTGATGGGGGTTGTAACCCCATTGCAATGAAATTTTGTATATTTAACATAGGAATACATAGCTGTATAACCCCTCATTCAGCCTATAACCCCCCCTTATGAATTTCCTGCGTACGCCTATGGCGTAAGGACAAGAGCATATTGCGCCAGGAGCTGTAATTTTCTGGGTTTGTTTGTTTGGATTTTTATGGCGCAAGAACATCTGGGCTGTACTGCACTATCAATTTTCTGGGGTATCCGAATATCCGTTTTTTAGGGACTCAACCCCTGGAAGATGGATTGGAATTAAAATCATACCAACGAGATTTAAACCAAGGTTTTACGCACTTTTAATAAACATGTTATCTCTGTGTTGCCGCCTGACCCCCTATCCCCTCGCAGGGCAGGCACAATTTGGTGTAGGGGGCCCGATTATGGTCACTTCTGTGGGGTCCCCTAATATAAGCCCCGCACATATATAAAAAAAGAAGTTACCCTCCACAAAGTGCGGG
>QLNU02015003.1:28978875-29003210 GCA_006491805.2 Dysdera silvatica | reverse complement strand
AAAAGTCAGTAGTTGTTTGCTTCGTTTCGTTCGAACCTCATGACTGGAAACTGATGGAGCAGAAATATGAACTTACGTTCCATAAAAACATAGATTTCTATTGCATTGGGTACTTGCTAACGCTTTTACGAACCTGTACCACGTGGCGAGATTAACTTCTGCCCTTGAATCATCTCCCTGCTTTATTTATTTTTTTATTTTATTTTATAAGACCGTATTTTTCGGTGCAGCAGTGTATACCCTATTAATTATACCCTATAATATGATTTAGGTGTATACCCTATTAATTATACCCTATAATATGATATTAGTGTATACCCTATTTTGCAGTGTATACCCTAATATCAGCGGGACAAGAAAGGAGAGAATTATAATAGACACATACACATGGCAGAACTTCGTAACTTAAGCAGTATTGAACGTCCATTTATATCCATTATATTACGTCCATTGTTATCCATTTTATTATTATTGATATTAAATTACGAAGCGCAATTTTATGTGAAAAACTTCTGTTATTTGCTAATGAATAATTACTATAGCTATATTTATTTTGGCTTAGTAAATTATGCCGTCAAATTATCCCTAAATTCTCAACAAATCCCTAAAATGGGAACGCGAAATTATCTAAAGTTGAGGAAATGGTATTTTAGAAACATTAACTGAAACTAAACAGACCTAGGTGTGTCTTATGTTTGCTCAATTCCGAAACGTAGATCTCAAAAAGAACCAACGAACCGCTATTTCCTAGTTACATTGCGACTTAATTTCACTGTTGGCAAACCATGACGGTATCCAAACAATGCAGCATTAACAACTTCTTAAGCAGTATTCAACAAAATTCAGTAAAGGGGGATATCATTGTGAAGTAACACCCATTTATTTTTGATAATACCATTTTACCCATTAATGGGTAAAATAATTTGTTATAAAGTTACCATTAATCAAAGCACGCAGTTTTAAATCATTTTAAGTGGCGACACGTATGCACGCATACAATCACGTACACATTTAAATGCAAACCTATGTTGTTGTTATGCAACCCTACATACATTACATATTATGGATTACGATACGCATTTAAATGCAAAACCTATGTTGTTGTTATGCAAACCTACATTATATATTATGGATTATGATAGCAATACCTTTTAAATAATATACGGCGGTAACTCTATGATACAGTGCTACAAGACAAGGTAATACTTTGTCTTGCAATACCACATTCTAGAGCTCACACACACTTTGCTTTTTAAACACGAGATAATTGGAGCAGATTCATGGACTTCAAAATTCGTTTGGCGAATTGGTAGATAGATGGCCATGCAGAGAAGGGAATACAGAGCATCATACTACTAACCTCAACCAAATACCTACATCAATCGTCTGCTATAGTGGTTCTTAAAGTTTTATCCCTGGCACTACTTTGCACCTACATACTCACCGTCGCGCTCTCTCCTCCACTCTTCTGCTTGATGTAGTATACGAACAAAAATACTGTGATGACTTATTTGCTGTGTACGTACTCTATGTACGAACTCTATGATACAGTGCTACAAGACAAGTAATACTTTGTCTTGCAATACCACATTCTAGAGCTCACACACACTTTGCGTTTTAAACACGAGATAATTGGAGCAGATTCATGGACCTCAAAATTCGTTTGGCGAATTGGTAGATAGATGGCCATGCAGAGAAGGGAATACAGAGCATCATACTACTAACCTCAACCAAATACCTACATCAATCGTCTGCTATAGTGGTTCTTAAAGTTTTATCCCTGGCACTACTTTGCACCTACATACTCACCGTCGCGCTCTCTCCTCCACTCTTCTGCTTGATGTAGTATACGAACAAAAATACTGTGCTGACTTATTTGCTGTGTACGTATTTGTGCACATACATGTATATTTTAATATTCTATTTAACAGAAGATGAAGATGACTATATCATTCAATTTAGAACCGTCTTCTTTACAAAAAATCAACATAATCGACACGAAATAACATTTACTCTTAAGGGTCTTACTACACTTAAAGGTTCAAAAATTTGATTTTGGGGTTTATTTATTTATTTATTCATTTTTTTTACGAAAGAGCAAACATTTCTGAACATTTTGGTACTAAACTTGTTAAGATATTTCAATTTTTTACGAAGATATGAATTTTTACGTGATGCGCGATACTTAAATGTTCTAATGTTTGTTTGTTTGGATTTTTTTATGGCGCAAGAGCATCTGGGCTATACTGCGCCAATAAATGTTCTATTAGAAGAGGCGCTTTAAATGGCGACTATCATTGAATAACAACGGTAAAACGTAGTGCTACGTCAAGTTTACAGGCACGGGGGGCAAAACAAAGGGGAAAAAAAAGAAGCTGATAATGAGGCATTTAAAGACAAGGCATGTATGTATATTTGCTGCTGATGTGTTTTGAATAAAGGAAAACATTTTTAAATAAAAAAAATCTATAATTTAAACTTTAAACGTGTTTTTCTCAAAACGAAATTTTGGGACTTGCGCGCAACATAAAGAAAGAACTACTTGTTCAATTAGTATAAAATTTTTCACAAATATTGTGTGGACACAACTGCATATTCTGAACAAAAAAAAATCAATATTTGAGCATTATTTACGAATTTTTTTTATATATAAAAATTATAATATGTTCAAATTGGGACAAACATTTTCTATTAAAAAATATTTCTATTTAACATTTTTTAAAGATCCTAGAACAAAACAAATCTATGTATATAACTATTATTTTGCTATAGAAATTTATTAGTTTTGGCGAAAATAGTTTTTTTAATCATGCGCGCAAAACTTACATGAATTGAAAAAAGTGTAAATACTTAACATTAAAAAAAGTTTATTTTTTAAATAACCAATTTAGATTATTTCGTAATTTTTTATTAATGATTTTATTCGTAAAGCCAGAAGTTCATATAATATTAGAGTATAATTTCTTTATGCCAAGATCAGTTGTAAGTGTTCTACAGAGGTTTGAATTTCCCTTCAAAATAGTCAATTTTTGTTTGCTTAAAGTCGTGAGACCCCTTAAACGGATGAGTCACGATTTTACTTGAATTAATAAAAATAACGATTTCATGTAAGCAAAATGTCTCATGGCCTACTGTTTATGGGTCTTTGGTCTACTAAATTCCTACCCATATGATTACCAAGCTATTAAACAAAACCTATAGCGATTCTAGAAAAGCCGATGCTGAACAAAATTCACGCGCATGCGTAGGAACAAGACCGTGGCTAAGGATGGAGTGGAAGGCCCACGCCAGGAGCGCAGGCGAGGAAGGGCGTAAAATTCATAGGGAATAATACGTCAGTGACTAGGGGGCGCAATCTGAGCGGTTCTGCTAGCGGCGCAATCTGGACGGTTCTGCCAGAGGCGCAATATGGACGGTTCTGCCAGGGGCGCAATATGGACGGTTCTGCCAGGGGTGCAAAATCGTCTGGCTAATCGTCTGTGCTGCGTAAAAATGCAGCATTCGGGAGCCAGAGTGAAGGCGAGACGATTGTTTTTCTTTTCGTGACAAACCAACGGCGTAGCGATTAAAAAATAAAGGGGGCAGGATTAAGCAGCTTTTTAAAAAAAAATAAGTGTTTCAGTTGAAAGGATATAATGTACTTTGTTGTCTAATGGGGGGGATCTTGGGCAGCCCGATCCCATCCCTATCCTTCGGTACTGCAACAAATTAATTTAATGATTAATGTTGCCTAATTTATTACATTAGTTAAAATTTATTAGTTGATCAAAACGTATGTTTTCAATTGGCTGAAAAAGATAACAAATTATGACTCAACGTTAAGGGTGCTGACGTGGGCGCAGTTGGGTAACGAACTTCCAGAATTATATAAAATTATATATAGAATATACTAATAATATCATATTAAGACTATAATTTTCGATACTATTTATTACGACATCATAATTTGTAGCGACCTACTCGATTCTCGACGACCTACGCTTGAATTGAGATTGAAAGGAAGAGTTGGATTATTAAATAGATCAAGTAGCCTGTAGGCCTCAAGGCATACTACTTCAGATTCATGGCGCCATAAATGGTAACGCTGATTTGAATAATAATTCAAACTGAATAACTTATTTTTGAAAAATGCTTAAGCGGACATTTAGGAATGTGTTGCTATTTAAAAAACCAAAACAAAAAAACATGAGGTCCATCTGTTCTTTCCACCATGTTTGGAAAGTAGGTTACAATTATACATATTTACAGTTGAACCGCAGTGATGTGGACATTCATGGTGACAAACAATGTGTTTGTGTTAAAGGTAGAGGTCGTTTTTGCTTTATAAATTGGCTTTACAATTGGCGCAGTATAGCTCAGATGCTCTTGCGCCATAAAACAAACAAACAAATTCGTGGTTTTACGAACTTTTTAAGCGATATGTAAAACTATCTACCTAGACGATGAGATATATTTCGAATGAAACTCTTGCGTCCGAAATTTCTGTTCGTTTTTTCACCCTTAAAAGTCTTGACGAATCATTTCATCATATCGGAGGGGCAGGCCTGTAGCCAAGATGAAGGGGCAACTGGGGCAATGCAAAGGGCGTATGCGACATAGAGCAACTGGTGCAATGCAAAGGGCATGTGGGGCACAGGGCAACTGAAGCAATGCAAAGGGCATATGGGGCACAGGGTAACTGGGGCAATGCAAAGGGCATATGGGGCACAAGGCAACTAAGGCAATGCTAAAGGCATATGGGGCACAGGGCAACTGGGGCAATGCAAAGGGCATATGGGGCACAAGGCAACTGGGGCAATGCTAAAGGCATATGGGGCACAAGGCAACTGGGACAATGCAAAGGGCATATGGGGCACAGGGCAACTGGGACAATGCAAAGGGCATATGGGGCACAGGGCACCCGGGGACTCACGAGTATAAAGTGATTGCTAGGAGCCGTAGAGAATTTAGACATTATGTCACAATAAACCCAAATAAATTTGACTCTCGTCTGATACTTTTTTTTTTTTAGTTATTACAATTACAAATATTGTAATATTAATATATACCAAAGTTTGTATTTTAAATTTTATGGAGGGAGAATTGAGTGGGAGAAAAAGAATTTACCTATGGCGCTCTTATGCCTAGGCCTCGTAGCCCTATTGGAAAGCTCCTAAATGCCCATGAGGAGGAAAATGTTAAGGTTTGCGTACATAACGATGGGGCAACTGGGGCAGCGATCCTGCAGGCCCCGGCTTGCCTACAGGCCTGCGGAGAGACAACTGAAATTTTTGAGTCTTACGTTTCCAAATTTAAGAGAAGTATAGAAGTTGCTAAGGATTTAAAAAAATATATATTTATGACTGCTATTCAGAAAGTTATGAACTAAACTCTCAAGTAAACCACTATAACAACTTTGTTTGCAAAAATAGTTTGTTTGTTTGGATTTTTATGGCGCAAGAGCATCTGGGCTATACTGCGCCAAGAAAAATAGTTGCAACAGTATTACAATTTCTGACAAATTAAAAACGACGCAACCGTCAACACATTCTGAACTACTGAGGGTAAAGCGTTTCATGGATGCACTGGCGTACACAGGGGAGGTGTTGATGGGGGTTGTAACCCCCATTGCAATGGAATTTTTGTATATTTAACATAGAATATGTGAGTTGTTGTTCTGTAACCAGCCCCCCTTGAGCCTATAACCCCACCCTCCTTATGAACTTTCTGTGTACGCTTATGCATAGATGCATTATAAAGATAATGAAGAGGATGCTGGTTAAGCAAGTTTTAAATAATTACTGCAATTAGGCATCTGTAACCTATGGTTTTGTGCTTTATTTTAATTTTATATATATTGCTTACACGATATATTGTTTATTATTATTTATTTTATATTAGTAAAGTTTCAATAGGAAAAACGAATTCTCGGGAACTGAAAATGTATTTATCACACAGCGGCTTTGGGAAACAAGTTTTCGCTTTATGAATTCGCGCTATACAAACGAATGATTCAATTAATTCGCAAAAGCGAGAATTACTTGTAGTTCATATTATCCGGAAAGGATGAGATGATTTCTATACAATTTGACGGAGATTGAAAAAGCCCGGTTCATGTTAAAAGTAATCTATGTTAAGCGCGTATTCACGTTAACGAGTTTTGGATACATTAGTACAATTCATAGCATAAAGAAAGCACTAGTTGCAGCACACAGATCATAGTACAAAGATAGCACACATATATCACAGCACAAAGAACATACAGATCACATTCCAAAAATTATCACATGCTTGACTAGGGGTGTTGGTTCGATTCAAGCTTCACCCAGAGGAATAATCGTCTGTCCTGTCCACTGGCATAAGCAGGGGAGGTGGTGATGGGGATTCTAACCCCTCATTGCAATGAAGTTTTGCATATTTAACACAGGAATATATGTGAGTTGTACAGCTCTGTAACTTCCCATTGAGCCTATAACCCCCATATTGAACTTTCTGCGTACGCCTAGGGTCATGTCCAAATATCGTCTAAATCCGTTATGCTGTGCTCAGTAAAGATGTTTTCTTTAAGTTCTCTGTTGTAAATTTACGGACTTCTAATTTGATCAAATAGATTTCGAAGTTCCTTCTCATAGCCCCCACAAAAAGCTGACACACCATCCGGGATGCTATCGTGTCCTTTTGCTAAGGTTCGATTGAAAGGCCCCTGCGTTTTATTTTCTGCATTTGATTGAATTTTTCTTTATTTTTTTTGTCTTTACCTTACTCTTACCTGATATTGTATGTTCTAAACTTTTCTTTTTAATGCTTGCAATGTCTGTAATGTGATGTTCCACGCCTGTTAGTCTGCATTCGAAAGTCACACAGAATCATCGCCTTACTATTTCCGACCATGTTTTCCGCTTGTGTGTCCGGTGATTTTTATTTACTGAAGTTCGGTATTTTTCGCAGATGTTCCAATGAATCAAAGGATCAACTCTGTCCCGTCTATTTTTATATTCTGTTTCAACGATATTACATTGCATCCACTAATTTAAAGATCAACAGTTTCGTCTTCTTGTTCGCTGAGTCGGCATTTGTTATTATTTTGCGAATTCTCACGGTCCATGTGGCATACGGTGGGCTACTTTCCTTTTACATTAAGCGTTTCTCCAATAGCTGAAGATGATTACAAAAACTGTTGCGTGATGTAGTCTTAGCCTCACAGGTGCTAGTTTTGGAATTTAATATGGCTTAACTTTTTCCTCTATATTTGGTTTACCGCAGTGCCCCAGATTTTTAGGAAGAGCGCACAATGAGATTATTGTTATTGTGCAAATTTACTGTTCATGAATGCTTCTTCAATTTAATTAGAAAGTCATCTTCGAGAGGCATAATTGATAGAAGATATCTACGTATAAAGTGAGTTGTCCCAAAAGTGCATATTTTTAAATTTGGTGGCAAAAGTTATTAACTGTTCTGAGTATGTTGAGGTGGTGATCCAGACTTCTGGGAATTGCCCATTTCAATTGGAATAAAATTATCCTTGAAGCTTTCTTCCTTTTAATTAGAAAGTCGTCTTCAAGGGGCGTAATTGGTAAAAGATGTCTACGTATAAGGTGAGTTGTTACAAAAGTGAATTTTTTTAAATTTGGCGGCAAAAGTTATTAGCTATTCTGAGTATGTTGAGGTGATGCTCCAGACTTCTGGGAATTGCCCATTTCAATTGGAATAAAATTATCCTTGAAGCTTTCTTCCTTTTAATTAGAAAGTCATCTTCAAGGGGCATAATTGATGAAAGATACATACGTATAAAGTGAGTTGTTACAAAAGTGAATTTTTTTAAATTTGGCGGCAAAAGTTATTAGCTATTCTGAGTGTGTTGAGGTGGTGCTCCAGACTGTTGGAAATTGCCCATTTCAATTTTAATAAAATTATCCTTAAAGCTTTTTTCCTTTTATTTAGACAGTCATCTTCGAAGGGCATAACTGATGAAAGATACATACGTATAAGGTGAGTTGTCGCAAAAGTGATTTTTTTATTTTAAAAATTGGTGGCAAAAGTTATTAGCTAATTTGAGTGTGTTGAAGTGGTGCTCCAGACTTCTGGGAATTGCCCATTTCAATTGGAATAAATTTGCACTTGAAGCTTTCTTCCTTTAAATTAGAAAGCCATCTTTGAGGGGCATAATTGATAAAATATATATACGTATAAGGTGAGTTGTCCCGAAAGTGATTTTTTTTTTAAATTTAGTGGCAAAATTTATTAGCTATTCTGAGTGTGTTAAGTTGGTCCTCTAGACTTTTGGGAATTGGCCATTTTAATTGAATAAAATTATCCTTTAAGTTTTCTTCATTTTAATTAGAAAGTCATTTTCGAGGGGCGTAACTGATAAAAGATATCTACGTATAATGTGAGTTATCAAAAAGCGGATTTTTTAAACTTTAGTGGCAAAAGTTATTAGCTATTCTGAGTATGTTGAGGTGGTGCTCCAGACATTTGGGAATTGCTCATTTCAATTGGAATAAAATTGTTCTTGAATTTTTTTTCTGGATCTATTACACATCTCGATTTGCAAATCCATGTGTTTTGCAATTTTTCAATTCAGTTTTCGTCCACTCGTCTGCCATCATTGTTATTATCATTATTGTCATCATACATAATAGCTGAATTTCTCAGCACCATGGAGATATTAAATTATCTTTTTAGCTTGATGATACTGGTACAGTTCAAGTTCAATCCAGAAGCCTGAGAACTCTCTATATATCTTCTTAAAATGTACACTGTGCCAAAGAAATATTTTTTTCAGGGCAGCTGTGGTTATGTTCAATTTTGTCAAGAATTCTTTTTAGCTCGGATAGGATAGGATAGCTCCAAGTGTACCGATCATAAGTAAGATAACAGTTACACGCTTTCTCCAGAATCTATTGAGTTCTATTGCTAGGTTACGATAGTTAGTGATTTTTTTTTTCAAATTTTTTATCTTTATTATCACCAGGGATTGCCATGTCTATGATGTAAACTTCTCATTCTTTAATCATCGTTATGTCAGGAATATTGTGGTCTGTGCTCAGCACTGTAGCTAGATGGTCTTGCGCCTTGACAAAACTGTCTACATGACGCGCTGTAGTTACTAACGTGTTTCCCCTGTGAGTTATTTCGGTCGATTTTACGCTCTTCCTTGCCTGCGCTCCTGACGTGGGCCTTCAACGCCACCCCCCTAGCTACGGCCCTGTCTGTGTCCGCCTTTTTATAGACCTAAGTCTAAAGAAATTTAACTTGTTGTTTTCAGAAATTTACTTCATGCTCGTAGCATTTACTAGTTACTATTCGCTTTTGTGGTCTGTACTATTTTATTATAGCCACTAATTAGGTAGTCGATAGTTTCTTCTTTTTATTATTATTATTATTATTATTATTATACGGTAAATACATCGGAATAAGCTTGTCTTTCAAAATTAACACAACACCACGCCGACTTTGAAATATTTACCTAGACTTCTTCATATGGAAACGAGCTAATAACAAACAAAGTCATATCAGACTGTAAAATACTACTCTAATAACTACAATAAAAGTCTGAACATTCTAATTATTCGGGAATTTGGTTAATCCCGATTTTAGGATTCTGGGACAACAGACCTATAGCCAAGCCGGGGCCAGCAAGGTCGTGGATCCAGTTGCCCCATCGAGCTATTTTTATATATAGAACAATCTACGGGTGCCCTGTGCCCTATATGCCCTTTGCTTTGCCCCAGTTACCCCTTGATCCTTGCTACAGGCCTGTAGGAGAGTATATTTAAAATTCAACCTTGGACAAAAATAAAGAAGAGATGAAAATATAAATGTTGTTGGATTATTATTTAACAAATACAGAATATTTCTTTTATTAGTATGAGTACAAACTAGGCCTGTTGGCAAACCGGGACGGCGGGAGTGCAGCCCCAGTTACCCCATCGATATATATGCAAATATTAACCTTTTCCTCGTAGGCAGTTCGGAATTTTCTCATAGGGGCACATGACATAGGTTTAAATGCATCATAGATATCATTTTTCCTCTCCTACCAAATTCTCCCTTCATAAAATTTTAAATACGAACTTTAATATATTTTAATATTACAGTACATTATTTGTGATTATAATGAACTAAAAAAAGTTATTAGAGGGGCTTAAAATTTATTTGGGTTTATTTTAACATAATGTTTAAATTCTTTACCGCTTCTGGCAATTATTTTATACTCGTAAGTCATCGGATGCCCTGTACCCCACATGCCCTTTGCACTGCCCCAGTTGCCCTGTGCCCCATACGCCCTTTTCATTGCCCCAGTTGCCCTGTGCCCCATACGCCCTTTTCATTGCCCCAGTTACCCCTCCATCCTGGCTACAAGCCTGATACAAGTAGTTTCAAAATGGCGTCCATATTGTTTTGCTGTGTACTAGCAGCGTTCTAGCGCAGGCACTGTTCTAACTTGCGAAAGCTCAGGAATTTAAAAAAAATTATGTTTTCAAAAAGTCCAGGTTTTCGGGTGATCTGGATTTCTGACATTCGGACATTTTTCGACTTTTACTCTATCTGGAAGGAAAGAAAATAAAATAAAGAAAATAAAGAAAATAAATATTACTAGCCTTCCTTTATCTTCACCAAAATATTTAATTTATGACAATGAAGTAGAGTTGGGCTTTCCTTTAATTAAACTATATGGTTTAGGGTAGATTATAGTTACGTATTACAGAAAGATACGCTAGTAAAGGAGACATATTGTTAATAGAAAGTAAATTAAATTGACTTCAGAGGCCGATAAAAGAAACTCAAGATTTAATATTAACTATTGTTCAGCGACAAAAAACATCTTTCGAATACTTAATTTTTCTATCTAAGTATCGTTCGAGATGCATTATATAAAAACATCGAAATCGCTAATTTGTGAATTAATAAAACCGAAACTAAAACAGTGTTGCCAAACATCACAAATGAAAGCAATAATATTACGAATGCGATTATTCTTCAACACATATACAATAACCAAAACGATAATTTACAATGTAATTAATAGAACAAGTTTAAATTTAAACTAAAAAAACATTGTAATTATTTTACTTTTTTTATAACAAGCAACTTTTTAAAAACTTTATAGTAGTTTATAGTAGCTATAATATAGTAACTTTATAGTAGTTTATAGTAGTAGCTTATAGTGCAAAATCGAGCCATTTTCATATTTTTTGAAAATTTGTCAATTACTTTATTTACATCAATGTCTCTATGGGTGTGTATTAAAAGTCTCTTCTGTCATCCGCGTTCGAAACCAAGTTTGAAGGCGCTTCAACGATAAAAAACTACGTTATGCTGAAGTAACCCTTACTGAAAAAGTAGTTTGAAAGACGAGTAGCTTGAAGATTCGTGAAAAAAACGTCTGGATCGCATTTCTCCAAGACTTAGATACTTTGGACACCAGTATAAGACTTTTGTTTATTACAGTCATAACAAATAACATAAGATATTCTTCATCAACTTTATTTTTTTCTATTTAATCCTGACGGAGAGGGGCGATCGCCCCCTCGTTGGATCCGCCCTTATTTTAAATTGGGTGGATTTGATTTGCAATTATTTACGGCTTCAACGGCTCTTTTCTAACCTCTCTCATTTCGTCAAGTCAGATGCGCTCCATAATGAATTTTTCATACGTTGGCATCTCACGTATACGTACGTATCTTACACGGTGGCATCTGTACCACCGGTTGAAAACTCCTGTTTGTCATATTCAAGGTACAAACTTTAAAACTAATGATGAACAGAAAACATAATGGCTTTCTTCTTCAAGCATTTTTAATCCGAGTTTGTTTTTATTTCATTTAAGAAGACTAACTTTGGGGGAGGACTCAAATTAAGGTGTGGGCAAACGTCCAAAGCACAAAACTATTATTTGCAGACAAAACAAATGAGTCTTTCTCCGCCTACAATACGCTACCCTGCCAAAGGTATCTCTTCGTGGAATGCTTGAACAAACAGATGTAAAGTAGCTGCAGTCTTCACCTTGGTATTTGAACAAACAAGAGTAATTGCAGTATATCGCAACAATTTACTGCAGCTTGTTTATTTGCGGCAAACAGTCATTGCTGTAAAGTGCAATTTGTGTGAAAGCTGTCCACTGACTTTGGATTGCATTTTTTAGGAAGCACAGAAATAGCTATAGACTAGTACTTATGAACTGATTTTCAAACACAGAAAAAACTTGGCGAATGCAAAATTTGCGAATATGGAATAGCCATCGAAAACCAACAGTTAAACATTAGCTAAAGGAAAAGGTTAAAGGTTAGCTGAATAAAATGGCTGAAGGTTAGAGAAAGGTTAGTAAAAGATCAAAGGTTACCCAAGGGTAACAAATAATACAAATGCGTTCAAGAAGCCAATTCTATATTTCTAGCATTAGGTATTACAGGGGGGGGATTTTGTTCCGGGAATTTCAACTTGTTTCTTCCATGATTCCTTTTAAGAAAATTACAAAAATTTCGTTTTTTACTATAATTTTTTATATTCCTTCGGAAATCAGTGTCTTTACCAAAAATATTACCTAACTTTTCAGGGAATTTTCTGGTATGTTCAAGGAATCTTGTTTGGACTTTCAATCACCCCTGTAATATCTAATCTCCTGTAATAGTTTAATCCTGTAATAGTTAATTATCCTGTAATAGTAAATTTCTATTTAATATAATCTTGGAGTAGCAATACATTCTCACGATTGAATTTTTTTGTGTTCTCTTTTAGAAATATGTCGTTCTGCTGATCTGTAAGAAACTGCGAATGGAAAAAAAGTTTACGATATATTTCAAAGCGATAATAATTCTGCTCTATCAGAAAATTTCAGTAGTTTGTCATAAAATTACCAATCGTTTTGGCTATTTTAAAAAATCTTAAAATAAAATAACTTTTTGTCATACCTCGGCAAGAGTTCAAACCGTAGGTTCTTGGCGAGTATCCCAAACGTTGTGACCCGAAAAAGTATGAAAAATTAAAAAAAATAACTAATTAATATATAATTTATTAATTATATATAGTTAATAAGAGATCATATAATTTTAGAATGAAATAATCGGTTGCTTCCGAATTGCTTTACAGGAATCAAAACTATGAAATTACCAATACAATTTGTTTCATAAATTATAATTTTCTTGAAATAAAATACCAAGCGTTTGCAAGTAATTTATTTATAATCAAATATTTTTATAACATAATTTAGAAATATTGAACCTTGGAAAGTTGACGCGACACGTGTGTTGCAAGTTGCCAGATTTTCCACAAGTCTTTTGAAACATTTAATATGCAGTAGGCTTCCACTCATGTGGCCTCTGGTTCTGACGTAAAAGGGGCGGGATTACTCTTTTATGTGACGTCACGGGCAAGGGTTATTCCATGTGACGTCATGGACGAGGATTATTTTATGTAATGTCATGCATTTATAGCGGGAAGGTATGCATATATATGCGCATAGTTGTGTAGACCCATGCTTTTGTATCCATCGATGTAGATTTTTTTTGCTAAAAGAGAAGTACTGGTGTTCTGCACTTCTTCAAAACCAGTTGAGAAGGGGAGCTCATAATGTTTTTTTTTTAATTGTTACTTTTAATAATTGAAGAAGTAAATATGTTTACTCTTTTTAACTATTATTTATGGTACAAGTGACGACCATGGTGACATGGTTCTATTTGCAGAGAAACAAAACTGGCAATGCATACAGATGGTAGTTTAACCAATAAAATGCATTTGGAATCATGAGTGGATGAGAATTCCGGATACAAATCGGTATGACAGTTCTTTTGACGTTTTAAGGTCAAAAAGCAATACTGTTTATGAGTTGGTATTTTATTTTGCCGTTAGCATTTTAAAAGATCGGTTGTTTTTTAATCTAAAATCGGGTGTTTGAATCAGGATGGAGTGTTTCTATTATGAGTTTTTATTGCAATATTCGATATCTGCAATGAAACTTTCGTCTGCGTATGTAAATTTTAATATATAAAAAATTAAAGGATTTAAAAGCATTTTAAAAAATTGATAACTGAAGTTACGAAATTATTACATGTTTTGCGTTGGGAATCGAGCGTTTTATTCTACACTTTGAGGATTGATTACAAGCAGGGGCGGATTGGACGCCCTCTCAAAGGGCGAATACCTTGGATTATCTGAGGACGCGAGTCCTATAGCCCATGAGGACAAACCGGCCCGGGATCCGGTTGGTTGGTGGCTCAGTCCGCCCCTGATTACAAGACGTGTACTTCATTCTGAACATTGAATACAAAACGACCAAATCATATCTTGCACTCTGAACATGAAATGCAAGAGGGATGTGTGAATGCTTCACTCTGACCATTGATCAGAAGAGTGCAAATTATGGACTGTACTTCTGGTCATTGTTTACCAGAAAATTATGCCAAAGTTTTGCTGCAAGTACACTTTACATAATGTACAAATTACACCCTTCTCTTTGAACACTGATTACAAAGGTGCAAATCACATGCTTCGCCTTGAACTTCGATCACAAAATTTTGCCTCAATCATCGATCACTTGATGGGTTCTCATTTTTGCTTTTAAAGTTATTTTCTTTACTTGCTCCAATTGACACGAAAACTTTTTATTAGAACAACAAAGTTACAGGAAGACAACAAGAACGACAGACGAAAACTCCTCCACCTCTTACGACCTAGTGAATTTTTTTAACGACGATCCGTAAATCAATCGCTTCAAATCGAATCCTTATTTCGACGTAATGCCAGACGTTAAAACACATGCATAAGGCAGATGCCACCGAAAAGTTTACGAATGTGTTTATATTGCATTTGGCTTCGACCGTCGATAATCGGTTTGCGCTGCCTTCAAATAAATATGTTTTTCAACCCTTGTGCTTTGGGGACGGCTTCGATTTCCGATTTCGTTGTCGAAAGCTCACTATGGTCCTAACTTGGCTATAGACTCCATAAGAATAGGAAGGATTTTCAGTTAGCGTAACGTTTGATCACTTTAATATAATAGCAAAAAATTCACACTAAATACAAGAGAGATCTCTATTCGAACAAATAATCGAAAACATAAAAACTGGAACTTTCCACTCACGCTCTCATTAACATACGCGATATTAAAATGGTAAGATCACGTAAATTAATAATAAAAAAAAAATGTGTCGCAGAAAAAATACGACGAAATTAATTAAATTTGTCAAGTCAAGTAACAATTGCGTGTCCGAGAAGTCAAGTCCCTACAGTGCTACGGATTCCGAGAAGAAGGAGAAAACTGGAGAGGCAAAAAATAGTCCACGAGCAGGAAGAAATAACAGTTAAAAACCGTTTTCCTTTCATAGCCCACAGTCATCTGCCTCTGCTGTATCCCTAAAGTCCGTGGGTGTGCGAACGATTGTTTATTCGTGGGATAGAAACGGAGTAACTGTTCTGCTAATCTGACCCATTTCCCTCGTTTTCACGATCCAACGATCGAATTCAGATCCCTTCGACCAATGCCTACTATTTGTGTTTTCGTTTCTTCGAGTTCCGTCGCGGGTCGCTACATTTCACAGCGCTGTCATGCACGTACTCCTGCTGTAGCAGTTTTGTTTTTATTTCCGCTTACGTTCTCACGTTGTCTCTTAATGCTAATCTCATAACATGACGAAAAGTAAGGATTGATCGATGATGAAGGTGAGAGTAGGAAAATCGAAGATGAAGACGACCTCACAATCCGTTTCCATCTCAGTTTTGATTTCGTTCGAACTCTCGGAGTAAAGAATTTATACAAGCTGTTTATCTGACTTTGCCCTTTCCTTCCATATTTTTAACAAAAAGTGACAAAAAATTAGGAAATAGTTAATTGAACAAATGCGTACCTGAATTTTATTCTTCATGTCTGTATTATATTCCTTATGTCTGTCCGGGAAGACAGCGTCGCCTACAGTGTCCACCTTTCCCAATTCATCTCTAACTTCTCAACAAGAACAAACAGACAGTTACATTTTAATATAATTTAAAATATTTATATTTAAGGCATCTATGTTTAATACGGTTTTTAAATACAGA
This sequence comes from Dysdera silvatica, assembly GCA_006491805.2. Lineage (NCBI taxonomy): Eukaryota > Metazoa > Arthropoda > Arachnida > Araneae > Dysderidae > Dysdera > Dysdera silvatica. Next base: position 28,987,196 of record QLNU02015003.1, on the reverse strand, counting down.
CATATAATGCGCACACCAAGCTGAAAAGACCATTTTTATGAGGAGTGCGTAAATTATAATGGTTAATTATATAAAATTGAATGCCCTGATATAAATAAATAATCTTCGGAGAAGAGTGCTTCGAAAATATGTTTCAAAAATATTAAAAAAAATATTATTAGTCAGTTAGCTCGGATGGAAAATTAATATTGCTCAGTAATCGTAATTAGAAAAACTATTCTCAATAACAAGGTTCCGGTGCAGATTTTGGTGAATAGCAGAATCCCTCGGGCTGGAAAAATCAAATATGTTTTGACCATTTGCGGTGAGGAGTCACCGGAAATAACTGGTTTTACTCCCAATTTTTCAGGGCAAAATTTTTTTTACCTTAGAACTTTTTCTGCATATACAGTTTTTTTAAAATAAATTTGGTTTACATTAATGTGACTCAAATATCATTCTGGATTTAATAGTTTGAAAAATAATTAATTTGGTGAAACCCTGTGCAATGAAATCACAGTGTACTTATTTCTGCCACTTTTTGACTTAACCACTTATTCCCTATGACCACAATATACACTATAGTCTCGTGATTATCCGGTCCGACTGAATCCTCTATTGTTATCCGATCTAATTACTATAAGGGTCAGCTCGGAAAATGGTGGGGACAGCAATAATCTAGGAATAGTTTTGTTTAGGCTTCTAAATGAAGTTAAACACTTCGTGTTTCCGTAGCATTTCAAAAGATTTTGTAACAAACAACATATTCGTAAATAAATAAATAAATAAATAAATAAAAACCATGCGTTTTATATTTAAGCATGTCCATACTTGTCTTGTGTTCAAATGTTAAAAAACATTATTATAGTAAAGCCCCTCATTAACGAATACTCGCCGGACAAAAAAATTTGTCCCTAAAAAAGGGGAAATTATTGTGAAGGAGTCTCTTGTAGGGAATTTTTATCTAACTGTAAATACGGGTGAGCTGGGAGTGTCCTTTAAGAGGGGGTTTAGTGCAATATTAACGATATATGTACGATTACATTTAGAAGACTGTACTAGTAATTAAATTATTACCCTATATGGATGAATTTCATATACCATATTATTAAAAAATTATTTTTATATGAATATTATAAACTTCTTAATTTTATTTTTACAAAAAGCCATACATATGTATAAAACACAAATAACACTCACACACAACTACACTACTGCATAAACAAAATTCCAAATTACTGTGTATTTGTTTTTAAAAATTCACTTTTTTTTTCGTGGTCGGGTTCAATTCTTTATTTTGAACGCACTTTAGAATATTTCTCAATGCGATTATGCCAATGTATTCAAAATTACAATCATTTGTATGCTTTACCAATTTTTTTACACACTGAATTGCTTTTTTATGGTTGACATTGATCTCTTTCTCATAAGTTTCTTTATTTTTTATATTGATGACCTTTCCTTTTACTTCTCTCTGTAAAGCAGCACATTTTCCTGAAGAAATTCATTTTCTGAGAAGAAATCCAGAGCCAATCATGTGTTTCTATTCTCCTAATTTTCGCCCTTTCTGTTTTGGGGAGTAATTTTCAAATGTATTACATGAAAAGGGCGCTTTTTACATATTTTTAAAGAATATGTTAAGTACGGATTATCCGCACATCGGATAATCCATGCGTGGAAAATCGAGAGTACAATATGAAAATACATTATTAGTGCCAAAAGATATATAGAGCAAAAGAAAATCTTTTATTATTTCTTAAGATTTGTGGAATTACTGGATCTGCTTTTAACAACGGTAATTTCCCCTCCCCCCTTCTAATCTTATAACGACCAAAGCCCTGTTGTATGCCTATTTTTCAGGAACAAAATTTTCAAAAATTGCGGCCAACAAATAGACAGAAATGTCTTCTTTTTGCTTTGTTGCACAGTTTACGCGGACAGCTGAAAATGGGTCAAAGTTATTTTAGACCGAAATAATTTTATCTTCTACCAACAAATATATGTATTTTTGCTGAAGAATGGCTCCATCAACTCCATCAGTATTACCTCCCATCAGTTCAAACCAAAAGAAAAAAAAAAAGCTGCGAAATAAGTGTTTCAGTCTCATAGTATTTTAGTTTAAGACACTTCTTCAACGACTTTGAAAGTGTTGTTCGTGGAAGAATTTAGGTGAACGGCATATCAATCCCAAACGGGGAAAATCTGGGAACTGTGAATGTACCCACCTAATGAGTGACCTTATGAATGAACGAGTCTTTGATGTTCAAAGACAGAGGCCATCGCTTCAGGTTTCGACGGCTTAGCGTATTTCATTCACAGATTCACATTAAACTATTTTAGGAATGGAAGTAGTAGCTCGAAATTGAAGTATTTGAGGAACAAAATCAGTGATTCAAAATTGATGAACGAAATCAGTGATCGAAAATTGACGGATGATATTAGTGATTGAAAATAGTGAACGAAATCCATCATTTGACGAAAAAGTAGAGTTTGATATTAAGTTACTTGATAGTCGAAAAAAGTAGTTCAACATGAAATTATTTTATACTTCCCCGGTGTTGTCTCTTTATTGAGAGAATAAGTTATAGTACGAAGTAGGCGACAAATTATAAGCACAGTGATAGTTCATCTAAGAGAACGAAGGTGATAACATGAGGAGTCCGGTTGTTGATTATTTCCATAACCCGACACATACAATACACAGTCTAATCTCGATTTAATGAATTTCACTGGACTACTGAAAATAATCGTTAAATCGAGAGATTCGTTAAATCGAGGAAGCACATTTATCAAAACTACTGTCGCACCCACGACGGAGAGATGGATTCCGAATCCTCCCAAATAAAAATCTTGGATGCGCAACTGTTTAGAATTGAAACAAGAAATTGTCGAAAGGGAAAACTATAAAATGCTTTTACCAGTGTTCTGAAGAACATTCGTTAATTTTAATAAATATGAAACACAAGTATATACTGAATTACTATTTCGAAAAGAAATCTTTAATATTCATTTTGCTTTTCCTTGGAAGTTGGTATTTAACATTGCTTTTTTCGTCTTTTTCAAATGCACGGGAAACATCGCCATTGACGTCAAAAATCAGCAAATACTTCTTTGCACACTGTAAGCCAGCATTCACTTCAAATGAGTGAATTCTGTTGAAGTTTATTTTCTGACGGTAGTTGATTTTGTAACTAAAATTATACTTGCAGATAACAGGTTAATTAATGGCGAAACGTTGTCAATTAAAGGCATCGATCAAAGAAGGATGTAACTCCATTTCTCATAGTTTTGAGAAATCGAAAGAAAAACGGTATAAAAATTGAATTCTTTGCATATTGGCACATTTTTTTTTATCATTATAATACGTATCGTTGGATAGGGAGCTGCACCGTTCTTTTACCTAACGATACAGGCTTATTTTCTCTATCACATGGTACCTATAACTCAAAATCTGTAATTTTGTGGTTGCACCCTTCTTTGACTGACGCCTTCAATTTAAGATAGCAAAGGTTAAATCGAGTTTGCTATAACACTGGACTCGACCTTACTTAGTCCAGACCCATAGAAACATTCGTTAAATCGAGGAAATCGCTCAATCGAAGTTAGACTATATATGTATATAAAAAAGAAATAATTTAAACGAAGCCTTCTGGTTCGTTGTGGCACGATGTAACGAAAGCTATTAGTTAGGTATACTCATGTTTGTAAAAATTGTAACACCATGAAGGACTCGTCCGAATTGAATGAAATTTAATGTACAAACGACCTGTGTTGATACAAATAAACGATTAAAATTACAAAGCAAAAAAATAATATTACATGTCGAAAATCAGTATTTGGTGAAGCCACCACGCGCTGCAATAAGTGATGCTATACGACGTGGCATGGAATCAAACAGATGTTGAATGTGTGCCTGAGGAAGAGCATTCCAGATTGCTTGTATGCGACCCCAAAGTTCATCTGTAGTAGCTATGGGACGAGCGAGACGCCGACCAACGAAATCCCACACATGTTCAATCGGCGACATATCCGGCGAATAGGCAGGCCAAGGAAGAAGCTGTATCTGTTGTGATGAAAAGAAGTCTTGAACATTCCTGGCAATATGTGGGCGGGCATTGTCCTGTTGAAATACAGCTCCGGGAATGCCTTGAAGGAAGGGAACAACTTCGGGCTCCAGAACTTCATTGATGTACCGGTTGCTGTTAAGATTACCCACAATTCGTAGCAGCTGAGATCGTCCATGATACGCAATCGCACCCCAGACCATAACGCTGGGGGTTCGTCCACTATGACGTTGGATAATGCACTCCGGAAGGTGGCGTTCACCGGTATAGCGTCTAACACGGATGCGGCCATCACTGTACCCCAAATTAAAGCGGGATTCATCAGAAAACACCACTTGTTGCCAATCAGCACGCCAGTCTCTATGTCCATGAGCCCATTGTAGCCGCAGGCGCCGATGGTTTTGCGTCAGGAGGATCCTGTATAAAGGAACTCTTGCACGCAGTCCACGGTGCAGTAGACGCCGACGAATTGATGAAGCACACAATGATACACCTGTAGCAGTGCACCAACGTTCTGCCAACTGTCCAGATGAAGCAAAACGGTCCGTCACCGCCATGCGGACCAGGTGTCTATCATCCCGTGCTGACGTCACCTTTCGGCGTCCACTCCCGGATTTCCGAGTTGTCTGGTTCTCTTGAACCCACTGCTTCCACACTCGCATCACTGTGCTGCTGTTACGCCCCATACGAGCTGCTATTGCACGATAAGAAAACCCTCCTTCACGAAGGCCGATCATTCGTCCCCGTTCAAACTCCGTAACTTGCTGAAATGTCGCCCTCTTTCGTCGTAGAGGCATAGTGACGTCTCATGTAACGTTTACCACTAGCAGATAACCATACACGCCCCGCTACAGCCCTCTATTTATACGGATCCATCAGCAGTTCAGAGGGCGCTGCTCAGCCCACGCATGCGTGATGACTCTGAAATTCTAATCATTTGAATAGCATACCCTAATTTGCATTTCCTGAAAGTTTCAGCTCAATCAAGTGATTCCTTCATGGTGTTGCAATTTTCAAACACAGAAGTATAAATTGAAATTACACTATTTCCCGACCATCGATGAACGAGAAGTGAGATGGTACACATGATGTGCTGGTGTTGTAATGATGATACTGTGTAATAATTTTCCGTCATTCTCTTATGTGTTCTCCATAAAATACTTCAAAATCATTAACTGTTGATGATGCTTTATTTTGAAATTGCTGGAACAAATATTATATAAATTACTAGTTAAAAACTATTTTCTTTATGGCGTTTTGAGGCTCAAACTCGGTATGAACATTATCACACGCAACGTTAATATATAATACTTATAAAATTTGCCATATGGGATTTTTTGCAGGTCCGTGGAAAAGAGGTTGCGCGGAAGGCCCACGCAGGGGCGCAGGCGAGGAAAGGCGTGAAATCGGCTGAAATAACTTGTAGGGTAAAATATATACGTGAGTAGGGGCGCAATCATCTGTACGGTTTTCGCAGAGGCGCAATCATCTGCACGATTCTACCAGGGGCTCAATTATCTGTACGGTTCTGCAAGGGGCCCAAGATCATCAAGCCACGTCAGGGGCGCAGGCGAGGAGAGGCGTGAAATCGACTGAAATAACTTACAGGATAAAATATATCAGCGACTTGGGGGCGCAATCATCTGGATGGTTCTGCCAAGGGCGCAAGGTCATTTGGCTTCGGTCGTGGATTTTTGTTCATTTTCGAAATTTCTTTTAACCTTCTACAAAATTCTCGAGACGCTTGAAAACCTCAGTCACAAAACAAAAATACAATTGCTATCTAACATCTGACATAAGAATTGAGCATTTAAAAAGGCCATGACACTCACTCTGAACAAAAGCGGTTGTAATGATCTTTTCAGGTGCTTTCTGGTGCAACCAGCCGTCTTAAATTTTAAACGGTCTGGAATATTTTTTGAAATTGACTTATGCATGTCAGCATTTGCTTGAATAATGCACTGAATATATTTCCATCGCTCTGTTTATTTATCTTGAATTTCTTTAGTCTCATTAAGAAGCATAAGAATATTATATACAATAACCAAAAAAATAGTCAGCCTTTTTAACCGGATATGTAAAGTCCATATAGTAACAAATGCGGTCTAGAGAAAAAACGTCTATTTTCAAATGCGACCCAGTCTCGAGAATACTCAATGGGACCTGATTTTAAGAATGGTTCCTTTCTTAATGCGGTCGCAGGATGTCGCTAAGAATTTTCGTGTGACTTCGCAATTTGGTTGACCCAAACCCCGGGTCGACCCTCAAACCTTTGTTGTACTGTTACACGTTCTTTATCTTCGGATTGAAGACAATATCAAGGGTATTGGGTTTAATTTATGAAACAAAATTAAAGAATCTTTTTCATTACTCCTGATGAAGGACTGCTGCTGATACGTCCGAAAGCTTGAGTGATCTTTTTCATTGCTATTTTACCAGTGTTTAACCTTTTTATGTAATTTCCTCCCTGGTACCCTGTATTTTATTTCTATTTTACTAATCACGGGTGAAGTTCCACTTCATCCTTTCTCTTTCAGGTTTTTGCGTTCCAGTTTCTGGACTGTGGTAACGGATCATCCAGCCGGAGATCCTTAGTAAGTATTCATTTATTCCAAACGGTACTGTGCATTGTACTCCTTCCATAGTATTCGCGGTGTCGATCTTTATGCTGAACCCTAAAAAGTTCGAAGGCAAGGTTGCTATTACACTTGTTGGAAGCAAATGTCACCTGGCCTAAAAGCACTTTGGAAAACTACTTTCATGCATTCACTTATACGTGCACTTAACTTCACTCACACTTAAATTTCGCTCACTTTTTAAATTTAACTCACTCTTAAATTTCACTTACACTTAACTTCACTCACACTTAAATTTCGCTCGCACTTAATTTCACTCGCGCTTAACTCACACTTAACAACATTCACTCTTAAATATTTAAATTTCACCCCCTCTTAACTTCACCATGTTTGATTTTATTTGTTTACACTGTGGTCGGGAAACTCTTCAAATTGTCCATAAATACATCAAAACACACATTAAAGTTATCCGTTTTAAAGAACATCTTCACTTTAATCACACCTGTAAAAAGGAATTTCTTATCCCTTTCACACTTAAAGTTAAACCTCTTGTAAATTCATCTCTTGGACATTGCATCGCACATAACATAAGTCTTAAATTTATTTCCACTAGAATTTCTCTCTGTCCCCGCGTACTCGCTCAGCTTCAAAATAAAATATCCTTTCTTACTTCCCTTCTAAATACTAAACTTGATTTTCTTACCATGCTCCTAGTTAAATCCGCTACTCGCTCACAAGAATCTAAAATCCAAGAACATATTCGTCTTACTCATTCACGTAAACTTAACAACCTTAGACCTTCTATTTCAAAACAGTCAAAACTCCTTACAAAAAACTGGATACTAAATCTTTCAAATAAAAATCTCACACCACAACAGCAATTCGTACTATCACTCGGCCTAAATTTCTCACCTGCTCCACTTAAAATTCCTACACCACAGATTCTCGCTTCCATAGAAAATGCTCTACAAAATACTCACACTGACGAACGTGTTGCAGCTGATATCCGCTGCAGAGTGGCAGGACTCCTTCGGCGTCCAAAACTCCCTGGGGACAACCTAACGCCTATGCAAAGGGTTGCCCTCCGGGAGCTACGGAACGATAAGGACCTTGTCATACTGCCAGCTGATAAAGGCCGTACTACAGTCGTCTTAAATCGTCCAGACTACTTACATAAAGTCTCTACACTCTTATCTGATACAAATACATACACCCACATCACAAAAGACCCTACACAAACAATTCAATCCAAAATGAACTCTCTCCTTCTAAAACTCTATAAATCTAAAAAACTTACATTTAATCTCTACGACTCTTTAAAATGCACTTCCGGCCGCTTACCATCCTTCTACGGATTACCTAAAATTCATAAACAAAATATTCCTCTTAAAACTATAGTTAGTTTTTGCAGCTCTCCTACATATAACCTATCAAAATATATTGCACGTCTACTCTCTCCTATAATCGGTAATAACGACTACACTGTTTCTACTAGCCAATCCTTCTGCACCTCTTTAAATAACCTACAACTTGACGACGACGACCTTATGGTCTCATTCGATGTAATTTCTCTCTTCACTTGCATTCCCACATCACTTGCAATCGACACCGCACTTACACGCCTCCAAAATGACACAACACTACATGAACGCACTTCACTAACACCTCACGACATCTGCACATTGTTGAAATTTTGTAGGGA
>QLNU02015003.1:28956403-28978775 GCA_006491805.2 Dysdera silvatica | reverse complement strand
GAAACAGTTTTATCCTGAAGGGGAAATTGCCTTTGTGTCTAAAAAGAAAGGTCTTCAACCAGTGTGTATTGCCAGTCCTCTCTTATGGATCAGAGACATGGAGTCTAACAGTTGGAGCAATACGAAAGTTACAGACAACGCAAAGGAGCATGGAGAGGTGCATGCTTGGAATAACTAGGAGAGATCGAAAAAGAAACACTTGGGTGAGAGAGCAAACTAGAGTAGAGGACATCATTGTTAAAGTAAAAGGACTGAAATGGCGATGGGCTGGGCATATTGCAAGAAGAACTGATCAACGATGGACAACAGAAATTCTGAACTGGATTCCAAGAGACCACCGAAGACCTAGAAAACGTCCTCAAACTAGATGGGTGGATGAAATAAGAAAACAGGTTGGGGTGACGTGGAAGCGAATTGCTCAGGATAGACTTGTGTGGAAAGCATTTGGAGAGACCTTCATCCAGCAGTGGATAGATAATGGTTGAATATGATGATGATATATATATATATATATATATATTTTTTAAAGATAATATCGTAGGGTGACTGAGATAAACTTGGCAATAAATAAATTTAACTGAATGGATTATTTTCGCTTGAAGGCCTTCATCAACATCCACTCTTTCTTATATCTGTCTCCTCTTATCCATTTTTCCCCATACCCTCAACTTCTTACCTACATTGAAAAATTTTCTTTTAATCAATTTACGTAGCTCTGGATAGCACTTTACCATTACCACTACACCTTTCAGTGACGCGAGTAGTAGCAGTACTAATGCCGCGCCAGTCTTGGAGAAGGCTTTTTGATATCTTTGTGCATTATTACGCCGGGTTCGACTCCCAACAGTGCAAAAAAAACACTTACTCAGAGATCTCATAAAGATCGCACTGCTCACTGTAGTCTGCGGTTTGGTTCACTAGGCCTTAAGAGGTTCCGATTCCTCGGAAAACAGTAGGTCCTAGCGCAGCATGACCATTGTAGTCTTTGAGCCGTAAAACCAAAACAAAAAAAGCATTATTACAAGGCGTTGAGAATTACAATGTTGCACCCTAACAGCAAAATCCCACGCTACTTTTTTCTTTTTATGAGATAAGCTGTGATTTTCATACTTGTTCTAACCAGCCAGGGGCGGCTTAAGGGACGGGCGACACGAGGCCCGTTTGGACGAGGGACCCAAACTGAAGTCAAGTTTAAATATTTTTAATTAACCAAATAGTACAGTGTTTCTCAAACTTTGGTCACTCACGGACCACTTTAAGAATTCCTTTTTATTGCGGACCACCGGGAGGTGGGGGGGGATTTCTCCCCCCCCATTCAAAAAATATATTGCCTGAAATTAAGGTTGCCAACTGTAATTAATAATATCAAGCTTTACTTAACCACCGTCATAATGACTCCCCATTTCTCCCAAGGGAAGATATAATAAAATTAACCTTCGATTTATGTGACTTATTGGCAGGCTTATATATAAGATTTCCGGCAGGAGAAGTTTATTCATCATTTGAAATATATATATAACTTGTAGTTAATTTTAATTTCTTTTGTGATACCGTTTAAGCTTTTTTTTTAGTTTTTTACTTTAAAAAATACCAGATTTTGCAGAAAATATCTAAAATTTCCGACCATATAAATATTGGTTGGTGGCCAAACCCACCTGAAACAAAATAATTTTTAGAGTAACACTATTTGATAAGGAGAGTGTCAGTTATGATCTTATTTTGTCAAATTTACAATGAAAGTGACGTCATTAATTTAATTAAATAATAATAAGCAATGTAGACAGCAAGGGTGTATTTAGAGGATTCAAATCTTTCACGAAACGCCAAAAGGTAAGACATATAATAAGTAATGTTTATGAGGAATTCTTTAAATCTCTCCTGAACCAAAATTCCATCTACGTCGGCAATTTCTATTTCATTTTTTATTTTTTATGAAATTTTGTAATGATACTGCTCACCACTTTTCTCGGGTGGCCTCAGAGGCAGTAAAGGAGAAGTTTAGGGCAATTGTAATTCTTTCTCATAAAACTAGTTTAGTAACGTCAATGTGCAAATTTCGTTGTTCTGCATGAACCAGTTTTATATTAATTTATTTAATTGTCATTAATTCAACATTCGATGATGTTCTCGTACCGAATGCAATAAATCTGACATTGTTTGATAGAATTTATCACATTCATTTGGCAACACTGGTGGGATAATAGAAAGCTATGTGGAGGCTTATAAAAAAGCAGACAATCTTTTGATAATGTTATCTTAGAATACGTTATCATTATATTAAATAGAGTTATCATTACATTAAATATTGCTATCGTTATATTAAATATTATCATCTCTGAAGTACGTGTTACGATAACTTTATTTTGAATTCCGCTGTTTTGAAGTTATCTAATCGAATTGAAAACGAGAAACGAAAATGCCAGCTTTGTGAGCGTTGAACTGAAGATGCAGGTTTGGCTACACAGCCTTTTTCTCTTTTTCGGTTCCCGTGTTTGGAAAGTAAACAGCGCAGACGATCTTCCGCTTTTTTACCTCGACTTTCTTAACTTTCCACCCCAAAATGGGGCCTGGCGTCCTATTTTTAGCTCTAGCTTTCCTTGCAGGTTAAGCTGACTGAATTATTAATAGCGTTACAAACGCCATTTTTAAAATTAGGTCAATCAATACGTGTTAAAATAAATATTAAAGAAAGAAAAAAATAATAAAATGATCACGTTATTTTTCCTGTTTCAAAATTTTCTGTGGACGGGGATTTGATATGTATTAAATGCTTGTATCATTTTAACGTCTATTTGCATTGCGTGACTAAAAGATACATTGCGACCTAATACTAAAAGTCTCTTTTAACGTCATTCTGAGGATCCCCGCTTTTACGTCATCTGGGGTGCTTTAAACCAGTCGTTAACCAAACACTCATTTCACTGTTATAACTTCGTGTTAACATCCTCGTGTCTCGAGTCATAATATTGTGGATCAATAAATATTGTGTGCTCAATGAAAAATAACAACAGAAAATGCTAGAAATTAAACATTTTGATACTTTCCATGAAGTTTGCTTTCATTCTAAAATCCCAATAAAATAAAAAGTGACAACGGTGCAGAAATTAACTCGACCAGAAGAAGACTTCGGCCAAATGAATCAGAATTTCGCTGGACCTTTGCATCTTTTCGGATCCCTCCACTGAAGCTAAATACAACTCCAAAAGACCGGCGTCAATAACTTGTAACCAGCGCCATGGAAAGCAAATATACCAGATGGAGTCCCATCAAGGTAAGAAACTAATCCAAACTCACATTTTCGACGAAGAACACAAATGAATAACCAAGAAGAGAATACTTCTGCAATACCTAACCACATTCGTGGAACATCATTCTCGACGAGGAAGCCTACTGCTGTTGTTACTCCTTTGAAGAAGTTTCAGATAGTGCCATCATCAACAGTTCCAAAGATGTCCAACGATTCTGAAAATTCTACAGAATCTGCTGATGAAGACGAACGATGTTTACTGTCATGTCGCGTTTGTTTCGAAGATGCTGTGTCCATGATGAAGAAAAGGAAAAAGATGTACTGCACTGGATGTGGACACACATACTGCAAGGTATGTTTGGATAAGTGGCTGCTATACCACAAGACTTGTCCACTTTGTCGAGAAAGGGTGAATCGTAGAAATGTTTATGCCTTAAACTTTCGTTGAATGCTTAAGCAGACGTTTCTGAAATTATTTATCATTTCTGCAAATTGGGATTCTGTTCTTGGAAATTTTTATCCACCTCCTCCCCGCAAAGGTATATTAAAATCAGTTGTAGACGACTACTTATGCAACAATTTTCTTTCAAAAATAAATATAACGTACTTACTAAAGATGTTTATAATTTATCAGAAAATATTAATTAAAAATTATTTATTCTAAGATTGAGAAATTTGTTTCTTTCTGAATGCTAATTTCAACGCTCATTCTTCTTTCACCTTCTTTTCAATTTTGTTTCTTCTTCTTCTGGTCTTAACCTCCTGATGTCCAAGAAAAATAAAGCTTTTAGACTTAATGGGGATGCTAAAAACATGTTTTTATGTTATTATTTTGTTGTTGTTATTATTTAACCCATAATTCCATGTAGAATATTCTCCACATTGAGCCACGACTTTTTCTTTTAGTAGCAGTTTGAACGGATGTAGAGCTTTCTCTGCGCGAGGCACCAGGGGGTTAAAGCAATCTAAGAGTACATAACAAGTTTCTGTAGAAGCAGGGAGTGTAAGTCATTGTGCAGAGAAGAAAATTCAACTTAGGTATCATCCCCTCTTTTCATTTTAGACCTCATGTAGATATGCATATCTCACGTAAATATTTTTACATGAACAAGTGTAGAAAGTAAATATTGTCCCTCCCCTTTGAGCGCTCAGTCATTATATAATAGTGATTACGAATACCGAATATTATGCTATGAATATACGCTATAGTAAGTATATGGGGAATCAGTGCAGGGTTCAGGCATAGGCTAACTGGGTAAATTGTAGGTACCCCCCCTTCCCTATAATTGCCTTTGGGCCTCCATTTTTAAAAAAAGGCCCCGAAATCCGGCCCTGATGGGAACGATGGAAGCAAGGAGAGTATAAGTGTACAGAGAAGGCCGAAATAAACAGGCACTGACATATCGAACCAGTCATTCTAATGAAGTCTGTAAGGCTTCGCGCAAACAAGAGTTCAACCAAGCATGTCGGAGAACACCCAATTAAAATACATTCGAGGGGTGGAAGGAGCAAGTGAGGTTGTGCAGCGTAGACAAAGTTTAATTCGCCCGCTCAACTACACCAGTGGAAGAGAGCCAGTTCCCTCATCCAGAGTTAATCACCGTCACAATAGATGCAATTGCACGGTAGAAAGGCACAATTTAACATGACAGGATGGCAACACGTCGAACCTGATTCGTTGGACATCACAAGTTGCTTTTCTCACGCTTATAATCGTGGTACTAGCGGATGCACTATAATGTACGTAGTTTGCGAAGAGAATTGAGAATTTCAGTCATTCACTGCTTTAAAATTAAGATCATTTTAGTGAAGAGAATCCATAGCCACCCAAAGTATTCATAGTATCAATAGAAATATCCATCCATAGTATCAACAGAAGTATTTATCCATAGTATCAATAGTCGTATCAGTTTATAGTTTAGCAGCAATGGCTGAGGTATCCTGAGACGTATTCATACTATCTGTGGAAGTATCCTTAGTAATTATAGAGGGGAAGGCATGTACTATACACGGCAGAAATATTCGTTACAATCTGTGGAAGGGGACCCACAAGTTAATTCAATTTATTTATTTAAATCCAAAACGGTCCAAACAATTATTGATATCCGAAAAAGGGAATTTATACGTCCGCGGAAATTTCATAGTATCCGTGAAACAAAGTAGGTCCGCAAAAATTATTTATAGTTTCCTCGGCAGGATAGGAAATCCATAGGAATTGGTGGAAGTATTTATAGTAGTCGCACTATCTAAATTCATTATAAATACTTATATATTTATAGTAGTCGCACTATCTAAATTCATACCCCTGCGGTGGCGCAGTGTGGTAACGCGTTCTCCTATTGCGCGGCTAATCCGGGTTCGACTCCCAGCAGTGCAAAAAGAACGCTTACTCAGAGATCTCATAAAGATCGCACTGCTCACTGTAGTCCGGGGTTTGGTTCCCTAGGCCTTAAGAGGTTCGGATTCCTCGGAAAACAGTAGGTCCCGGCGCAGCATGACCACTGTAGTCTTTGAGCCGTAAAACCAAACAAACAAACAATCTAAATTCATAGTAGCTTATGGAATTGTCTAGAATATCTGTGAAAGAAATTCATAGTTTCGCGGAAATATCCACCATATCTTCGGATAAAAATTATATTAGTAGAAATTCTTATAAAAGCATCGTGATAAGTTATTTGTCTCCCACTTCGCATTTGCAATATAGTTTGTACGTGCATTTTTGTAGCAATTAATTGCATGTCTCCTCATGTTTGGCGCACAATGACCCTTGCTGCCCTAGAAACAAAAATACAACCAACCATCATAACAACGGTTAAATCGATACTGACAGAAAGTTTAAGAACATGACGTTTCGGAGGTTAGGGCTCTCTTTGTCAGGTGAAGGCAGAGAGAGAGGAAAAGAAGGACTAAGTTTTTTATCTTTTTGTGGAAACCCCATGTGAGAAATTCTGATCTGACGAAAACCTTGTGTGGGAAAGTCACAACAAGCGGATATACAAACCTAAGACTTCCACTATCTTTTCATTCTGCTTTCACTTGATGAAAGGAGCAGTAGACTCCTGAAACGTCGTATTCTTAAATTTTGCACTAGTGTCAAAAATAACATTTATTACGGAAGCCTCCCCCGGTGAAACTTTATATTGTCGTGCATTCTCATTCTATATGAGGAGGGTTATAAATGCCCCTCTGAGACCAATGAGCATCCATTCCACGTTTGGTAAACAGTCATTGAAGCAGTGCCTCAAATGCGAAAATTATTGGATACTAATTAGAACATAATAACAGGATGCCAAAGGATCCTTAGGGTTTCCAACTATATTGTTATCTTAAGAGATAAGAATGATAAAACTAATGAGAAAATGAATGATATAATGAGAACACAATGTGAGGTAGACAGCAGAAGATGAAGAGATTTACTAAACCAAAGCAATCGGTTGTCTTATCTCGATCATAGAGATGGCGATCAGTGAGGGACAAAGGTGCTATCTAATAGGGCAGCTGCTCCGGACGCTATTTTTGCAAGGGCGCTGAAAACGGAATTTGTTTTTGCAAGGGCGCTGAAAACGGGATTTATTTTTGCAAGGGCGCTGAAAACGGAATTTATTTTTGCTAGGGCTCTGAAAACAGAATCGCAGAAAAGACGGAATTGCAGGGAAGTTTTTACAAATCTAATCTTATATATCTATGGACACAGGGAATAACTCGTTAAATATAATGATTTTCAAAATTTTTCAGGGAAGCACTTCTTTACCTTTGAACTTTTCCTGTATATACAGTTTTTGAAAAAAAAATGGTTGACATCGATGTGATTCAAAGCAAGCAGAAGGCTTGAGAGATGAAGGCTTTGAGAGATTAAAGCAGAAGGCTTGAGCAATGATCACAGTGCAGATACTTATGTTTGCCATTTTTCAACTTAACCTATTTCCTGTGACCACAGATATAAGATCATAGACTTACGCAGAAAGTTCATAAGCGGGTCATGGGCCCAATATAGGGTTACAGAGCTACAGCTCCATGTATTCCTACGTTAAATGTACAAAATTCCATTGCAATGGATTACATGCCAGTGTATAAGATCAATACACCTGGTCTGATATAAAATAATCAATTTGCTAAAAATATAGTTTTTAGCGAGAAGCGAAAGTATCTTATCCCAGCTTGAGGTATTTACGTACATATACAGTGGAACATGGTAAAGTGGCCACAAGTACTTAACCTTGAAAATACCTTGGTAAAATACCTTGGTAAAATACCTTGATAAATTGGCCACAAGCAGGGACTTAGTTATGCATGTACAAAAGTCTGTCATGTATAGTAACCTACTGTTTATGGTGGCCATTGTAATCCAGTCCCAAAGGCGGTCAATTTAAGCAGGTTTTACCGTGTATTATCATTCATATAGATTTATTCCTTAATAATGGTGAGATTTATTTTTCTGAATATTTTTCAAGCTCTTAATTTAAACTTAAGCATTATTCTGTGAAATCAAACAATATAAATCAACGTTTATTGGCGTAGTGATATCTTAGGTATCACTACGCCAATAAACGTTGATTTAATCTGCGTAGTGTTCGATTTATATAAATACATATGCTGCAACGGGCCTTTCGACAAAAGATATCACTACGCCAATAATCGTTGATTTATACGCTACTTTTGACACGCTTTTGTAGCATTTCTGCCTTGTTGGAATTCGTACAAAATACAGTGTCGTAAATGAACTTTATCGGTAGCCATGTTTACACGATCGCGTCTCATTTGATAATCAAATGAGACACTTCTGTTTCAGCTAATTTAGAAAAACAGATGTGTATAAATGCAATGATAAAGAGAGACAGCTATGTGTGTCTCAAATGAACACGCGCATGCCTAATGAAACTTCATTTAACATTATGGGGCAGAACATTCCGGTAGACCTAATATGTACATATATAATTAAAAGGAATTTTTAAAATTTGTATTAAGCACTTATTACTATTATTAGATATTTTGTAAATTTTTTAATAAAAATAACAAATAGAAAAGGTGCAACGCATCACTATTCCAATAAGTTCGATAACTAAACCAATGATAAAAGTTAATGAATAATTAACAATTTGTATGAAGTTTTTATATTTTTATTTATAGTTTTATAGTTTTTAATAATTTCTAATTTAATTCTAATTATTAAAGTCATTATCCAATCCATAATGATGTAGGATCAATGAGAAATTTAATTAGCAATGATGATAAAGATAAAATGCCAATCACAAAAGACCTTCAGTTTTCGAACAAGAAAAACAATAAAAAATTGCATTATGGAGGGGACTTTTTCAAGGGAGACTAGTTTCCCGACACACCGGAAGAAAATTTAGAAAGAATAAATTTCAAACAAATATAAACAATTCTATACCAAAATAATATTAAACTAGAATGAAATAAAAGAAAAATATATTACTACGCAATTTGCCTATTATAATTTTTTTAAGAATGTTTCAAAATATTGAAATTTCGTGAAATGCTAAATAAATCGAGAGACAAGGTTGCCATATCGGATATTTTTAAACTCCACTATTAAAAGTTTATTTTATTTTACCACATTTCTAATTTTTTTAAATGTATTAAAAATATTATAAATAAATGTTTTTGGAATTAATTGCCTTCTAATATTTTTCTAAGTTTTTATAGCATTTTAAAGTTTTTATCTGTAGTCCAACTTTTTTCAATTCTTTTAATCTGTGTAATAATAATATTTCTATGTATTGCAATATTTATATTTGAATTAAAATTAGTTAATTTTATCACTTCAAAATCAAAGCATGTCCTTTTATCAAAAATATTAACCTCAACTTTAAAATCTTTTTCCATAACAAGATGTGGGTCTAAAGAGTCAATTCCATTTTTTTGAATTTGTTTTTATCAACTTTAATTTTTTTTGGATAAATATATTGTGTTATATCATCAAAATTTAGGCAATGGAAAAATATTATGTCATCAACATATCTGAAAGCTTCAATTTATATATATTTTTTTTCATAAAAATGCAAATATTAATTTGCAATAGAACTACTAAAACTAGATCCCATAGGAATTCCCTTAATTTGTTTACAATCATTATTTCCTTTATATAATACTGTCATGGTCAGGTATATATGTGCGATCACACTTAGCGTGTGTGCAGGTAGTCGTTGTGCTGCTACCAGCTCGGCTCGTAACTGAGCAATCTACGTCTCTTCGTGAGGCGGGTTCTTTGTTCCTGTTTTCTAGGTAGAAAACTAGAAGGTCGATGATGAAGAGTGAGGTAGATATCAAGAATGAAGAAACAATCTAAGACTATTTATTGAAGGTGGTTAGTATATACATTGACATCACAGACAAGGCAACTATAGGCGCACCGCCTAAGTTCCAACGTATTAGTCAGGCACGGAAATCACACACACGCGTGTCCGTCCTACTCCTCTGCCTCATTCGATCTCCTTTCTCTTCCCCACTGTACGCAACCAACTCTTTCTCCACTATGATATAATTGGTCAGTCTTAAGACCGTGGTCACACCTGATCGGCCGATGTGACCCTTCTCCCCGTTCCACACATGTTTCCCATAAATATTCTGCAATGTCAATCTGGACCTTGCAGACCAGAGTTATTGCAATTTTATCCGCCCACATCCGGACTGTTTCCTCTCGACCCTTTTCACAAAGAAGACCTACAAGTCTCACTTTCCCAGGCTAACGCCATGTGATCATTACATATCTCCCTCCCCTTTGAAAAAAGCATTTTGGAAGGGATATAATTATTTCTTCAAAATATGCTTTCTATGGTGTCTACATAAACATGAACATACAGTGTCCTTTTAAATACATTGAATCACTATCAACATATCAATGTTTATATTTGTTTAGTGGTACGTGGACATAGCAGTATTAAAATCTTCAAGTTCTGAATGTCCATTGGTAACATATATACACATAAAAGACATACAATAAATGCACTACGTTGACATAATCAAGACAAAAATATAGTTAATATCCGAATGCACTTAAACTTCTTAGTGTCCATTGATAACATTATATACACATAAAAGATACATAATAAGTGCAATATGTGAGACAATTATCAAGACAAATTGATGAGATTATATACTGTAATACATTTTACTACATTGATTTTAATCTCCATATAAACGGCTAAGTCCGTCGGCATTTGTATTTAATGACCCCCGTTTATATTTGATATCGAGATCATATTCCTGGATTGCTAATGCCCACCTAAGAATCCTTCTATTTTTGTCTTTCATTCTAAAAATGAACGTGAGTGGATTGTGATCAGTGTAAACAATTATTTTTTTGTTGTACACAAATGGGCGGCATTTTTCAATAGCCCATATTAAGCCTAATGTTTCACGCTCAATGACTGCATAGTTTTGTTCGGCTGCGGTCAGTCTTCGTGATAAATACGCTATAGGGTGTTCTTCGCCCTGCTGGTTTATCTGTCCAAAAACTGCACCCAACCCCTCTCCGCTAGCATCAATTTGGAGGTAAAATTGCCCCTCTGGGTTTGGACTTACGAGGATGGGGGGTGAACATAACGTTTCTTTCAGAGTGTTGAATGCTTTTTCACATTCGTGTCCCCATTTAACTTTGTTGGGTTGTCCCCCTTTTACGAGGTTATTTAGTGGTCCAGCAATTGTGCTAAAATCCTTTACGTATCTACGATAATACGATGCTGTCCCAAGGAACGCTTTCACTTGTTTCTTTGTCTCGGGTGTCGGCCAATTTTTAATTACCTCCACTTTTGCTCTGTTGGGGGTTATTCCTTCCTTTCCCACGTGAAATCCTAGAAAGTCGAGTTCTGTGGCCCCTATTTCACATTTACTGGGTTTTGTCCTGCTTCTCGTAATCTTTGTAACACATTTTCTATGTGTTCTCTGTTCTGTTGCCAATTTTCACTGAAAATTAATACATCGTCAACATAGCATCTGCAAAATTTTTCGGTACCTTTTAGTACTCTATTCATGAGTCTAACGAATGACGAGCTTGCTCCTCGTAAACCCATTCCCATGACTTTGTACTGATAAAGACCTGTAGTTGTGCGGAATGCAGTAATTTCTTTCGCACGGTCTGTTAATGGGATTTGAAAATACGCTTTTTGCAAATCTAACTTTGTTAGGTAATTCGCGTCATTCAGTCCCGTTAGTAATTCGTCTACCGTCGGAATAGGAAATGTGTCTCCCTTAGTAATGAGGTTTATTTTTCTAAAATCGGAACAAAATCGAAATGAAACATTATCTGACTTCTTCACTAGTACAATAGGTGACGCGTAATTGGACTTACTATGTTCTATCAGATCATCATTTAACATTTCTGATACCTGTCTTTCTATTTCTTCTCTTACTGCATATGGATTTCGGTAAGCTGGTGATGCAATAGGTTTATGATCTGTTAGTTCGATGTCGTGTTTGATGAGATGTGTTCTCCCCGGTTTTTCTGATAACACGTCTTTGAACTTGTTCAATAAAGTTACAGCCTCCTGCTTTTGACGTTCTGTCAAATTATCCCCTATCCGTGGTTTCTGAGTTTCGTTCTTGTTTTCAGATACGAGAGCTACCATGGGTAATCTTTCCTTCCATTTTTTCAACATGTTAATGTGAAATACTTGTTTATTTCCTTCCGCTTCGTCCAAAATTACCTCATAATTAACATCGTTGCATTTTCTTGCAATTTTGTATGGTCCTGTCCATGCCACGTCCATGCTATTCTCCCTAATTGGTTTTAGTATTAAAACCTTTTCTCCGGCTACAAACGATCGTTTTCGTGTTCCCCTGTCGTACCACCACTTTTGTTTGTCCTGTGCCTTTGACAAATTTTGGTTCGCTATTTTTTGTATATCTTTCATTTTTTTCCTTAATTCCTGAAAGTATATCACCACTGGTTTTCTTTCTTCTGGTTTATTCGTCCATGCACGTCTCAAAATATCCAGCGGACCTCTAATGGTTCTTCCATATAATAATTCAAATGGCGAAAATCCTAATCCTTCATGTACAGCTTCTCTGTATGCAAACAATGCGTATGGTACGAGTTTATCCCAATCCGTTTTATATTTTTCTACTAACGTTCTCAACGAATGTTTCAATGTATTATGGTACCGCTCTATGCGTCCATTACTTTGTGGTCTAAATGGGCTGCAGAATATAGGTTTGACTGACGTTCTTTCCCATAAGCCTTTTGCCAATTGTGATTTGAACTGTGATCCACAATCCGAAACAATTTCTTGCGGGAATCCAACTCTTGTAAAAATTTTAATCAGTTCTTCCACCACTGTATCTGCCTGTATGTCCTTTAATATTGCTACTTCTGGGTAATTTGTAGCATGGCATAATACCGTAAGCATGTATTTATTGCCATCTTCTGTCACGTTCACAGGCCCTGCTATGTCAGTACTAACTTTAAAAAACGATTCTACAACAATTGGAACATTTTGTAAAGGATACCTTAGTTTCCCACTTGGACGGCGTGTCTTTTGGCAATCATGGCATGATGTCACGTATTCCTGTACAACTTTCCGTATTGCCGGCCAATAAAAGTTTTCCAATATGCGGTTTTCTGTTTTCTTTATGCCCAGGTGTCCTGCCAGACCAATGTCGTGAGCATACTTCAAAATGACAGTGCGTACTCCCCTTGGAACTACGACTTGTTCGTACTTCTTCTTTTGTCTTCGACATTCCCATATTCGCATTAGTATATCATCTTTTACTATGATTTGCTGTGGTTTTCCTTCCCTAACTTCATTTACAGAATCCCAAAGAGATTTCAACTCACTATCGCTTTTCTGTTCCCTTAGAAAACTTTCCTTATCTATAATACTGTCTAACCGCAGACTATCAGTATTGTATGTCCCCTCCTCATTAAGAAGTGTCAATTTTTCCTCTCCGTTTATTGCCTTTTTCCTGGGGTGTGGGTCAGTTTGTTTATTTTCTTCAATTTCCCCTTTGGCCTGAGGGTTTTCTTTCCCCATCTTGGTCCTTTCTTTGGAATTCGCTGAACTTTGCCCTATACTTTCCCTTTTTCCCGCTTGTGCCCTGGTAATCACAAAGCATTGCTGTACGGGTTTAAATTTAACGGAGTCATTTGTTCCCATTAATAACTCAAATGGTAAATTTTCTACAACTAACGCTTTAATTTTTCGTCTGCCAAACGTATCGTGGATGTCTATTTCCGCCTCCGGTAATTCTAAGACTTCACTGGCGACAGTGATTACTAGTAACTTCTTTTTTGTGTAAGCAGTAGGGTGAACCAATGCTTTTTTCACTATATTTAATGACGAACCAGTGTCATACAGAATTTTTCCATACCGTGCTTCGATGAGCCCGTTGTTCATATGATGATTTTTGTTGCTAAGATAACCATTTTCCTGTGCTTACATTGCTTCCTCCTCCCTCTGTTATTGGGGCATGTAGAATCTCACCTATATCATTCCCTACTAACATTTGAATTTTCCCATTTAGTTTATCTGCCACGGCTACTTCAACCATTTCTTGTTTTCCAAACCTTTCAATTTCTATCATGGCTAATGGTTGCTCAAAAATTTTCCCCGATAGTGTTTGTAATGCCACAGTTTTGCCTGTTAATTGACCTTTTTTCATGAAGTCTTTCCTTAGTATGCTTCGGTCCGCGCCGGTATCCCTTAATGTATTAATTAATTTTCCATTCAGCTTTAATTTTCCCATATACTCGGTTGAAGGTTGTTGATCCTTCAGTGTTACGTTATATAACCCGCCAGCCTCTTTTTTCCTATTTCTTGTGTCTCCCATTATGTTTCTTGTGTGGTCTGTGGTAGGATGTTGGGCCGAAATTTATTTCCCGTGTCCTGCAAAATTGTTTTTTGTGTCCCGCTTTCCCGCATTTGAAACAAAAAATATTGGTTTTATTTTCTTGCTCCCTGTTGAAATTTTGTCTGTTTCCGAAGATCTTTTCATCTCTTTTCTTTTCAAATTTAAATTCATTAGTTTTGTTTTCGCGCGTTTCCAAATAGTGATCAGCTAATTTAGCAATTTTATTTGGATCTTTCTCTTCGTGATCTAGAAGCCAAAGTTTTAAATGTGAGGAGAAATGCGTCTGCATTTGTTCGATTAACATAAGATTTTTTAATTCTTCAAACGTGTGGGCCTCATTCTCTTTTATGAATTCACTAAATGAAGATTCTAATCACCACAGAAGTTGCGTATAATTCTCATTGCCTTCTCTTTTTGTGTTTCTGAATTTGTGTAAATGTTGTGCTGGGGAAATCATGAATGCATTTAATATTG
Organism: Dysdera silvatica; assembly: GCA_006491805.2. Taxonomy (NCBI): domain Eukaryota; kingdom Metazoa; phylum Arthropoda; class Arachnida; order Araneae; family Dysderidae; genus Dysdera; species Dysdera silvatica. Next base: position 28,964,245 of record QLNU02015003.1, on the reverse strand, counting down.
CTTTTTTCACTTTCTCATAGTTTTTTGAATCCTCTTCTGACAATCTCGAAAACGCGCTCAAGGCCTTTCCTTCCATAAACGGGATTAATTGACTAACATAATTTGTGTCTTCTACATCGTATAACTTGCACATTCGCTCAAATGAGAGTAGAATCGCTTCTATATCTGCCTTATCCGATAACATGCTTATTTTAATCGCGGGTGCCCTGATTCCCGTGGTTTGAATGCCTGATGACTGGTTTGTCCGAAGCTGTGCTAGTTGCAACTCACGTTGTAGGCGCGCAAATTCTAACCTTTCCTGCGCCTCCAATTCCATGGTTTTTAACTTTATCTCCGTTTCCAACTGCATTTGCTTTAATTGCATTCTTTCATTAAATGTCAGGTTACCCATGGATGCCATAATTTCGGTCCCTTGAGATTCCCTTTCTGATGCCCCTTCATCACTATCCTTACCGTTATCCTGTAATCGTGTTTGTGGCATTTTCCCTTCTTTTCCAAAACTTAATCTTTATAATGCCTAAGACTTCTTAGAAAAAAATATTTTTCCCACACAAATCTTGTTATCAATGTAATTTAGTTTACCCCTTTTCTTTATCTAAATTTAACAGGCCCCGTACAAATATTCATGCATTCATTTCACATTACCCATATATCATTATGAATATGCACATACATTTTATCATTAAAAAACTGCATATATCTATACCACTACAGACATGCAAACAAAATTTTTCAATCACCAGGCGTATAGCTACTATTATCATTAGAATCCAATAACTGCCATATTAAAGATATGTAACCATATTTTATCACACAACATGCGCATAATTATGTGTTATCATTCGACTATCCATATCCTATTCCTAGTATGCCCCGCGTTATGTCTATAACTATACAGATTATATATATTTCTTCCTATAACCTGCTTTTATCTACCATACATTATAAACATTTCATATACTGACATGCATTTTGATTATTTTTTTCTACAAAATATTTCCGCCACATTGGAGAATCAATCTTGACCTATTACTTTTATACACTTAGCTATAAAATTATGTATATTTCAATTCCTTTCAATAAAAATGGATTGATCTTACCAACCATCCTTTGTGCAGTCACTTTAGAGTTTTATGGGAGTTCGTATGTCCTTTAAAAATATAGCGCATAACGCTCACAAAGTTGTTCTTTCCTTTTGGGGTACAGTTCCACAGTTTCTTTCAATGGGGAGTCCACGTTACAGTCAATTACGAAAAGGTTTTCCAATTCGGAATGCGTCTGCCGACGGGTCCTCTTCTTCGTTCCCCGAAAATTTCTCCTTCGTCTTGCGTCCGCGTAATAGGATAGGTTTCCCCGTTGTTTGGCCGTCGTCCACTTTGTCACTCGGACGGTCCCCTGTTTCTTTTCCGGGATCTGCAGATGGGTCTATCTACTTTGCCTGGATACTAACGCCCGGTCGAAATGACGTCACCTAAGGTCTTCAATCTTTATTTGGTATGCTTCTTCAAACGATTTTATTTTCCCTTAAACTTCATCTCATTTGTAATTCGTACCTAGGATAGCTGCCACCATATGTCATAGTCAGGTATATATATGCGATCACACAGCGTGTGTGCAGGTAGTCGTGTGCTGCCACCAGCTCGGCTCGTAGCTGAGCAATATACGTCTCTTCGTGAGGCGGGTTCTTTATTCCTGTTTTCTATGTAGAAAACTAGAAGGTCGACGATGAAGAGTAAGGTAGATCAAGAATGAAGAAACAATCTAACACTATTTATTGAAGGTGGTTAGTTTATACATTGGCATCACAGACAAGGCAACTATAGGCGCACCGCCTAAGTTCCAACGTATTAGTCAGGCACGGAAATCACACACGTGTGTCCATCCCACTCCTCTGCCTAATTCGATCTGCCCTCTCTTACCCACTGTACGCAACCAACTCTTTCTCCACCATGATATAATTGGTCAGTCTTAAGACCGTGGTCACACCTGATTGGCCGATGTGACCCTTCTCCCCGTTCCATACATGTTTCCTATAAATATTCTGCAATGTCAATCTGGACATTTTGCAGAAGAGAGTTATTGCAATTTTATCCGCCCACATCCGGACTGTTTCCTCTCGACCCTTTTCACAAAGAAGACCTACAAGTCTCACTTTCCCAGGCTAACGCCATGTGATCATTGAAAATACATCTTTATATATCATCATCATATTCAACCATTATCTATCCACTGCTGGATGAAGGTCTCTCCAAATGCTTTCCACACAAGTCTATCCTGGGCCATTCGTTTCCACGTCACCCCAACCTCTTTTCTTATTTCATCCACCCATCTAGTTTGAGGACGTTTTCTAGGTCTTCGGTGGTCTCTTGGAATCCAGTTGAGAATTTGCGTTGTCCATCGTTGATCAGTTCTTCTTGCGATATGCCCAGCCCATCGCCATTTCAGTCTTTTTACTTTAACAATGATGTCCTCTACTCTAGTTTGCTCTCTCACCCAAGTGTTTCTTTTTCGATCTCTCCTAGTTATTCCAAGCATGCACCTCTCCATGCTCCTTTGGGTTGTCTGTAACTTTCGTATTGCTCCAACTGTTAGACTCCATGTCTCTGATCCATAAGAGAGGACTGGCAATACACACTGGTTGAAGACCTTTCTTTTAAAACACAAAGGTAAATTTCTTTTCAGGATAAAACTGTTTGGTCCGAATGCACTCCAGCCAAGTTTAATACGTCTGTTGAGTTCTTTCATAATGTTGCCATCCATTGAAATCAGTTGGCCAAGGTAAATATATGAATCAGCAATTTCTAGCTCAATGTTGTCAACTTGTATTTTTGTTTCCTCTACAAAATTATTGAACATGATCTTAGTTTTTTGTAGGTTCATCTTGAGTCCAACTTCTTCACTTCTAGTTGAGAGCTCTTGTACCATGTCTTGGAGTTCTAATGGGTCCGTTGAAAAAATAACAATGTCATCAGCAAACCGCAGATGATTTAAATATTCACCATTTATTTTTATTCCCTTGTTATTCCAATTTATCAGCTGAAAAATCATCTGTAAAGCAGAAGTAAAAAGTTTTGGAGAAATGGTATCTCCCTGCCTCACCCCTTTGCCAAGTTTGATAGTTTTGGTATCTTTATGTAACCGAAATTTTGCACTTGCATTTTTATACACACGTTTCACCATGTCAATGTACACATCCTCAATGTCTGTTGATCTTAAAGAGTTGATGACTGCTGATGTTTTTATAGAGTCAAAGGCCTTCTCATAGTCAATAAATGCAACACACAATGGAAGTTCATATTCATGTGTTCTTTCAATTAATTCTCTTAATACTTGAATATGGTCCACTGTACTGAATCCACTTCGAAATCCAGCTTGTTCTCTTGGTTGAGCTGCATCTAATTTTTTCTGCAGGCGATGTGTTAGAACTTTTGTGAAGATTTTATAAATAGCAGGTAACAAGCTAATTGGTCGGTAATTTTTCAAATCCTCTTTATCACCTTTTTTATGCAAAAGAATTACTGTTGCAGAATCCCATTGGTTTGGTATGTTACCGCTGTTAAGACATTTGGTAAAGAATTTTGCAAGTATGTCTTCTACATATTCTCCAGCTTCTTTTAGGATATCTAATGTAATACCATCATCACCAGGGGCTCTTCCTTTCTTCATATTTTTTATTGCAAATGAAACTTCTTCTTTTAAGATTTTAGGAGCTGTTCCTTCGACTATTTCAATGTCTTCGTTTAATTCACTGTTACTTTCGTATAGATTTTTGTAGAATTCTTCAACTCTTCTAAGTATTTCTTCCCTATTTCTTGTTACGGTGCCATCCTCTCCTTTTAATGCAATGATGTGTTTCTTCCCAACAGATAAACTTCCTTTAACAACCCTAAGGCTCTTGTTATTTTCAATGGCTTTCCTTACTAGCTCACAGTTGAATTTTCTTATGTCTTCTTTCATGCTTTTGCGCAGAGTTTTACAAAGTTCTATGTACTCAATCCTGGAACTGGTATTTCGATTGTCCACCTTCATATCTCTTCGCCTTTTCATGAGCTGTTTCGTCTTCTCAGATAATTTGCTATTGTGCTTTTTACAGGTTACACCACCAATTTCCCCAGCAGTTTCAACTATTGTCTTAACAATGTTTTCATTTGCTTCTGAGATATCACTTTCATCAATAAGTCCTTCCAGTGCAGAAAAGCGATTTTTTAATTCCAACTTGAATGCCTCGGTATTTACTTTCAGTTTCATTAGATCCACCCTCTTACTTACTTGTTTCCTAATGAGCTTCTGTCGTTCTAATTTAGTATTTAAGTGCACTTTACATCTCACCATTCGATGATCACTTCCAGTATTAAATCTGTTCAGTACACTGCAATCTTCAATAATTGATTTCTTGTTTGCCAGGATATAGTCAATTTCACTAGTTCCCCCATTTGGGTGTTTCCATGTCCATTTTCTTTGCGGTTTCTTCTTAAAAAATGAATTCATGATGCTAAGGTTTTCAGCTTCTGCAAATTCGATGAGTTGATCGCCACGTTCATTCCTTTCCCCATATCCGTATTTACCAACCGATGTCTCTCCTTGTTCCTGTTGTCCAATTCTTGCATTGAAATCCCCCATGATGAGCTTGATATGTTGTTTCCCTTTGGTGTGTAACTCTTTGATTTCTTCATAAAATTCTTCAACCTCTTCGTCGGTATGGCTTGATGTTGGTGCATATACCTGTACTATTTGAAGTTGGTATCGCTGGGTTAGTTGAACAACAAGCCTCGCTGCTCGATCTGATGTACTTTTTACTTCAGGGCGATGCCCCAGTTTATCTTAATACATCTTTCACTTGCCGGGCTCTACACTGAGCTGGGCGAAATATCTAATCTCTTTACGAACGTGTATTTACTGCTACCAGTTATTTCGCATTTCGGGCATTTCGATCAATTTAATACCAGTCTCTTTGCAATTTGGTTTAAATAGTAGCCCATAATGGGTAGTTTAAGCTTTTTATGAATAGCAATAATGGTTTTTTTTATAACTATCAATACTTTCTTCAAATAATTCATATGTAAAATTAGAATTATACTCTGAAATTAATTTATCTTTATAAAACTTTTTGCACACTAAACAAAATTTTTTATTTGCTTTATCGGTGGTGGAAATTACAAACTTTTACTTAATTTTATTAATTTCTTCTCTAATACTATATGACATTTCATTTTTATTGGAATTAACAAACCTAACAAGGTTTATTTCAATTATTTTAATAAGTCTATGAAACCACTCACTAAAACTTTCTACAGGGAACCCATATTTATAAGCTACTTTTAAAATAAACATTCTAATATCTTTTTTAAGATTTTCTAAAATATTTTCTTTTTTCATTTTATAATTTGGTCTATAATTTACACCTTTTTTTTCACTGGATTTCTTAATTTTCAATCTTTAATGATATCCAAATTTCCAGTTTTAATATGTCCATAATCTTTATTAACAAATTGCTTAAAATTTTCCTCTTCACAGTATCAAATTTCTTCACTTTCTGTTAAATTTTGACTAAATTTATTATAATTATATATTATTCTTCTTAATGGTTTCTCATATTTGAATGTTAAGATTTTCTTAGAGTTTTTTCCCCCAGAATTCCCCTCTAACTAGCGTCCATCTACGGTTTTGAGTGGGGAGGAGGGAATAAAATTTTTACGCTATGCATCTATACAAACACAATATGTACCTACCATTCGAGTTAAAGAATATATGAATGTAATATGCATCACTATAATTGTAACATATATCGGTATATATTTTTTTTATTTCAACGCGAACATTAGACATATTTATGAAAATAAGCAAATACAAGAAATTTTTCAGTAGAGGACATGACATTTATAAAGCAGTGGAAGCTGAAACTGAAAAGAAAAAAAAAAGCGTAGAACAAAATCTCTCCCCTCTTATACAGAAAAAGTGCAATTCAGATTTACACGCACCTTATCGAAAATTAGACCGCCTTGAAGTTTAATAAACTGATTTAATTTTCCAGTTACACATCAGTATTAAGATGAAAAGCTAAAAATGCTAATTCATTCAGCTTATTTTATCCTACTAAGATTCTTAAATGCGTTTTCGATCTTTTAAATGTGTGATGAAAATGTTGTTTCTACCGTTGCAGTAGAAATCGAATTTGTAGCAAGAATCAGCAACATGTATGCTTTTGGAAAAAGATTAGTCACATTGTACTTATAAGTGCTTTCATTGCGTTAGCGGGTCTCGAAGTATCATCTGTTTTGATCCAATTTTTCCTCCAAATCGTTGGCGTACGCAGGGGGTGCTGATAGGGGGTTGTAACACCCACTGGAATGAAATTTTGTATATTTAACATAGGAACATGCGAGTTGTAACTCTGTAACACCCCCCCCCAATTGAACCCATAACCCCCCCTTACGAACTTTCTGCGTATGCTTATGCTCCAAACGGAATATTCAGCTGTTATGAAAGTAAATCAAAGTTCTCGAAAAATAGCTCCATGATCAGCTGTATCGTTTATTACAGGGTGTCTAATCATCTGGAAAACCTGGAAAAGTCAGGGAAATTTGAAATACAAAGGCCAAAGTCAGGGAAATTTGAAATACAAAGGCCCAAGTCAGGGAAATTTTAAAGTCATTGTTATAATAAATAACTTATTAAAATAATTTTCCTGAACTGTGCTTTTCATACCACATTACCTACTGAAAAATTTGAAAAACTTGTACTTTTGACTAAACTTCTTCCAAAAGTTACCATTTTGCACCAAAACTAATATAATTTATATAAAATTATTAAGCCTATATATTTCTCAGGAGAAAATGTTTGCCAAATATATAACTAAAACTTGAAAAACAAAAAGTGTTTTTAGCTAAATTATCCAATCTGTAAGGGATTTTGATCATACCAATCTCCTTTTTGTTATATATAGTCATACACATTTTAAATGAAATAGAAGATGAAGCATCAGCTTTGCGATTATATAGTTAAACTCTTTTATAATGAACTTGAAAAGGGTGGAATGGAAATGTTGCTGTAAATATTTAATTAGTGCAAGTTTTTAGTGTAAAGAAATACACTTTTTAATACAGCTTTTGAATTTGTAAATTCACTATAATTGAGTTATAAATGGCTTTGGGGTTTGCGTTAATCGATTTCCTGGCCTTGAAACTTATTTTGATTGCGCATATTTGAGTGCATTGTGTGTTGTTTACTGTAATTAGTAACTGGTAATCGATTAACATTTGGTCTGGAAACCTGGAAAAATCAGGTAAGTTTGAAATAGAATTTGGGTAGACACCCTGTTATTAACATAGACTTTACATCGAATACGGGCACTAAGCATGGAAAATGTGTAATTCTTGTTTTTCTTCAGCATTGATATTTATTTTAAATTTATATTTGGCAGTTATTAATTAGAAAAAACACGTTTTATATTCACTAACAGGTTTTTATGTTTTTGCAATAGCTGTATAAATTGCAATAAATTATAAAATAAAATTAAAATACAAAAATAACGATGAATAAAGATGTATCACCTTTATTGAAATGAGGAAATATAAATACATAATACAAGAAATAAATGAGAAAATATCCATTTTGCCTTCAGGCATCATCTTGTAATTTTACCATCAAAATTTAATTTTTTGTAATGTCCTCCCCTTTAAAGAAAATGGTTCCATGGTTTTTTTTCCTTAAAAGATTTTCAAATTAGTGGTCTGCAAAACGACATCTTGAGGTCATGATTTTCATAATTAGGCAAGGGTTGAGTCTTTTTTTTTTTTCTCCCCTCTTTACAATTTTGCCAAGTAAGTACATTTAAGTATATTT
>QLNU02015003.1:28937207-28956303 GCA_006491805.2 Dysdera silvatica | reverse complement strand
ATAATGATAATTTCTGCGCTTATCAGGATTTAGAGGTCATTCAAGGGTGGCGATTAATGACTTGATTTTTGAAAATGATACCTCATTGGATCTTAACCTTCTATCTTTTCAATGTTAAATTATCATTCAAGGGAGCAATCCCCCGACCCCTAAATCCGCCCCTGTCCCTTATTCCTCAAGTGGATCTACCCTTGATTTGGAAGAGCGTTAGGCCACTTTTATTTTAGGATTACACCACTGCTGCATATTGGCTATAGAATGAATGAATGAATGAATGAACTTCGCCATGTAGTATTCCAGTCCGAAATTAATTGACTCTTCAGTGGCTCAGTGGTAAAATGTTCACCTAGTACTAGCATACCTAGCACTAGCATCCTGCGTTCAATAACACAGGATGTCAGTTATCGAACTCAGGTTAACGGTGTGTGTGTGTGTGCGTCGGGGGGTTGGGAAGGGCGACAGACGAAGGCGGCGCTGTAATCCCAGACAGGCGGGTTAACAGTATGTTAAGTAATCATATTACTACTGCGCCACTGAAGAGCGAATTAATCGAGGACTGGAATACTGTATGGCGAAGTTCATTCATTTATTCTGTGGTCAGTATATCGTTATCCATTGGAGATGGGTAGCTGTGTGTGTGTGTGTGTGTGTGGAGGGGGGAGGGGGGCTCTTATCGAATAATTGTTCATTGTACTACGGGGCAGTGGCGCACCCAGAAATTTTTCGGCGTTTCATCCATAAATCAGAAGGGGTAAATTTCTTTTACGAAAAATCGAACTTTATGTATAATACAACGATGTGTCTTTTTTTCAATACTAGATTTGGGGGCTGGGGGTTAATCTCCAACCCCGCCCAAACTTCGGTGCGCCAATGGTATGAGGGTTAATTACCTATGGTTCGGACCCTCGGAAAAACGTAGGCTTACAGTGACACAGTAGTGACGTGGTCATCTTTTTTTTTTTTGACCCATCGTAGCCCGGGGTTGGGTTTCCTTATCAGCAGAGGTTCGGATCACTCGGAAAACGGCAGGTCTCGGCGCAACATGACCTTTACCGCCCTTGCGCCATAAAGGCACAGACAAACGAAACCTCGATGAATTCTGTGCAGTTGGAATAAATTTTCTTCGATTTGGGGAAATTAGAAGATAGCAGTCAGGGTATTTTAAGGCATAGACCTCAATGCGAATTGGCAGCTCCAAGAGCATTAATTATCAGATTGGCAAGTTCCCCACATATCTTCTCTTTCTACGTCTAGTCGAAAATAATTTGCCTTCAGCTAAATTGCTGGCAACTTCGGGAATGACAACCGTCGCCCTAATCTGCCATTCTCGGGACGCAACGTATACAAATGAGAAAGAGACAGGGAATAGCTCATTTGCATACACTGAGTCTCGAGACGCAATGTATGCAAATGAGAAAGTGGCCGGTAATGACCCCAAGCGGCGCGGGAATACACGTTTCGATATTTTTTAGTTCTTTTTCCTGTTCTTCTGTTTGAAATTTGACTTGAAATTTTTTTTACCGTTGAATATTTGGAGTGACTTGTTTATTTTCCATTGTCCATTATTTTCCCTTCAAAGGACATTTCACCATACTATATAAATGTGACAATATAGCCCGAAACGTAGCTATAGTAAATTCGAGAAAGGCGGCAAACCAATTTTATCTAAAAGTATACTTTATTTTTCTGTGTACATGCAACGCAGAGGGGGCTGTGAAATGGTAATCTACGCTCGCGGTGCCCCAGCCCTACTCCCTCTTTTTCAAGAAAAATTAGATACCCATGTGTGAATTCTTTTTGTATACAATTTAAGGTCAAAGTTTGGATTACAAACGTAAATCCAGGTATTGGGAAAGATAACTATGTTGGCAGTTATGTGAATTTATTGGAATTACGGTACAGCTTATTGCGTAGCCAGGAAGTGTTTCTGGTGGACGTAACCCACGTTGTAATGAAATTTTGTATATTTAACATAGGAATATATGAGTTGTAGCTCTGTAACCCTTCCCATTAAGCCTATAACCCCCTTATGAACTTTCTGCTTATGCCTATGGTAATTTTGTTCTATATAGATGAAGTGTCTGTCTGTCTGATCATATGATTTAATTTTGTGGCTAAGTGCAAGTGTATGAACGGCCGAGGAGAGAATAATATTGCTAGTTCATATGGCTCGTAACTGGAGGAAGGGACAGAAATTTAAAATAAAGACTCTAATCCAACGATTACAACTACGGCTATGTTCGAATTCCAGACCGTTTGCTTGCACGTAAATTTATATTCCCTTTATTCATTCTGCGTGTTGTTACGTCATCATGCTAATCTTACAATTGTTTGTTTGTTTTTTGGTTTTACGGCTCAAAGACTACAGTGGTCATGCTGCGCCGGGACCTACTGTTTTCCGAGGAATCCGAACCTCTTAAGGCCTGGGGAACCAAACCCCGGACTACAGTGAGCAGTGCGATCTTTTATGAGATCTCTGAGTAAGCGTTCTTTCACAACTGGGAGTCGAACCCGGATTAGCCGCGCAATCTTACAATTAGCGTGTATATAATGGCAATTAGTGGTAATCTAATCGCAATTAGTGATAATCTAATTACAATTATTTTGCGTATTTAATTATTTTGCGTATTTAATTATTTTTTATGTTGCGTATTTAATTATTTTTTATTTTGCGTATTTAATTATTTTGCGTGTTTAATTATTTTGCGTGTTTAATTATTTTGCGTGTTTAATTATTTTGCGTATTTAATTATTTTGCGTATTTAATTATTTTGCGTATAATTGCAATTAGTTTAAATACACTTACAATTAGTTTAAGTAAATTTACAAATATTTTGTAATTGTCAATAATTTTGCAATTATCAATAATTTTCTGATTACAATTATTATGTGCATAATTACGATCATTGGGGTTATAATTTTAATTAGCAAAATAAAAACCAAAGAGCAAAATTTATAAAACCGAAAGCTACCTACTAATCAACTGATATGAAATTTATGAAACAACATGTTTACACAACGTGTTTACAACATGTTAACACAAACAGGCATTAAGTAAAATGAGATCTAAAGTAAGCGTCTCCACCAATGTTCACACTATTTCTGCACATACACCTATCACGTTTCAAAGAAAAAAATAATGCACATGGATGTTTTCATCAAAGAAAAAGTTCAAAGAAAAAGCTCTATAAAAGTTGATTGATTGATTGATTGATTGTTTGGCTTTTTTATGGCGCAAGAGCATCTGGGCTATACTGCGCCAAACATGGTAAAATCAAAGACTCTCTATAAAAGTACTGGAAATTTAAGAATACGCGGATACGCACAAACGCAAAAGTTTAACCATAAGTTATACACTCCGATATATTTGTAATAAATTCAATGCCCTCCGTGTTGTGAATTTATCTCCTTAAATTCATTGTTGTAATGAAAAATTTGCTATAATAATATTAAAGTAAATCATGATAGATTTCACCTGCTTTTAATTCTAATAAGAAGATAACGGCCATCAGTGGCGGATTAAAGTTTTTGAGGCCCCCAGTAAAATAGTTCAAAAGGATCGTCTACAAGAAAACATGGCTCTGGATGCCCTTTAGCTGGCGTAGGCCCCTAGGCTGCAGCCCCTGAAGCCCATGCGTTAATCCGGCACTGATGGTTATTGTGTGTTAAGCAGGGATACCACGAAACCAGTAGTTTTAAACATTGTGCTATATTTTAAATTTTTTTTTTCCCTGTATCCAACAAGGGAATCCCTTTCGCTGTTCACTGAACTTTGATATCAGACCTATGGAAGATGATAGTGCTTGACTTCCTGATCACGAATGTGTAATCATTTGTCTGCTAAAATGATATGACAATTTTTTATGAATATTTGAAGTCCAAAAATGACACTTTTTTCGCCAGGTTTGATATTTTTTAATCGCACTGTATGTGAGCAAAAACAGGTTTGAAGTCGGTAAGATTATGAAGGATCATCGTATTTAACGGATAAAAATAAAAAAATATGTCTCAGCTAATTTAAACAGTATAAAAAAATTAATATGAAAAATGAACTTTTAGCATAGATATTTGGCGAATTTGGCGACAATTTTGAAGAGTTGGCGGGACATTTAAGTTTCGCATTCCACTAGCTATATAAACTCATCCGCAAATGCAACGTCAATATAGTTGTACGAGTTTCCGATTGTGAGAAAATGAAAAATATAGTGAACATAATTCAATCCGTTTTGAATTTGGTCGTTAATAAATACGACACGCTTCCGTCGTTAATAACTGACCAAGAACTTGAGGAAAGTCGGGAAGTATTGTCGAAAATCGAAAACATAATTTTTAATAACAATGTCAGTGAAAGTATCAGTTTAGATTTTGAAGACAATTGTGATTTCCGTATCGACGAAGAAAGTGATATTAGTATAGTTGGTGATGAATATTATAACTGTACTGTAAAGGGCGATCAATTGGCAAATGAATTCAGTTTAGAAAATATGCAAACAATTGTTCAGTATTTATATAAATCGAACGCTACTCAGATTAAATCAAACAACAATATTAATGAGCATATGCTGCAACGGGCATTTCGATCAATTTAATACCGCTTTCGTAATTTGGTTTAAAAAGTAGTCCATGTACTACACCGTTCTGCGAAATAACCGGCATCAGTAAATAGTCTTTATATACGTTCGTAAAGAGATTAGATATTGTCGTTCGTAGCTCAGTAGGCAGAGCCTCCGCCCGGCAAAGTGGAAGGTCGTGGATTCAGGTCCCACCGAGCGCAGAAATATTTCTTTTTTTCTTTCGAACGTTTCACCGTCTAATCACGCCATAACATCGGCGCTGGTATCACTACGCCAATAAACGTTGATTAATATTGTTGTTTGAATTGTTCAGTATTTTGACAGTTTTCAAAAAAATAAATTCGAGAAAACAAACAGTAGATATCCAACAGTAAAATACCCTACTTATATTTCGAGGTTTAGAAAATATATATCAAATATGGGCACAAATATAGAAAAGTATAAAATAATAAAAAATGAAATGTTAGCCAGATTTACAAAAGCTAGGGAAAATTATTTACCTGTTCATGATATAGATTTGAAAAGATGGGCGATCCTGAAATCCCAAGAGTTAGGATTTGAGGATTTTAAATGTTCCGATAATTTTATAGATAATTTTAAGAGCCAAAACAAAACAGTTCAGTGGAAAGTAACAAAATACATCACTCAAATATACACCCAGAATATGGGTAATATAGAAGATAGTGCCATAGAATTTATTTTGCATACGAGAAATGTTACTGCTAATATTATAATCCCCCAACAGATTTTTAACTCTGATCAAAGTGGTTTTAATTATTTTCTTCCAAATTAAAGGCAGCTATCGCATAAAGGTGAAAAACGGACATTTTCTTTAATAGGGTCTGATTTTGGCAGAACACATTCATATACAATAATGACAATAATACCAATGAATGGGGAACTGACACGGAAAATGTTACTTCGTTTAAGAGAAGCTGCGGGAAGATTTGGCCCGACTGTTCAACGATTAACAACGTTTCAAAACGAATTTATTTCAACCTTCAAACTCATATATTACATGCTCCAAGTCTGCAAAAATGGACAAAATCAAAATGAGAGAGTGGGTAGAATGTTGTATGAAACCCATCATGTCTCCTTCCTGTTTTCCTGATTCAAACTGGGCCCCCCATTGTGGCTGTGTTTCCAACTGCTTGGCTTGTTCCAAAACTGTACTCTATTTATCTATTTATTTTTAAATCACTCTGTCCCACTTTACAAGCGTCCCATTTTATTAACTATGTTCCATTTTATCATAAATGTTACCTGATGTAGCCTATCAAGTATAACACTTAAATTTTCCGTATTTGGTTCCTTTTGTAGTCTCTAAAGTTGGCACTTTTTTGGCCTTGTCTTATAAAGTTGGTTCCTTTTTAACTAGTACTCGGGGTATATATATATAAATGCATATGTGTATATTTTGGCCCCTTTTAGTGTTAGTGCATATAAGCGTTTAAAAGCAACGAATTGTTGTAATAACTGTATATTTTAAGAATATCGATATTTTCAGCATCTTTTTTTTTATTTTAAACATATCCGTACACTATGTTAAGTTTAAAGTTTAACTATACTTATACTCCCATTTGAACAGAAGGAAAAGGATCTTGTAAACGTATAAGTTTAATTATTATTATTATGTCTTAATGCGCCAAAACAGTTGTGGTCATTCATAATTGAATTAGTAACTAATTAAACTAGTGTCATTAATTGAATTAGTTGACTGTCTTTATCAGAGAGACAAAAGGGCTTAGATCTGTTATGAAAGACTGATTTAAGGACAGATCATCGGCATAGAAAGTGGGGAGGGGGCTTACGACTCAAGCCCCCCCCCCCATTGGCTATTAAAGCACATTATTTTCTCTAAGGACCCACCACATAATCGTCTTTATAGCTACTTGAGTCCCCCCACCATTTTTGAATTGCTACGCCCCTGCATGGGCGCCGACGACATAAAAATATTGGGGGCGGGGGGACAATATACCAGTAGAAGGCATTTTGTTTGAAATTGGAGGGGGCTATGAAACCCGAATAACTATATTGAGGGGACGGGTCCCCCCCGCTAATGGCGCCCATGCGCCCCTCGGTCAGATTAAGTAAAGCGAACACTTATACAGGGTATAGTTAAGTTCCACACCATTACCTCTCCGCGATAGACTCTCCAAAAAATGTATAAATACTGTCCAATAACCTTAGCACAGTGGAACCTGGTAAACTGACCACCTAAATAAAATAACCACTTCTTATAAGAGAGAACTGGCAAGGACTTCGTCACGTTTATACCAAAGTCTGTCGTGTGTAGTCTATGGTGATCATGGCACTCCGGTCCCAAAGGTGGTTACTTTAGACAAGTCCTACTATATATGTGAAAAGGTCCTTTTCGACCATATAGTGCTTTACATGATGAAAGCCCTTCGGTATATCTAGAGACACATTGCGATACACTGCAATAAAAATTGTGCTTCATAAAGCATACCATTGTGGACATCTCAAATATTGCCACTCTCAGATAGTTAATAATAAAAATCTGGCGCAGTATAGCCCAGATGCTCTTGCGCCATAAAAAATCCAAACAAACAAACATAATAATAAAAATTCACTTATTCAAACAACAATGTCAATCAATCAACGTTTATTGGCGTAGTGATACCAACGCCGATGGTATGGCGTGATTAGATGGTGAAACGTTCGAAAGAAAATAAATATTTCTGCCTTCGGTGGGACCTGAACCCACGACCTTCCACTTGCCGGGCGGAGGCTCTACCCACTGAGCTACGAAGGACAATATATAATCTCTTTACGATATATAATACAATATATGATCTCTTTTGGCCTTCGTAGCTCAGTGGGTAGAGCCTCCTCCCGGCAAGTGGAAGGTCGTGGGTTCAGGTCCCACCGAACGTAGAAATCTTTATTTTCTTTCGAACGTTTCACCATCTAATCACGCCATACCATCGGCGTTGGTATCACTACGCCAATAAACGTTGATTGATTGACATTGTTGTTTGATTTAATCTGCGTAGTGTTCGATTTATATAAAATAAATTCATTTATTTGTTTGAAGACTCGTGTCTAGAAGATTCGGGTCTATTGGTCGACTTGTCTGCTTTTTTTTTTTCCTTGGCTAACTGCTAATTATTATATATAATAAAATATATAAATATAAAAATAATTATTATTTATAATAAAGCTATTATAAATGTTTATTTTAAATGTTGTATTCGATGTTCGATATCATTTTCATTCTGCATCTGATGATGGCTGTCCAATGGAACAGCCGAAAGCCTGGCTAATGTAATAAAAATAACTTTTTACCCGCTTTACGTTGTCATATATATCGTATTACTTCAGGAAGCGAGGGTATTCTCTCTTTAACTAAGTTGTAATATGTTTGTTGTGAAGGATTATTCTTCTGAAAGCTTGATGTCTTTTTCTAAGGAGCTTGTCAACGTTGATTGGTCCCGAACCATGAGCTTTGACAATGCAATTGACGCATTTGACAGCTTTTCAGCCGTTTTTCATCCATTATATAATTGTTATTTTCCATATATCTTAATTAATAAAGGCAATAAAATTCGTAAACATTGGATTACTATAGTCCTGCTACGAAGAATAAACATTAAAAATAAATTATTCTCCAATTTTATTAAATCTAGATTACCTGAAAGTTATACTAAATTTCATACTTATCAAAATAAACTAAATAAAGAGCTTAGAAATGATAAAAGAGATTATTTGCATAAATTTTTTATTGACGATACTCCAAAAAAAAAAAAAAAAGACTTGGAGTGCGATAAATGAAATTTTGGGACGTCGGCAATCTGCTACTAGATTTATTGATTCCTTAGATGTTGAACCTGACTAACTGATCACAGAAGAATTTCTGAGTCCCTAAATGATTATTTTTGAACTTCCCTGCTTCACTCCCCGGACATCAAGATGGAATAATGTCACTTAAAATCATTATCATAACTATAATATTACCGAATCTATTTACTTATATTAGATTACTGATTGTGTATTAGATTACTGATTGTGTATTAGATTTCTGATTGTGTATTAGATTGCTGATTGTGTATTAGATTACTGATTGTGAGTAACTTGCTGTTATTCATAACTTAGATCATAAAAAGGGTCCTGGACATCATCAAATTCACTCCTTGGTTATTAAGTCAGCTTCCCATTCCCTTGTTTCACCGTTATTACACATTTACAATCTTATTTTTACCACTGGACAAATACCTTCTGAATTTAAAATTACTTCAATTATTCCTGTCTTTAAGGGCGGCTCTAAATCAAATATATCCAGCTAGCGACCAATTTCAATTTTGACCGTCTTTAACAAAATCTTTGAAAAATTACTTCATAAGCGGTTGTATGATTTTTTCATAAACACTCTATTATTCATAATCATCAATTTGGCTTCTGTAAAAATAAATCTATTGAACAGACGCTTATTATGGCTATCGATTTTATTTACTCATCTATTGAAGCAAAGCAATCATCTTTGGGAATTTTTTTTGATCTGTCCAGGGCTTTCGATACAATTGATCATGAAATATTATTGCATAAACTTAATCTTGCGGGTATACGGGGATTGCCAAATGTATTGCTCAAAAATTATTTGACACACAGGCTCCAATTTATAAAAAATTGGCAGCTCCTGTTCCACATTGAAAACTACACTCTGTGGAGTTCCCCAAGGTTCTATTCTTGGCCCTTTGATATTCATTATTTACACTAATGACATTTTTTTCTTGCCAACTCGTTTTAAGCTACTTTGTTTTGCTGATGACACTAGTGCGTTTATTTCAGGCCAAGACTTAAATAATCTTATCTCAATTGCTAATAGAGATGTTGAATACTATATCAACTACTTCAAGCAAAATTACCTTACCCTTAATGCTAAAAAGACCAAATGCATGCTATTTACTCTTAAACGTAATATAAATATTGATCATTTTCAAATGAAAATTGACAATATTGAAAGACCTTTCTGAACTGAAATTAATTTCTTGGAGTCATTTTGCAGTCCAATTTAAAATGGCATTCACACATAAATGCAGTTTCTTCTAGAGTTGGCCGCAATCTCGGTATCATCCGCAGTGTAAGCTATTTGCTTCCGACTAATATTTTAATTCGTCTTTATTATTCTTTAATTTTTTCCCATATTTTTTACTATTTTCTTATTTGGGGGGACTTCACGCGATCTATTTAAACCGCCTTGTTGTTCTACAAAATTGTTTTTTGAGATTACTTAGCGGTTCGCAATTTTCCTCCTCGGCAGCCGTTGCACTTCACTATCAAATACTCATATTGGATAAATTATTAAATTACAAAATTGATATTCTTATGTATAACCATTTTAAAAATAATATTACACTTGACATCTCCTTTTTCAATCAACATAACCATGAATATCACACTAGATTACTAGGAGAACTGAGACTAAACTTTGCTCGAACGAATATTGGGCTTTCGCGCATTGGGGCGTCGTGTCCCCGAGTGTGAAACACATTGCCTAACCATATACAAACGTGTTATTCACTATTCATCTTTAAAATATTATTGCGCACCCACTTCATTGACCAATATATCTTTTTTTTTTAATTCTTATTTATTTTATTTTTTTTATTTTATTTATTTATTTTATGTTTGATTGTTTGTTTACTAGAACAGCTTTTGCTTGCTCTGCTGTGCCTTCTCATTTGAATCTGGGCAGCATGGGCTTTGTCAGACTTTTTTTTCTTTTTCCATTGCTGCCCAGGCAAATTGTCGAAGCCTTTCAATGGAATGCGATTATATTTTTGTGTATTCCTTTGTCCGTTGCTTAACATTTTTTATTGAGATATTATAATAGACGTTAATACGAGAAATGTACTATTTCATGTTTTGTGTATATAGTTATATGTTTATATATAATTTCATGTCCATCTGTTGTATCTTTCAACTCTTTGTCTAAAAAAATAAAAAAAAAATACTCAGGACACGTATTTTTAAAGTAAGTAAAAACATATTTAAGTGCCGGGATTTTAATTTAAACGCATAAAAATTCTCATTTGGAGAGTTTTTGGAGCATATTTGCATGCACATTTTGTTTGTTTTTTAGTGCTTATAATCCGGACTCTACTTTCAACAATATTAATCCATAGCAATCATCAGAGTAGCGTTTTAAAAATTATTGAAGGGGTTGTTGAGGCCAAGCATATATATAATACATTTTTATATTATAATATATGCAAAACTGAAATTTATTGGGAGCTCGGACACCTGGGACGATATAGCTCCATGCCTATGATAGCAATAATGATCAGCTAAAAGTTATTAATAATTTTCGTTACCGGCGGCTACATCAAATAATGAAAAGGAAGAAATATATATAATATAAGGAAAGTAATCACAAAAAAGAAAATTAAACGTTAGAAAACCATGATTATGAAGGAAGAAAATTATTAAGAATATAAGCAATAGTTTGTGCAACGTTTCGAACGTTGTTCTTACCTTTTTCAGGCGAGATCTTCCAAAATAGATTTACGTATTTCAAATTCGCATTGAATTATGCTATGAGTAAGTATAATGGAATTATAGTATAACGGGAATTATAATATATTCGACTGTAGATATTATATGTATGGAGAAAAAGTACATCAGAAATGCTGTTTTAAATAAGAGTTTTATTAAAGACGCTTTTTGAAAATGCAAAAAGCAGGTTTCTCTTAGATTGCGTCAAACTTTTTTGTGATTTTTCCGTGTTAAAGGACGGGGTGTGTGGGCTATACTGCGCCATTTAATTTAATTTGAATTTAATCCTATTTAATTTAATTTGAATTTAATCCTATTTAATTTAATTTGAATTTAATCCTATTTAATTTAATTTGAATTTAATCCTATTTAATTTAATTTGAATTTAATCCTATTTAATTTAATTTGAATTTAATCCTATTCCCGAACCATTGTATCAACACAGATATTATTAAAATTATATTCGTTCGATATTTCTACACCTATAAAACATTTTTTAACGTTGTTGAGTTTTAAAAATTTTGTTTAAGCTCTCCGTTGCTACCTCCCAACAAGTACCACACCTACGTACGGGTCTTATGTGCCTACTTGTAAATCCGCTACAGCTTAGCGTAGTGGTTCCCAACCTTTTACAAACCGCGATCCACTTTTATAGTAGTCAAGTAATTCGCGACCCCATTTATAGTAACCAACAGATCTGCGACCCCCTTTATAGTAACCAAAAGATCTGCGATCTCCCCTTTGTTTGCCGCTGCCACATTTGCATAATAAAAGCATTTTTAACAGAGTAAAGAAAACACATTAAATACAAAATTATATTAATTATATATATTAATGTATATTATATCGAAAGACCTGCAGTTGGATAAGAGATCAAACAAAAGTTTGTGATATCATTGCGAAGGTAAAAAGTTTGAAATGGAAGTGGGCAGGCCATATTGCTAGAAGAACTGACAATAGATGGACCAAAAACATCCTAGAATGGATCCCACTGGACACTACACGCCCAAGGAAAAGGCCAAAGACGAGATGGGTGGATGAAATAATTAAATATATTGGGCACAAGTGGCAGCAAAATG
Source organism: Dysdera silvatica (assembly GCA_006491805.2). NCBI lineage: Eukaryota > Metazoa > Arthropoda > Arachnida > Araneae > Dysderidae > Dysdera > Dysdera silvatica. The sequence continues at coordinate 28,944,134 of QLNU02015003.1, read as the reverse complement.
CACAAGATCGACTTCGTTGGAAAGATGCAGAGGAGGCCTTTATCCTGCAGTGGATTGACAACGGCTGAAATGATGACGATGATTATAGATATAAAATTAACAACCGTTAGTAGAATATTGCAATGTGTGTAGCCATGTTGAAATATGAAATAATAATAATAATAATATATAATATAAAAGCATTGGAAACATTTGGTATGAAATTCCTTATAAAAATAATTGCAACTAAAAATAGTTGCGGCGACCCACAGAAACCTGTTCGCGACCCTCAGGTTAGGAACGTAGGAGGCACATAGGAAGATACATATGGTTAGGAACATAGGCTTAGCACACTGGAGTCAGAAAGAACGAACCACATTTAGAAAATAGGAAGGTGTCTAACAAATCGAATTTTTTAAGGAACGGGAATGTGATGGAATATGCATAAAAAAAAAAAAGAAAAAAAAAGGAGAAGAAAGAAAAAAACAAAAAAGAAACATTTTCTGCCCATCTCGATTGCAAACTCGTACGACCAGATTGAGAGATTCAGAGATCAACACCCATATTCCGTGCTTCTCGGCGATAAGGAGTAACAAAAAAGGGGAAATATTTAAAATACCTAAAACAATCTCCCGATAAGGCGAAGAAAATTAGGGAACATCCGATTGGCAACACGCCTAAATTTTCACTCTCAAAATCGGCAAAAGACCGGTTTTGCAACCGTATTTCTAAAAAAAAAATCCCCAGGTAAACCTGTCTTACCTTGTCCCCAGATGACACCTGTAACATAGGTGTATTCTTTTAGTGGTGACCTTGCGTTATTTATACTGCCATTGAGAGCCAAATAATTCTGCAATAACAGTTGTTATTGACAATATTTCAAAACATGTTATGTCAAATTACGTCGGCCTGCCTTGTTGACACAAGCCCGAAAAGGGAAGCGACCATTTTAAGAAAATAACCGCCTCCCACAAACGACCATCATGAATATAATTAGTTTAAGTATTTTTGAATATGCATTCTTAAAAATAACGAATAAATTATATTTTTATTCTCACTTAGCACAAGACATTATCTTTCTTGAATACAGGTATTTCTCCGAGGTATTTTAAAATGCCTTTGACTTGTGGGGGAGGGATACAGAGAAGTCTACATAAGTCAACGCGTTATGGGGTAAAAGCAGGGCCCGATTAACGCACGGGTCCCCCGGACCACGGCCCTTGGTCCCCATATCATTGAGACCCTAAAATTTTGTATGTGATCTTTTTTATAAAATTTAAAATGTCAGTTTGAAACCTATTTTTTTTTAAAAATCTAGCGTAGTAATTTATTAATATTATGTTTTTTCTTAATTATGACTTAGGCGTCATTGAAAACGACTTTAAACTATTGATTATGAAGACGATATATATAACAAGAGTTTACATTTGTTACTTACTAATTGAATAATTTTGCTGCGGGTAAGTGGTGAGGGGGCCTCTTAATAAATACTAGGCCCTGAGCCCCATTTTGGCTTGATCGGGCCCTGGGTAAGAGACTCATATCGAGGTAGGGACAAATTTATAAAAAAATAATAAATTCTTACAACTTAATTTAAAATTTAAAAAATAAAATCAGAATTTGTTAATTATTTCATACAAATATTTCTGTAAATTTTATTTACATTAAATAATGCAACGAACGAACGGTGCATAGATAATTTTGAATTTGTTTACAATGAACATTGTTTTAAATATGTTTAAAACAATTCTGGCGTGTGCTTTTTTTCATAGAATGTAAACGACCTTCAATGCGAGTATTTCCAAGCTGCTTCTGTATTATCTAGGATTCCGAGAATCGATAAATCGTATTCATGGCAAGGTTATTAGATTTAGTAAAGGTTGGGCTTTTCTTCGCCGCGTCCTGCCATTGGTTAGAAAAATGATGTCGGGGCGAAACGGAAGCGTCCCTAAAACCCTCGTAAACCTTCATTGTAGATTGAAAAAAAAAAGATGTCAAGTTCATCTTTCAAGCTTTTTTCTCCACCTGGAGAATTTTCATATTCTGAACCCTTTCCCATGTTTGAAATTTCATTATCATTTATGGTTTCAGCAGTAGCAAGATCATTATAAACTGCAAATGTTGCTTTAATTTTTAATATTTATTTTCTAAATGAATGTTAGCCACTTCCCGTATCTCAATGTCGAAGAGGACTCCCGCAGGTAGAAAGCATTTCCTAATGGTAGATTTCGTAACTAGATGCCAAACAGAATCTATCGTTTCTGCAGAATCTAACACCGCAATTTGATGTTAGCACTAACATGTACATTCTCAATGAACTTTTATACGAATCTCTAACAAAGAAAATGCTTGCCATCTTTAATAATTCCTTGGTTCAGGGGCTGAAATCAGGGGCAGGGCTCAATTTCTAACAAAAATAGGGCAGGGCTCAATTTCGAACAAAAATAGTGCAGGAGCCCTAACGGTATAATACGGTATAAATGCGGTATATAATATGGTATATAAATGCGTATGCAAGTGAATTTTTTATTCCAAGTATATACTACCGAAGACCTTCAAATGGCGGAATATTTCATTTTCATTGGAAATAATTCTCCTTCGGGTAACTATTATAACAAGAAAGCTATGTGTTGTGTTGTTCACACATCTGTTGTTTCACATTTCAAATAACGGCCTTCATTTTCCTGTAACTTATTTACATTTGTTTTGAACCTCCACATATTACGCAACTTTCCCGCGTTTGTTTTTTTTTCCCGCCAATATCCTTTTGTTGTGCCAAGGATTTATGTCTGCTTTGCAAAGGGATCGGAGGCCGGAAAGAATGCGGGTAACCTATCCAGGAAATATAAGCGCATGAATGGTCAACCGCAATGTCATACCTGCCGGTGTAAGCAGACATTTTTGCTAAACGATTTTGAACGCTTCGTTTGTTGTACTTATTCTTACTTTTCAGTGCTGAGAAAGAAAACTGCAAATGTGGTAAAAAAAATACTTATAGCAAATCGAAATTCCATTATTTTGTAACAACTCTTTAACGAAGCTTGAAATTCGATAATGGATGGGAAAAGTGCATTAAGTAAATTAAAAAAGTCCATAGTACCGTAAAACGGCCTCTTTTATGGACACATTTTTTTGTCCGGTTAGTGTCCTTTAACAAGGGTTTAAATGAAGGAAGGAAGGAAGGAAGGAAGCGTATGTAATACTTGAACGACTGCTAACTGCTCCAAATAAATTCGTGTAATTTTTCTTCTGTAATAATGATTAACAAGAAGTGCTCATAAAAATTTAAAACAACTTTTGTGAAGGTTAAAAAATAATTAAAATTTTAAAGGAATAAAGTAAGACTTTTAGGTAAAGTTATATGGGTCCCGTGGGAGCCAGAGGTTCGCCAACAAATTTTAATAAGGGTTTGAGTCTCCTCAATATTCTATTGATGTTAAAAAAACATGCAATTTTGATTTACGAGAATTTTGGGCACATTTTCATACAAAATTCATTTTTTATATTATCTGGAATGAAGTTGGCGGAACCCGGGTTTGGATATACAGGGCGGACCACGTGAAGTTGATAATGTAAAATATCTAAAAAAATAAGCATTTTACAAAAGAAGTTTGAAACAAAAGTTGCTTATCTTGAAGGTGGGAAAGTGTTTTTCATAATCTTGTTTTACTTATAGTTCGTTTTCTAGATCATTTTAAGAAACTGTTCTTTTAAAGTGGGGACCTTTTTGTATTTTTATTCTCATTCCTCGTAAAAAACTTTTGTAAAAGCAATTTTTAATTTAGCGTTTAGTTTCCCAGATATTTAAAAAGTACGCATGGATAAAGATGTTCATGCCAGATCATAATTTAATATTTTAAGGGTGAAAGAAATTAAGTATGCAGTACTTGGAGAGACATTGTACACACAAATAAAAATATGATTGGCTGATAGGTCATACAATAGATTTATATTCCCTATAGAAATGAGATATTGCGCGTAGTGTTAACTCGTGTCGAAGCAAGACGGCAGCTTGCTACAAGATTCAGCTTTTTCTCTACTTCGGTCTTATAGCAGTTCATTTAAAGTAAGGCATCTAAAAGTTAGCGCTTAAGCCTTAAGACGCGTTAACGCTTTCAAGAAGCGTTAACGCTTAAGCTTAAGCGTTAAATTGGTTTATTGTATTTTAGTTTATTGTGTGTTAAAAATGACGAATCTGTCTGTAGAGGAAAAGTCGAAATGGTTCTCATTTGTGGGGAATCTCGGAGAAATGTGCAACACGCCTGATATAGTATGAACGTCTTTATTCAAATTTACATTTTGAATATCTTGGAAACTAAGAGCAAATCTAAAAAATACATTCTACAAAAGTTGTTTATTTTTTTTTACGCGGAATAAGTATAAAATATATATATCATCATCATCATATTCAACCATTATCTATCCACTGCTGGATGAAGGTCTCTCCAAATGCTTTCCACACAAGTCTATCCTGAGCAATTCGCTTCCATGTCACCCCAACCTGTTTTCTTATTTCATCCGCCCATCTAGTTTGAGGATGTTTAGTAGGTCTTCGGTGATCTCTTAGAATCCAGTTGAGAATTTCCGTTGTCCATCGTTGATCAGTTCTTCTTGCAATATGCCCAGCCCATCGCCATTTCAGCCTTTTTACTTTAACAATGATGTCCTCTACTCTAGTTTGCTCTCTCACCCAAGTGTTTCTTTTTCGATCTCTCCTAGTTATTCCAAGCATGCACCTCTCCATGCTCCTTTGGGTTGTCTGTAACTTCCGTATTGCTCCAACTGTTAGACTCCATGTCTCTGATCCATAAGACAGAACTGGCAATACATACTAGTTGAAGACCTTTCTTTTTAGGCATAAAGGCAATTTTGCCCTCAGGATAAAACTGTTTCTTCTAAATGCACTCAAGCCAAGTTTAATACGTATGTTGAGTCCTTTTATAATGTTGTTATCCATTGAAATCAGCTGTCCAAGGTAAATATATGAAGCAGCAATTTCTAGTTCCATGTTGTCAACTTGTATTTTTGTTTTCTCTACGAAATTATTGAACATGATCTTAGGTTTTTTGAAGATTCATCTTGAGACCAACTTGTCTACTTCTAATTGAGAGCTCATGTACCATGTCACATATATATATAGTTAATGAAAAACACTTTCCATCCTTCAAGATAAGCAATTTTTGTTTCAAACTTCTTCTTTTGTAAAACTTTTTTTCTCCAGATATTTTACATTATCTACTTTACGTGGTCTATCCTGTATAATACGAGAATTCAGTTTTCAGTGTAAAGGTTCAAACGAACTACAATATTTATTCAAAAACATATTTAATTGCATATTAATAAACTACTATATTGATGCTAGAAAACCTTTCCAAAGTATAGGTATAAATTGTCCCGTATAATCTTAAGTATGGGTTAATTAAGATAACTGCTTTTAAAAGAACTGTAAATCAGATATTTCTTTATATGTGTGTATAAGCTATAATATTAATTATATTTTTTAATGTATCTTATAGATATAAAGTTAACTATTAGTAGAATTTTTCAATTTAGCCACGTTTCTTATAAAAGCAATTGCAACTAAAAATAATTGCGACGATCACTCCTTCCCACTCATGAACCAGGTCGCGACTCACAGGTTGAGAACCGCTAGTTTAAAAATTCATGCTAAATTTTGAAAATATTTCTTTTAAGAAATTATTTTCGCTACCTATTCAATATTAAAATCTTATTTTTAACAAAACATTAAAGTGGGTGGGACGGACCATGTTAGAGAAATGCAAATTTATTTTCAATTTCAAGTGTTTTATTATTTGTTTTTCTTCGGTAAATATCCAGACATTTATTTTCACATACACGTACAGTGTTCATCTATATTTATATGTACATATAACGATAATCTAGGGGATGGGCAAAGATATAGTTAATAATACATTCTATATTTGTTGGGAACGAGGGAAAATACCGTTGTGGACAGGTTATAATTATCAAGAGTATCGTTATAAAGAGATTTTATTGTGTTTGGTTTCGTCATAACCTTTCAAAAAAACTACGATTTTGATAAAATGCTCTGATTTGGATATTTATTTGGACAAAATGGTTCCGTTTCGAAAATTATTTTGATAAAATGCTCAGATTTGGATATTTATTTCGACAAAATGCTCTAATTTGGAACTAGATTACTTAGGAAGCTCATATAAAGGAAGTTGCAGACTCATGAGTGGGGTGGATGGGTTACAGAGCTGCAGCTCCATATATTCATATGTACATATACAAAATTGTATCGCAATGGGGGGTTATGACTCCTACCAACCCCCCTTGCGTACGGAAGTGTGGTTTAGATGGTTATTTTGATGTAATGCTCAGAGTTGAATAAGGATCTTGATGATGCTAATAAAAATCGGGTGATGGAATGGTAATAGGAACTTCCATCTTTCTCGTCCTTCCTCCAGCATTCCATTCACACTTTTTTTTTTTGTCTTCTGCCTGTCTGTCACGTACCCTCGGAAATACTGGGGTGAACAATGCGGCCGAAGTTTCTTTAACTTGAGACTTGACTGTCTGCGACCAAGATTTCAAGATTGTCACAGGTAAGGCAGGTCTTGGAGAAGCAAGAAGAGTATGTCTCTGCGGCTGTCTTTGTCTGCGTGTTGTGTTTTCCGCATTGGAAATTCAGGTCGCATTTTGGATTTTGTTTCTCGAAATGTCATTCCTCACCACCCTTGGCTACAAAGGTCTAAGAGCGCCTGAAAAGAGCCAAAAAACAAACCAGGATAAGACAAGTGACATGGTATATGGCGAACAGTCTGCTTTCCATTTATAGAAAGACTTTGTTTACGTCTTACTGTGCAAGACTGTCTAAGATCCTGATGCGCTAGATTACAGTTTTCAGTGGAACCCCAATTTCTATGGCCCAGGGCAATGGTTCCCAAACTTTTACGATTCGCG
>QLNU02015003.1:28923551-28937107 GCA_006491805.2 Dysdera silvatica | reverse complement strand
ATATCTATTATAATATAACAAGCTAGTCAGCTTGCAATTATACTAACGTTGCTATTGCGTCATTTCGTAAAATTTTAGCTACATCATTTTAAATTGATCATGAGGAAAGTGGTTTTAATAAATGTAGAGATTTTTCTTTTCAAAAATATACACATTGTGATCAAAATTGTTTCATACATTTACGTTTTTTACCATTTTTACGAGTTATCATGATATATGGTATTTGAAGATCATAAAATTCTTACCTCAATCTTTCTTTCGTAAACATAGTCAAACACTCTATTGTTTGATATTTGCGGCTTTTTTCTTCTTGAAAGTAGTAAGATGTATGGTATAATTTTAGTTTACATTTTTTAAAATTATGTATGCTATAATTTATAAGTTAGAGTAGAATTTTTTTTGGAAAAAATGAGGGGAGGGGGTATTATCCTTGTATCTTACTTTTAAGTTCTATACTGCTGATTATTTTTTTAAAAAAAATTAGATTTTAAATATTGATTTGTTTATTTTGACTCTCCAGTCAGAGGATTCATTGCACCCTCTGTATCTATTCCACTGACTGGTATCAGTGGGGTTTTTTTTTTCAAGTGGATTTTACGTGAAAATTTGTTAGTAGTCAATAATTTCATCAGTAATCAGTAACTTCATTAGATATAACGCGTTAATTTTAGCTTTACTAGAGCTCCGCTAAGTGTAAGGTGTACACTGCAATTAATTATTTTTGCGTTAACGTTCACCGCAAAATTTCACTGGTTTCCGAAAACCTTGCTCATTGCGCCAAACACCACCATATTAAAAATGACTCCCCTATTTTACTACTTGTCGCATAGCTTGGAAGTAACGCAAGAAAGTTACATTTCAGTTCAATTATCGAAATCTTAAAAATTTATAAAAATTTGAAAATTTAGTTTTTCAGATTCATTTTTTCGATTTCTCTCATTACTCATATAAACCTTTCATGCGACATATGTCCCGATTCAAGGTGTGACTGACACTTGTGAGATGTATGACACAGTGCGAATGGAAGATATAAAATACACGTAATCACAGTTAAATATTTAATTATTTAAACCAGTGGCTGGCTGTCAATCTTTTTTCTCTCGGAGACCACCTTCTATACTCCGTTTGGTATCTCTAACATTTTTAAATTATAATGAATATATTATTTTTTAAGAAATGCATTTTATCAGATCAACTTCTTATTTATCCACTATTTACTTACAATATATGAAATATTAATACGTAATAAAAATGTGACAAAATACTCTATAATAAAATATTATTATTGTCCCTTATTTACTTATACATATATATATATAGTTTAATAACGTATGTATAATATATTTTTTATAATAATAATATGCAAAATTATAGAACAAAATGCTATGAAAGCATGAAGAGGGGAGAGGTCGAAGCATATACTTATTTTTCTTACAAGGGTAAGAGGGTATAAAACAACTATAAATATGTTTACGTAATGCTTGAACGGCTCCCAAGTGCATACATAAATAGAATGTATAGCTTTGTATGTAAACGCCTTGGTCTGAAATGAACAAGCAGTACTTTAGTTTTTTCGCGCGCGAAAAACGAGTTATGAAATGACGCCCTTTCCTCTACTGCAATGAAACAAGCCGTCTGTGAAGTCAGCTTTCTTGATTTCTACGAGTACTACCCGCCAATTTTCCGCGAACGGACTATAGGCGCGAAACCGTAGATTTTTAATCATGACCCGCGACTAGTCCCTGCTTTTCGCGCAAGAGAACGTTAGGCTTATTGTCTTCCAGTAGCAAATCTGATAAAAGTAAAGGTTTTTTTATTCACTTTGGCGTCAGAGTTTCCGAATTTCGCAATTAGCCTCTGTTTTACTGTTTCATATCTATCCGTAGTTAGGGGATTTAATATCACATTGGATATTCGAGCCAATACATCGTCATTCAAAGATGCGCCGAAAGCATGAAATTTGGTCGCATCCCAGGAAATACTCGAGAATTGGAACGACGATTCGATTTGGCTAAAATATAGCCGGACATGGTTTGGCCAAAATTCCGGAATTTGTAAACCTACGGGCGCAACTTGCTGTGTACCAACGGGTACTATTTGCGATGCGCCAACTGTTTCGGTTGGACTAGGCATATTATCAATTTTAACACACAATTATCAAATACAGCCGAACCTTGTTAAGACGAACACCAAGGGGAACAGAAAATCTGTTCATATTGGTAGTAATTCGTCTTATCTGGGAAGAATAGTATGCTATATAATCTGACAAAACTTCAGAAAACGGTTCCTATTAAAAGTAATTCGCTTTAAGTGTGTTCATCTTAACGAGGTTCGACTGTAGTAAATAAAGAAATAACAAAAATTCAATTTAGCCCTAAATTCAGTTATATTAACGAGCATGCGGTTTTGAAATACAAAAATGCGCAATCGGTAACATAAAACCAAGCAGTATTTGCAAGGCAGTTAGTGAAAACGATACTTACTGTCGAATAGATATAGACTCGCCCTTTTCGTGCTTGCTTGATGATTCAAAGTCATGGGCGCGTATTTCCCCTTCAGTGTAAAAACAATTTCTTAAGAAAGGGGAAACCGATGGCTGTCCAGAATTTATTGTGGTGGCTATCTCCAAATTACGCTAGCGGCAGTTAATTTGGTTGAGGTCACTTCTCGCGTACAATTGGACCTGCCCTCTCCAAACTCCAATCCTATATTTATAGTGCATCCGTTAGAGTAAATTAGTGGAGCACAGATGCTTTGCACTCGCATTCATGAAGTGAGAAGGGTCCGACAAGAAAACGGAGTTTGCTTTTCACTCCATAGATTACCAAATTCAGGACGTTGTAGTGGGGACTATGTCCGAATGATGGGTTGCGAGTTGAAATATCACACAAGAAAAAAAATTTGCGACGGATGAGAAGATGCGTTTTATCAAACTAGAAGCGCAGCTCGGTATATATGACTTGATGTTAGAAAGGTTTTAATTCGAATGGTATTTGTTTCCGCCCACGTGATGTGATTGGATAGAATGTTCATCACACAGACAGCATCTGATACCTACTGATCGATTTCTCGCTCCTGGTCATCATTCACGTACCCCGCAAGTGTCACGTAAAGATGTCAAGTTTCTAACTTAGAATGTTGCACACATGGCCATCTTCCAATTCAGTAATAGAAAGTAATCACTGGGAAGATTCCTTTTCCCATGTGTTTATGAATTCACGACTGACACTTGTGTGTTTAGGAAATTTTGGCGGGAAAGCTGGAGCTTTAGCACTAACCCGCCTTATATTTATTCACAATAAAAAAATGAAATGCGGTAAATTTTCTGGTGGGGGGGCAGACCCTCCCCGGCCCCCACCTAGTTACGCCAATGCCTAGGTGGTACAATTAAGGGCTAAATCGAAACTTAATTGGTTACTTCGTGGGGAAAAAAGAGGAAGTGATTTGACCTAATTGAATAGTTAATAGAAGTTCGCTTCAATCTTAGTGCTTTGACTTCACTTGGCAGAAAATCTGTGCCCTAGAAAAACCTGTTATTTCCATTAATCTGCAAAGTTAAATTTGTTGTCGATTTACCTGCAATTTAACGCGTTTAGAATTTGAAAAAAAAAGGTTGCGCAAAATCTGCACAGAACCAAAGTTTCTGCCTTGTAGAGCAAAGGTAGTCACAATCGTGTTGCGTCAGTATTTAGTTTTCTAAGAGACCCGGACCTTTGCCGCCTAGAAGGTAAGAGCCCGGACTATAGACAGGGGCGCCGAGAGCTAACGCGGGCCTCCCAGGCCCCTTGACCGGCCTCATGACCCCTTCCTTGGGCCGCCCCCCACAGCATAGGTCTTTGCCTGCACAAGACTTAATATCCGGTTCCCCGCTGCAGCCCCTGTTCCTCCCCCCCCTCTAGTAAGCTCTGACTACAGATCGTTAAAAAAACAAAGTGCTGACTAACGTTGGGAATCAAGTACAGATTTCCGACATGCTTGATCAACGCGTTATACACTGCTGGGTAAGCAGTTACTGTAAGTAAAGCACAGTAAAACAGTAAGCAGTACTGTTATTATAAAATTATTAACAATTAATTTTCTTCGGTTTTGTGAAAAAACCGAGAATATTAATTATTAATAATTTTATAACAACAGCATATAATGACAATTATGTAATAATAAAATGGTTTTAACTAACTATATAGCGTTTTCTCAGAACGCTGAAAATTAAGATATCTCAGGAGTAGAGTAGCAATTCAAAACTCATGGGGGCGGGGGCTCAAGTACTTTAAAGAAATTATTTAATGGAGGCTTGAGGATGAAGATATTCAATGGAGGGGCTCAAGTACTTTAAAGGAGACATTCAATGGGGGCTTGAGGCCCCCCTTTTTTACATTATCCACAGTACCACGAATTGTTCTCTTTCGTGAAGTATCTCTTTAATTTTAGACATCAGTGCACATTAGAAAATTCTAAGCAAATGACGATAAAGTCAATCCTTTAATTTTGTTATTTATAGTTATTTATTTTTTCCATATAATTACGTTTATTATAAAATAGCTTTTCGCATAGTTTTGATTCATATTTTGATTTTTGTTTGTTTTACGGCTCAAAGACTACAATGGTCATGCTGCGCCGGGACCTACTGTTTTCCGAGGAATCCGAACCTCTTAAGGCCTGGGGAACCAAACCCCGGACTACAGTGAGCAGTGCGATCTTTTTATGAGATCTCTGAGTAAGCGTTCTTTGTACACTGTTAGGAGTCGAACCCGGATTAACGGCGTACTAGGCGAACGCGTTACCACACTGCGCCACCGCAGGGACAATTTTGATTTTTATGATAAATAAATGCGATTCGGGTGCGAACAGGCGCGTGGTTTTAAATACTGAAACCTGCTTAAATCCCTGTTATATTTTGCATCTCATTGCAAATTAAATTTCCGTACCGCCGGCCTCAGCATCAGTGGCGCAGCAAAGAGGGGTTGAAATCAAGGCCGTAGCCAGGATTTGATTTCGGGGGGGAATCAAAAAATTTTACAGGATATATCAATACAGTCACAGTGTGCAAGTCCGTAGCCAAGTCCCATTAAAAATTTAGTTTCGGGGGGAGACCTGTCCCCCCACTGGATACGCGCGTGCTTCAAATCCCTCCCATTGCATATCAAAGCCCCTTTTTTTCCCTTTAAGGTAACTTACATATTGTTTTTATAAGCCACTTGAGGCCTCCCCCTAATAATTTTTGAATTGTTATGCCCAGTGGCATAGCATTTACAAAATTATGGGGGGTGGCTCAAGTAGCTTTAAAGAAGATCATGTGATGCAGCGTTAGAGAAAATAATGTATTTTTATATCCGAGGCTGAGCCCCAGGGAGTCTGTTACATAACCTCCACCCCATCATATTTTTATCACCCCAAATTTCTTGACACGCACCCTTAAGTCTCAAAGTTCACATACCCGCTAAATATTCAAATTACAAGAAAGAAAAAATATTGCGCAAATTGTTTTTCCATACTTTTTCTGCATATGTAAATTGTAATAATATGTATCAATTTTTCGAAGAAAATACGGATAAGGACACCAAGAGGAAGGAAGGTGCCATGTAAAGTAAAATCCTGCCACCTCAAAAATTATCAACTGTCTGTGAATAGACTAAATGTCTGAGAAAAAATGCTTGAATTTTGTTTTCCTCTGAATAAAAGAATGAACTTTTTTATATAAATATGGAAGAATTATTTCATTGCTACTGAATATTTTATTTCGTTTCTTTTCTGGTAAGTACCTACATTTATTTAAGAAATATCAAAGTCCTGAAGGTAAATTTCACACACCCTCAAACAAAGCTTGACAATCCACCTCCCAACGAAGTTTGACACCTTTCCTGAGCAAATATTCTGACAGATATCTTGTTGAGCCCATTACCTACACACCCCTGCTCAATATCGACAGAGACATAAAATGGGCACATCCATAATGTGGGGGTGGGCAAGGTTTCGTGTTGGAAGGGGCAACGTTTTTTGACTATATTGGTCTTTATTTATTTTGCCTAATATTTTGCTAGGAGATGGGAAAAAAACAGATTCAGCCGGGGTAGGGGGATTACCAAGTGGGGAACAGTTCTTAGAAAATCCAGATTCAGACAGGGGGGAAAACCCGACTGCGGGATAGCTTTGGGGAAAACCAAAGTTGGGGTATAAATACCGAATACCTATCGTCCATTCGCTGAAAATTGTCCACCAGTCCCGTTAGAATTCAAGGAAGCTGAAGTAACAGGCGGGTTGCTCCATTGCAGTTGAGGGAAGGACGTCTATTACAGGTGATTTTTCGCGCGCCAAAAAACAGTTGTGCAAGACGCTCTTCCCTCCACTGTAATGGAGCAACCCGTCTGTTTCCACGAACGAACTGTACGCTTTCTTGACACTTTCGCTTGATGAAGGGAACAGTAGTTCTCGAAACGTTGCGAATATTTTTGCAGATGGTATATCTTTTTACCTTCTTCATTTGTATTTCGTATATTTCGACCAGTACCAGTAAAAACAAAAACAAAAAACTAGTTGTATTCGTTTACTTGAAGAGCTTCCACAATTTTTGAATTTCTACACTTCTGTCTAAAAACAAGGATGTCTAGAAGGAAGGAAAGAAATCATCACCCAGATTAGAAAGGACTAAATAATCAGTAAAACAGATCCGATTTTCTCAAGTTAATTAATTTTTAATTTATTGTGACTGAAAAGAGGGTTGTTGTTGATTGTTCAAGCAGTGGCGTAAGAAAGGGAGGGGCTGAAGCCCTATTGGATATCGAAACACATTCTTTTCTCATACCCCGCATCATAAATCTTCTTTAAACGCGCTTGTGCCCCCCCATTAATTAAATTGCTACGCTGTGTGCAAGGTAGGAACGGAGAAGTTGGCCGAACCAGCGGCGCTGTATTTCCAGAGAAAAAAGAATTCGTAAAATATCTTCTTCCTCAACGCCTGAGTCGTTATTCGGCATCCAGTGCTCTTCTTCCTCCCACGCAAAGAGTTTAAAACCCTCCTTATCACTCTAACGTGCTCCAGGACTTTTCTCTCTGACCGCAGACCATCTGTGAGGAATGAAACCCGCCATTCAGTTAATAAAAATAAAATTTAAATACATTTTTAGTTTTTTAATTCATAAAATACAGGTTTAAGCGTTGCTTTTACCAGAAAGAGTGAGCTACCATCGCAGTGCCTCTTTTTACACTGGTTCGTTTTGAGACGTTCTGCGCAACTGCTGCTCATGCCAATGACGTCAGAAGCAAGTCCGTAGGGGTAAGTCCAGGCGGGAGGCATTTTAATTTTGCACAGTCGCAGAAGCAATCGCGGGTTCGTAGCAAAAGGAAGGCATTGTGTACGCGGGAAAGGAGTGCTGTGCTCGGACACCTTACTAATGTTGTAACGCGAGCTTATTAACAACGCGTTGTTCCACACTTTGGCCTTGTCAAGTTGAAAGAGTTGTACTTATTTTCCCGAACCAAACTCCTTAAAAGGATATTTACCCCAGTCGACAATGGGGGAAACACCGAACTCCAGTGCTCAGAACACAGCTGACTATTTGGCCCAACTCCTTAAGGATAAAAAACAACTAGCCGCCTTTCCGAACGTCTTTTTACACCTAGAAAGACTCTTAGACGATGGTAAGTATTTTCAAAAGCGTTACTTTTTTTCCTTCGAAAATCCGCATTTCTGGGTTATTTTTAAATGCTGGTTATAGATACGTCTGGGAACGCATGTCTTCTCGAGACAGTATTATCGGCGAAAAGTTTGGTGATACTGATCCAAAAATAGGTATATGCGTTGTATCGTTTTAAAAAGTATCATATTTGGATGGATGGATGTATCTGCTTTTTTTTTTATCGCCAGGGCCGTATCCTAAATGGGATTGAGTGGGGTGGGGAAGGGGGGCATATCAGAATTTATGCTCCTTTTGACCACTCTCCCAAAATAAGATGTTTACATTTCCTTATACTTTATAAAACACTCCATTCAATTTTTAATCCGTACGGCTCTGTTAAACTGTTATTTGAAACTTGGTCTCTTGGTCCTCCACTCATTAAACACAGGCCTGGATACGTAGGTGGTGTTTTTTTTTGTTGTTTTTTTCAGACATCCAAATATGTATATACTTGCATTGCTTATCAAGGCATCTAAGAGAAGCATTTTGTGATATCCATTTTTTTTTTTTATTTAGTTTTTCAATGTTCACTTGGAAAAGAAACTAATAATTTATTGTAAATCGTTTCATTCCATGTCAGCTTGTTTCCAATTTTACTAGAAGTGAATGTGTTGGTAGTTTGCAAATTGTAGAGGTTTCCCTTTTTTTTAATTTTTTTACATGAAACGGCTTTTAATCTTCCCTGGTCTTCAAAATTTTCCCTGGTCTTCAAAATTTTCTAATATGTCAGAGCATTGACTGCCGAATTTGCAAAATGCGAGATTTGAAATGTAAAATAGAGGTTTTGTTAGACCTTTAACAAGATAAAATTAATCCAAATTTATATTGAAAAACTATTATGGTGTATTCTCGAATTTTGATGAGAAAGTGTACTTTGAACTTTCTTAGAATGTCACTGTTCAATAAAACTAAGGTTTAAGTGAAATAAATTATGCATGTAAATGTGTTGAAAACCTTGTCTATGAACTTCAACTTAATGAAGATAGCCGATTGCCCATATGTCTAGTCTCGACCATATAATCTAATGTAAAAGTGCAAATCTCATATAACCTCGAAATGAATAGACCCCTTTTCAAAGATATTTTGCCATTTTGAGTAGATAGGAGCTTGTTCGTTCGTTAGTGACTTATTAACGTTTAATTACTTACAAGGCTGAGGTACATATTGCTTCCCTCATAGACATCTCAGTGGGATGCTTGGGGTTAGTATGGTTTTGCAAAGTAGGAAGGTAGGAATCTTATCAAACTTAATTTTATAAATGTATTTCGATTGAGTGTCTGCATGGAAAATTTGAAGGGAAGGGTGTTACAAAATTGCAAAATTATCCCTATTATATATTTAACATCATAGTTTTTGGCAAAACTTAATCAGAAGGGTTATGGCTTTAGTCAGTCCCCTTTGCCTACATCACTGGTTGATAGATCACATCAAGAGGATTGCCGTATTTTTATAGGTCTTTTGCAAAATGTCTTCTGATTAAAGAGAGCAGTGATTCCATATGCGAACTGTTGAAGGACACCAGAAGCTGAAATGCAAGGGATTGTATACCAAATCTTACTTTATGTAAATCAGCCCCTGAATTTTTTTTTTTTGAGATCTGGATTTGAAAATATCAAGTCCTCGGTATTTTATGGTACCAAACTCTAAACGATATCTGGTAATTGTATTATAGAACTCTCGAAGCGAAAGAGATAATTGCCTCTGTGAATGGGTCCTGCACTAGTATAGCGACAATACGTTCACCTAGTGTATATCTATATCCCAGGTTCAACTTCCAACAGCATCAGAAGAGAAATATGAGCGATACACTGCGCAAAAATAATATTTAAAACAAATTACACACAAACGCAGTTTAATTTGAGCAGGAGAAACATTTTACAATTGTTTCGGTGGAAAATCAAGCGTCCACCATCGTCAGAAAATTCGTCCAAACTGGTTTGGACGAATTTTCTTATATGGTGGACGCTTGATTTTCTACCGAAACAATTGTAAATACTTACTGTTGTCCAGGCAGAAGTGCAGTCAGCGTGGGGTTGGGGGTTGTAACCTCCCATTGCAATGAAATTTTGTATATTTAACATAGGAATATGAGTTGTAGCTCTGTAACCCCTCCCATTATTATTAAGCCTAAACATCCCTTTATGAACTTTATGCCTATGCCACTTATCCAGAGGTTGGTTTCCGAAGTCATGGGTAGGTAATTCCTGAAAAATCTTACCGCCAGCCAAAAATTCATGACAAAGCTTTATGAGGTTTGAAAATTCAGGAAATCCACTCGCCATTGGCGAGCGTAATTCCTTACCCCTGATTATAGGTTCAGAGTTCTCAGAAAACTTTGCATGACCCTTGCTGTCTTTGTGCTGTAAAATTCATGAACAGTAAAGCCTCTGTCAGACCAGTACCATGTGTCTTAAACGTTTTCTCCTGTATAATAATCCTGTATAATATTCTTTCTGAATACTAATTTCTGTTATTACATTCATTCTGCAATAGTATGGTGGTGTAATGCTGACTAGGTTATTATGCCGTTATCCTAAGTTCAGTTTCAACGATGCTGTAGATCACAATTTTTTTTTACAACGTAGTCTGTGGAGGGAGCTACTGCACAAAACGTTATCCTTGTCAATTCTAGCCAGTGTTTCCAAAACTGGAAATTGCATAAGATGACTAGGCCATGTTTACAGCATTTTGGGGATTTTTGTTCTTCTCCCACCCCAATCTTAAATAAAAGTTTATAATCTTTCTCTTCCTCACCCCAAGTATTTTACGGTGCTTTTTGCGATTTTCAGGATTCCTCCCCTTCCCCCTAATATAAAAATATCCTCTTCTCCCCCAAACCCTAAAAATGCAAAAAACAAATACGCACACATTTTCGTTGACTTCTTGTACTTCGGACACTCATGCTCAGATGAAATTAACCCCTCTTTCATAGCTCACTCACACTTTTCTTACCTTGCATACGTAATCCATAAAAAAATAAAACATTCAAATGCTCAGATGTATGAATATGAGGTAAGAAGAAAATGGCATCTCAAACCAGTTCTCACTGAATCGTATGTTACATCACAAACCCATCTACTGCAGTTTTCAGCCATTTCTAGAGGATAGTGAGAGATGTGGGTAACGTCTTGTGTAGTTACACCATGTGGGGTTTAGTTCCCTGGACTGGTGCTTTTCAACGTTTGAGAGGTCGTGATCCGGTAAATATGTTTTTATAAGACGAGGGTCTGATCTAAACAAATTTACCCATAAGCACCTTTCCATTTTTTAAAGTTGCCATGTAAACGAACGGGCCATGTAAAAAGTAATTTTTACATGGCCCGTTCCATCTCAATTCACGCAGATCCTACCAACATGTGCCAGTTGAACCCTTTAGATTTGTTCAAAAAAATTATAGTAGCTACTCATACTAGAGATGCAAGATATTTCAAAGGGATTTGTTTTAAAAAAAAATTATTGCACTTGCTGTGCCACTTTGAAATTTGGCGAGAAACATTTTTTTAAAGAACGTTGAAAACGGCATATTTTAAAAATCATATTGTGTTTAAACTATTTGGGCTGTTCCGTTCATTTTTGTTTTGTTTTGTAGCTAATGAATTGATTTTTCAAATAAATAAAGATGGCAATATACTCTTCCCCAATGGTAGTTTTAGCAAATTTTATTTATAGCCTAGCACGTATACAGTCTATGAAATTCAACTTCAAAATATGCAAAGGTACGAAAATGCACTATTTTCAAGTAGCAGTAACTCAAAAACCCCATTTTTTAAAAATCTGAAAAGTTGACGTTACATTGTCCTATTAAATGGTCAATTAAATGGTCAATAAATGGTCCTATTAAATGAAAATCAAATGGTGGGAGCAGAATAGTGTATTTTTTTTTCCCCTTTTCAACATTTACAGGTCGTAGTGTGGAAAAAAAGTAAATGTGAAATGAAAAGTAAATAAAATAATTAAAAATTTTTCCATATTTAATGAAAAGTTTTGTTTTAAATTAGCTCTCAAAGTTAAAATATAGGCTAGTAAATTAATTGAATTTCATTATTAAACACACAGCAAATTAAAAATTTTAAGAGAAGTGTTTTGGAAAAAAATTTGTATAATATTGAAAGTAAAAATGTGTGTATATATATTTATACATTTATGTACTTTTTAAAATATTAATCTAATAATTAAAAAACAATTTGAAATATTATATAATAAAATTACATGTTAACTGAATTGACCTAGCTTTAATGCTAAAACAGATGAACTTGTTCTAAACTTGTGCAATCGCGAATCAACAGGATCATACATGCACAAACATGTCCAGTGTTTACTCACTGAACAGCCAATCAACTGTCTTATTAGCCACTTCCCACCTCCATGCACACATCTACCTCTACTATATATAACTACTCTAGTCTTTCCTTTTAAAAAGTAACTTTTGATATGTGTTTGTGATTTCACAGATATATTTTTTATATTTTTACTGAATCGGCTTATCTAGTAATGTCAGATTAGCATAGTTCTGGACGTATTGTGTGGACTATATTAGATGACCAAAAAAAAAAGTAATAATGTAAGGTTATGTGGTGTTGATTTAGCTGATTCAATTCAAAGGACTGTAGGTTCATCTGTTATCGTAAATAGTAATGACAGCTTGTGTAGTAATTGTGTTGTTTTGTGTAAAAAAATTTTTTTGGACCTTGCAAATGAACCTTAGGAAGCAATTTCAACTGACGATCCTTTTATTGCAAGCAAGGAGATTATAAGCGCTTTCAATAACAGTATTAATACCCTTAATACTAATGTCACCATTTAAATTTCCTTCAAAAGTTAGGCCTAAGAGGAGGAACAGTTATTTAAAAAGAAAAAAGTCAAAATTAGAGGAAGTACTACTAACTTCAGCTATGAACGAATTAGAAGATGTGTATAGTGTCAGTGTTTCAAGTGAACCTTCTGCTGAAAAACCTGTTCTACTTGTGATCAGTGGTTTTCTAACATTAACACGGCTCTTCAAACTTCTGAATACAATGAAAAAGTTCAACTGTTGATACTGTTACCACATACTTTTAGTAAAATGCAACTGGAGGAAAAGTTACCTTCAGTATCAAAGTACATCATAGATAAGTTGCGTAGCGTTAAAAGAGAAAAGGGAATCTATTGTAAACTTGATCCCTACAGTGGACATCCATTGTGCCCAGAAACTAAGACAATTGCTACGTCATACCTAGATTACAGCAAAAATTACAGCCCAAGAGAAAGAGAGTCCGAACAAAACTGTTATGTGTCAAAGATGGTAGTGGTGAGAAAGTTAAAAAAGCAAGATTTATGACAAGATCAATTAAATTGCCATAGGGTACATTGAAAAAAGGAAAACGAAGGAATAATAAGTTGAGTTTCCAAATTTTACTCACTATGTCCGAAGTGGGTGAAAATTTGACCAATGCAAGTAGTTTGTACTTGCGCTTACTGCAGTAATCTTAAACTAATATGCATAGCTGTCTAAAACACAACAAATGAAAAGTGTGAGAAAGAGGCACTTTTACTCAAATGTTTGCATAACAAAATAGACAATGAAGATCGTTGTCTCCAAATGTGAGAGGTGACTCTCTGTACAGATGCACTGACAGCTGAGACTCTTGGCTTGAATGATGAAGTTACATATGCCATTCGGGAACGTAATGACCTTATAAAGAAAACTGTACCTACTGGAAGGTTCCTGGAAGATGCCAGATATTGGATTAATAAAGCAATTCCTCATAATTATATTAAAAAAATCCATAGAGAAGGAATAGCCAAACTAAAATCTTCGATTGGAAGTTCTGTGTTCATTTCACATTTTGATTTTGCAGAGAATTGGTCCGTTACAGTGCCTGACGAAATCCAAAGCTATTACTG
>QLNU02015003.1:28889782-28912513 GCA_006491805.2 Dysdera silvatica | reverse complement strand
GCTACATACCAAGGGGAAACAACACATCAAGCTCATCATGGGAGATTTTAATGCAAGAATTGGACAACAGGAACAAGGAGAGACATCGGTTGGTAAATACGGATACGGGGAAAGGAATGAACGTGGCGATCAACTCATAGAATTTGCCGAAGCTGAAAATCTTAGCATCATGAATTCATTTTTTAAGAAGAAACTACAAAGAAAATGGACATGGAAACACCCCAATGGAGGAACCAGCGAAATTGACTATATACTGGCAAACAAGAAATCAATTATTGAAGATTGCAGCGTACTGAACAGATTTAATACTGGAAGTGATCATCGAATGGTGAGATGTAAAATGCACTTAAATACTAAACTAGAAAGGCAGAAGCTCATTAGGAAACAAGTATGTAAGAGGGTGGATTTAAAGAAATTAAAAGAAAATACCGAGGCATTCAAGTTGGAATTAAAAAATCGCTTTTCTGCACTGGAAGGACTTATTGAAGAAGTTGACATCTCAGAAGCAAATGAAAACATTGTTAAGACAATAATTGAAACTGCTGGGGAAATTGGTGGTGTAATATGTAAAAAGCAGAATAGCAAATTATCTGAGAAGACGAAACAACTCATGAAAAGGCGAAGACTTATGAAGGTGGACAATCAAAATACCAGTCGCAAGATCGAGTATGTAGAACTTTGCAAAACTTTGCGCAAAAACATGAAAGAAGATATAAGAAAATTCAATTGTGAGTTAGTAAGGAAGGCCATTGAAAGCAACAAGAGCCTTAGGGTTGTTAAAGGGAGTTTGTCTATTGGGAAGAAACACATCATTGCATTAAAAGGAGAGGATGGCACTGTAACAAGAAATAGGGAAGAAATACTTAGAAGAGTTGAAGAATTCTACAGAAAGCTGTATGAGGGAAACAGTGGATTAAACGAAGACTCTGAGATAGTCGAAGGAACAGCTCCTAAAATCTTAAAAGAAGAAGTAGCATTTGCAATAAAAAGTATGAAGAAAGGAAGATCCCCTGGCGATGATGGCATTACATTAGATATCTTAAAAGAAGCTGGAGAACATGTAGAAGACATACTCGCAAAATTCTTTACCAAATGCCTCAACAGTGGTAACATACCAAACCAATGGGATTCTGCAACAGTAATTCTTTTGCATAAAAAAGGTGATAAAGAGGATTTAAAAAATTACCGACCAATTAGCTTGTTACCTGCTATTTATAAAATCTTCACAAAAGTGCTAACACATCGCCTGCAGAAAAAATTAGATGCAGCTCAACCAAGAGAACAAGCTGGATTTCGAAGTGGATTCAGTACAGTGGACCATATTCAAGTATTAAGAGAATTAATTGAAAGAACACATGAATATGAACTTCCATTGTGTGTGGCATTTATTGACTATGAGAAGGCCTTTGACTCTATTAAAACATCAGCAGTCATCAACTCTTTAAGATCAGCAGACATCGAGGATGTGTACATTGACATGGTGAAACGTGTGTATAAAAATGCAAGTGCAAAATTTCGGTTACATAAAGATACCGAAGCTATCAAAATTGGTAAAGGTGTGAGGCAGGGAGATACCATTTCTCCAAAACTTTTTACTTCAGCTTTACAGATGATTTTTCAGCAGATAAATTGGAATAACAAGGGAATAAAAATAAATGGTGAATATTTAAATCATTTGCGGTTTGCTGATGACATTGTTATTTTTTCAACGAACCCATCAGAACTCCAAGACATGGTACAGGAGCTCTCAACTAGAAGTAAAGAAGTTGGACTCAAGATGAACCTACAAAAAACTAAGATCATGTTCAATAATTTTGTAGAGGAAACAAAAATACAAGTTGACAACATTGAGCTAGAAATTGCTGATTCATATATTTACCTTGGCCAGCTGATTTCAATGGATGGCAACATTATGAAAGAACTCAACAGACGTATTAAACTTGGCTGGAGTGCATTTGGAAGAAACAGTTTTATCCTGAAGGGGAAATTGCCTTTGTGTCTAAAAAGAAAAGTCTTCAACCAGTGTGTATTGCCAGTCCTCTCTTATGGATCAGAGACATGGAGTCTAACAGTTGGAGCAATACGAAAGTTACAGACAACGCAAAGGAGCATGGAGAGGTGCATGCTTGGAATAACTAGGAGAGATCGAAAAAGAAACACTTGGGTGAGAGAGCAAACTAGAGTAGAGGACATCATTGTTAAAGTAAAAGGGCTGAAATGGCGATGGGCTGGGCATATTGCAAGAAGAACTGATCAACGATGGACAACAGAAATTCTGAACTGGATTCCAAGAGACCACCGAAGACCTAGAAAACGTCCTCAAACTAGATGGGTGGATGAAATAAGAAAACAGGTTGGGGTGACGTGGAAACGAATTGCTCAGGATAGACTTGTGTGGAAAGCATTTGGAGAGACCTTCATCCAGCAGTGGATAGATAATGGTTGAATATGATGATGACATTATAACGTAAAATACACATTGAAGCAAAATACATTTACCATAGTTTTAGTAATGTATGAAGCGAAATCAAACCTTTTAGTGAGATTTTTGGCACTGCTTATTTTCAACAAGCCTTTTCAAGATATATTTTTGACGTTGCAACTCAGTGTTTTTAAGATGGAATTCGGTTATTCTGGTCCTAAATTTTGATTTTACTAACTTCGTCCTTGAAAAAAGCTATTCGTAAACGTAAGTGCGCCTCAATAGTAACGATACCGTTTTCAGAGCATGCAGTCGGATGGTTGGGAAGATGTTCTTATCGATATATTTAGAATAGAATTCAATGAGTAGTAAGTTGAATTTTATTTTAAAATAACTGTTGCACTGCAAAACAATAACACTACCTCTGAGGACCATATATATGCAAGAAAGCTAAAGTAAAACGCGATTGAAGTAAGTCCGCGTGTTACTTCATTTTTCTAGCGTTTCAAAGTATTATTAGGAAATGTGAAAACGTTAACAGGATAAAATAAAATACATAGACTTAAGTTTCACAGGAAGCAAGGAGTATATTTTTGTTTGAAACGATTTGTATATATCCATGAGCCAGTGGGCCGCAAAAACCAAGCCGGCGGGCCGCGATTTGAAGACAATTGTTTTGTAGTCTTTCCCATTGCTAATCTGGGCGAAATGTTAATACAGTGAAACCGACCACTAGTGGTCACTTGCCGGACAGAAAATTTTGTCCGTAAAAGATTGGTGGGGGGTCTTTCTGAAGTAGGTGAAATATATTTCAATCATTTAAATATGACGTAGTTGAAGCGTTCGTTGAATATAACAAGTAAATTTACAACAAAACGTTAAATCAAACAACAATGTCAATCAATCAACGTTTATTGGCGTAGTGATACCAACGCCGATGGTATGGCGTGATTAGATGGTGAAACGTTCGAAAGAAAATAAATATTTCTGCCTTCGGTGGGACCTGAACCCACGACCTTCCACTTGCCGGGCGGAGGCTCTACCCACTGAGCTACGAAGGACAATATATAATCTCTTTACGAACGTATATATATTGTTGCCAGTTATTTCGCAGAATGGTGTAGTACATAGACTACTATTTAAACCAAATTGCAAAGAGACTGGTATTAAATTGATCGAAATGCACGTTGCAGCATATGTATTTGCCTTCGGTGGGACCCAGGTCCCACCAAAGGCAGAAATATTTATTTTCTTTCGAACGTTTCACCATCTAATCACGCCATACCATCGGCGTTGGTATCACTACGCCAATAAACGTTGATTTATATTGTTGTTTAATTTAATCTGCGTAGTGTTCGATTTATATAAAATAAAAACGTTAAATATTAAAATTAATTTACGTCGGGAGAAAAAAATATTATAGCTATTTGATTGGTTTTACTCACTACTCTTCTTTCGGTATGTATTTTTAATTATGAGAGTAAATTCGCCGCTTTTCCGTCATTACGCTTACAGGATCTGGGTGCTAGTCCAGCAAACGACAACGATTGATTTGAATTGCGGTAGTTCTGTGTTGATAACTGTTCATTAGTTTCGTGAAGTGTATTACTATACGATTTATTATCAAAGTCTTCGTTATTAATCATTCGAATCCGTGAATCCGAGTCAATTGCCAATCTTTGTTAATGGTTTGTTTGAATTTTTTATGGCGCAAGAGCATCTGGGCTGTACTGCGCCAACTTCGTTAATGGGAGGGAAATTTTTCCGTAGCTCTTACCCCTGTTTATCCTTAGTTTCTTGTTGTGAGAATTTAGAAACGTCGAAGTTCAATTTTGTCCATACAGGGTGGGGGTTTTGGTCTAATGGAGTGAATCATGAGAATAGTGTCCGCTTCCGTATCTGAGGGTGACCGCTAAGCAAGGGTTTGAAATACATTATTGTAAATCAGTTCCTGACGGGCAGTTTTTATTTGATCGTAAAAGCGGGCCCGATCTTGCCTTTACAGGGTCCTAGGCCAGACACATATTTGGGGCCCTAGTTTTCACGGAAATTTGGAAATGCCCTCAGTAGAGAGCTGAGCCCATTTGGGGGTTACATTGCAGAATTGGTCCCATCATAAGTTGGATAGGTAAATACAGTGTTACCTCTTGTAAGGGATGCCTCCAAATAAGGGATGATTATCTGGTCCGTAATATATGTATATATCAACATATGTACCTCTGAAGAAGGGACACCTCTATTTAAGGGACAAAATATCTTGTCCCGTGGGTCTCCTTTATTGGAAGGTAATACTATAACAAAAGCTCAATGATACTGCGCTGCAATTTTTTTTTTTTAATTTTTTAGGGAAAGATTTGTTAACAGTAAAAAAAATTATGTATAACAATTAACAGTATGATATTTTTTGAGGCCCCTAAAATTGTGGGACCCCAAAGCCCGGGCTTTGGACGCCTTTGCAGTGATCAAGCCCTGGGGGGTGACGGTATCTGAGGGGTGTCTGTTAAGGGGGGGTTTCACTGTATTTAAGTTACATTTTACAACAGGTTCTACGAATGTACACCTTGACATTTTGCCCCAAACCTAGAACCTGTGTTTAAGATAGAAAAAAATGGCATGTGCGCACTTTCGTGCCATGTCTCCCCCCCCCCTCTCCTCCTACATGAAACGTCGGTTCCAGTATGAACAGGGTTCCCAGGCGACATTGGAGAACCTGGAATTGTCAGGAAATTTGAAATTGTTCCTAATAGCCAGGGAATAAACGAAATTTTTTTGGTCAAACCTAGAAAAGTCGAGGGAGGCTCTTTCCTAACCTGTTCTGACCCACTTGCTACATGAAACAGTTTCCAGCATGAACAGGGTTCCCACGCAACGTCGGAGAACTTGGAATTGTCGGGGAATTTGAAATCGTCCCTAAAAGTCAGGGGAAAAAATGTTTTTTTGGTCAAACCTGGAAAGGTCAGGTCTTTCCTAACCTGTTCTGAATGGCTAAATTTCTCTCGAATACGAGTCTATTTTCTCCGAAGTGCGTTGTCTGAGCGGTCCAGTCTTTGATTACAGTGCCGTCTTCGGCGGTCACCCCTCCCCCAATCTACTGATTTTCCCGGAAACTAAAATTCGGTCATTTGAATTATTTGATGCACCGCAGATGTGAACCATATAAAGGTGCAATGTCGAAAACTTAACCGTATATTCAGAGGTGTAACCAGGGGTGGTTTTGGGGGTTGTAACCCCCCATCGCAATGAAATTTTGTATATTTAACATAGGAATATATGAGTTGTAGCTCTGTAACCCCTCCCATTAAGCCTATAACCCTCCCCTTATGAACTATTCCAAGACAATGATAAATTCTGTCCTTGACCCCTCCCTAAATGAAAGACTCTGTCCGCCCCTGGTTATTTACCGGTCTAGTAGTAAGAAATAGACGTACAGCCTCAACGTAGACCTTTAAAAAAAATCGACTGTACTTGGTTATTTGGATGAGGGTGATTTTTTACTGGATGTCGGTGCGGCGTATCTGACGTCATTTTCAGAATTTTAGGTCACTTTCACCGATGGTGGTGGTGGGGAAGCTTCATATATTTAATATGACCCATAATTGTGTCCTTGACGACCTCGTGAAACTCGTTTAGTAAACTTGACGTGGTGGTTTCAAAACAGAGCCTTGTCGTTAGCGATGTAGACCTGCTTGCATGATACGCAATTACCCGTCCTGTCCCTTCCCTGTATTCATTAATTTGCAAACCATTTCTTAATCTCGAAAGCAAATCGGCCTGTAAATTAAAAATGTGGCATCGCGCGCGTTGTCTTCAAAGGCAGTTGAAAGCGCGTGGCCTCGTCGGAATTGCTTTCCAAACTAACATGAAAAAAAGTACTTTAATCTGCTTTGGTTAACGAAGTTTTTCTCCCGAAGGTCGTCCATTGTATTCAAAGGCCACTCGCCATTTCCGGGCGAAAACGACTTGCGTATCGAAAGTGGCACAACTTGTATATTGGGGGGGAAGTTTTGTCCTCTCAAAAATATGGTGTCGCTTTCTCAGTATATCTGAAAGGCTGTGAGAATTACCAGATCAGATGTTGATCCCCCCCACAAATCAAATATGGGAACTACAGTGCAGGAAGAGACGGGTTTGGACCCTGTTGGTATGGAGTGTTAGTGACGTAGGAATGGAATGTTTTGGGGGATGGGGGGGTCAAGCCCCCCCCCCTCGCATTGGATATTAAAACGCATTTTCTTCACGGTCGCATCACAATCTTCCTTAAAGCCACTTGACCCCCCCCGCCCCATGAGTTTCGAATTGCTGCGCAACTGTCGAGCGTTGGCTTTTTTCTTGCCAATCCGTACTTCAGGGTTTGGTACTCTAGGCGGCGAAGGTTCGGATCCTATTGAAACAGTGTTGTGCAACATACGGCCCGCTAGCAGTGTTAATTAATCCGGCCCGCCAACAACTGTTTGGAATAAAAAAAAAATCCCAATAATACCCGCATTCAGAGCAGGTTCGGTGCCTGTTTCGCAAGGTAGATTTGAGTCTTCCGCGTTTCAGCTCGCGAGAGATACTTTTTACCAAACATTTTATCAGCAGCAACCCTATAGAAGCACCCTCGCTTAGCGCCCCCTTAGGATGGCGCTCGCCGCAGGCGCGCTAGAACCCGCCCTGACCTAGAGTGCCCTTGATCCGAGTTCGATTCCCAACGATGGGGAAAAAAATCAAACTGTTTCCCTGTAATTCAAAGCTTGATTTCTTAGAGGTTAAGGCCCTGCGGTGGCGCAGTGTGGTAACGCGTTCTCCTAGTGCGCCGCTAATCCGGGTTCGACTCCCAGCAGTGCAAAGAACGCTTACTCAGAGATCTCATAAAGATCGCACTGCTCACTGTAGTCCGGGGTTTGGTTCCCTAGGCCTTAAGAGGTTCGGATTCCTCGGAAAACAGTAGGTCCAGAAGTTCAGATTCCTCGGAAAATAGTTGGTCCCAGCGCAGATATGATCATTCTAGTCTTTGAGCTGTAAAACCACTAACAATTCTTTGGGGTTAAGGCAGTGTCGGGTTAAGGATCTGGTGCGCCCTAGGCCGGAAGGAAAGAATGGGGTTCCCAATGAATGTGGTGGCCACCGCGATGTTCCCCACGGAAGTGTGCGAGGGCGCCAATTTTTTCTTTAAAGACAAGCCAAGGGGGGGTAAGTAAGATTCTCGTGGTGATCGTTGCGTCATCATCGCAGGTCCTCTCCTACTCGCTTTTAAAGGAAATTGGCGCCCCTCCCTGAGGGGACCAATCTTGAAGAACAGGTAGAAAACGCGGCGCCGTCCGATCGTGGCTTGTGATGGTCTCAGCTGTTGAGAGTAGTGCACCGAAATTGTTGAAGAACGTACAATTTGTATGGGGAAAACCATTTTATAAGGTTGGGGGAACCGCGTTCCAATAGCCTGGAACAGGACCATCGAAACGACGTTCCGGCTTGATGAAGCCCTTCATTACGATTTAATCCAATGTTTCTCAGTGTGTGGTCCCAGGATCTCCCTTTTTTTCAAATAACGTATTTAGCATCACATGGCTAGAAAAAGGGCTGCTCTACAAGGAGTCAAAATTCGATGCGGACACCGAATTTTTGTAATGATACAATGAAGTAGCAATGTGTCAAACCGTTCAGTGAACGACTCTTCTCGTTCATGATGGATAGGCAGAATCGTTCGTTTAGTGAATGATTTGGAGCACCTGTACTTGAACGATATTTCTGAAAGTAGGAGTATCTTTGCGGATGTCTATGTAGTTTGTAAAGAAATCTGAATTGGAATGCGAAAAAACCTGGTGTTGGATGCTTTTAATGCCCTAATAAGTGACAGAGTTAAGTATGGGCCCGGGGCCCACCTTGACTTCGATTAATATTCGAGTTTCGTTATTTATAAACCTGAATATTACGGATAATAAACTTCAATAAAAAAACTCGTGATTTACTGACTAAATGTCGCGGCGGCCTCGTTTTTCAGGGGCCATTCTTTCCTTCCAGTCTGGGGTCCCCCCAATGTCCTTAGTGCGGCACTGATTCTAGTAAGGATGCACGGGACACAATTTAGCTTGCAGTTGATGTTCAGTGTGTGTCAACTATTATTAACTGGGGGTTCGCAGGGGGAGGGGGTTGTAACCCCCCCCCATTGCAGTGAAATTTTGTATATTTAACATAGTAATACATGGAGCAAAAAACCAGTTATGAAATGACGCCCTTCCCTCTACTGCAATGAACCAACCCGTTTGTGACGTCAGCTCCCGTGAATTCTAACGATACCACTGGTCAATTTTCCACGAACGGACTGTACTTCAAAATCTAATACGTTTAAATTTAAAAAGTTAACGCTAGCTCTGTATTACTGGACGTATTCTAAACTTTTAGAATACATCCCGCGTTCGCTTTTTCACATTTTTCGACCAGCTTGTTATCCCGCCGCGTGTTGCCAAAAAGGTTGCAATTGGCTCTATTTTAACTTTTAACACTTAATTTCTCGATTTCTAGTGGGAGGGCATAGCTGCTAATTTTCACACATTAAGATTTTTGTGGTGAGTACATTAAGCTGAAATAAATTCGTTAGATTCGACGTGTGAGCTTTGTAGGTGTTCCTTTAAGTGGTTTGCCGTGTTAACTGAAGTCCACGTCCAACAGTGCAAGTGCTCTGTTATCCCGTGACTTCATTTGTCGCGTAATGACCTTTGCTGTCCTTGCGCCATAAAAACAATCTTCGATGCAATTCCCTTCATTTGCGCATATCCTTTGGCGCAGCATGACCTCTGCTTGCGCCATGAAATTCCCTTCAACATTATTTGGTTACACAGTTGGAGTGAATGTGGTTAGAACAGATCGCTGACCTCGAGAAGAGTGTCAACGTCTGTCAGTTTTTGGGTCGATCAGTGGCGACATGGTCTGTAATACTTGTCATTACCTTGTCCAAGTCAAGCGTAGTTCATCTACCGATAACGAAAATTTCGTTTTACGCCATTTTAATTGCGTTTGAATGGTCAGCGAAGAAGTTTGAAGAGGGCAGCGAACTCAACTTATCTCGACGTAGATCACCACTTGGAAAAGACGGTGCATTGTCGTGGAGTTAACCCGCTTGTCTATTATGTTTGAATCCCTGCTGTAGTAACGCGTTCGTTTGGAGTCGAACCTGGACTAATGGCACTTTAAACAGCCCCAAACACACGAGAAGAATACACACGGATTAACTACACTGTAGTCGGGGGAGTTCGTTCCCTAGGCCCTACGAGGTTCGGATTCTTCTGAAAACCGCAGGTCCCGGCTGACCTTGCGCCCCAAAGCACAAACTATTAAATTCCTCTGGTGCACCACCGCTCCTGTTCGGTTTGCCTGCCCTAGGCGACAGAGGTTCGAAGTCATCGGAAAACCGCAGGTCCCGGCTTACATCGTTGATCTTGCGCCTTAAAGCCCAAACTGTTGAATTCCTCTGGTGCATAGCTCTTGTCGGGTTTGCCTGCCCTAGGCGACAGAGGTTTGAAGTCGTCGAAAAACCGTAGCTTCTGACGCCGCAGCGTAGTATTATGATCTTGCACCATAAAACAAAAGTCGTCTTAAAAAGCGTGTGGTTTGAAAGGCGGCCGTGTGTGTGCTTAACCCCACAGAGCCGAAATATACGAGCGTTTTGGTGGTGTCAGTGGCGTAGAAAAGGGGGAGAGGGGCTCAGTCCCCCCCAATTGGATCATAAGCATTATTGCATTGTTCTCCTTATCATTGAAATCACTTGATCTTTTTGAAAGCTACTGGCTTTCCCCATAATTTGTGAATTACAACACCCCTGATGAGTGGAAATTTTTCTAACTGGAAAAATCAGGGAAATTTGAAATACAAAGGCCCAAGTCAGGGAAATTTGAAATTCATTGTTATAATAAATAACTTATTAAAATAATTTTCCTGAACTGTGCTTTTCATACCACATTACCTACTGAAAAATTTGTATTTTTGACTAAACTTCTTCCAAAAGTTACCATTTTTCACCAAAACTAATATAATTTATATAAAATTATTAAGCCTATATATTTTTCAGAAGAAAATGTTTGCCAAATATATAACTAAAACTTGAAAAACAAAAAGTGTTTTTAGCTAAATTATTTAATCTGTAAGGAATTTTGATCATACCAATGTCCTGTGTCCTTTACACAGTGAAAATCGGTTATAACGACCTCCAAGGGACCGTGCAAATTCGGTCGTTATAAACGACTTTTTTTTTTTTCAAATCATAGTACAGTAATGCACTTTAGAGTTTTATATAGATCGTTTTGATCGGAAAAGTATAAAAATTTGTTGGTTTAAAAATAAAATACGCTTAATTATAATGGATTTAATTATTGCATATATTAAAATATATTGATAGCCACACCAAATATATAATGAATTTTTTAAACGAAAAAACTGTCAGCAAATACAATACTGTATATTATAAAAAACAAATGACCAATAAAAACTTACGTAACATTTCATTCAGAAGAATAAATATAATTTTTATTATACTAATGATAACCGAAAAAATCGGTAATTTTTGTTTGCTTTTTGGCGTGTCTCTTTAAGAATCGGGTTTCTAAATTGTTTTCAATAAAATTTATAGAAAACTCAACTTCTGTTGGCATTTCATCGTGCAAATAGAATGAGCGAACGATTGTCATTGCCGACAACGCTTCCGAAATTGTTGGCTGCGGGAAGGTAATATCGTGATTTTCATTTTCGAGTTCCTTCTCATCCTCGTCTGCTTCGAACTCGAATAGTAGTGAAACGATGTCTGTATCTGACAGATCAGGCGTAGTTTCAACTTCGTCATCAACGGTAGCGTAGTCGTGGAAATTATTCATTTTTAAACATTCTGGTATGTTTAACTCTCCTTCCCAAATATTTAAGTCATCATCATCGTTAGCATTATCAGTGGTAGTACAACTGGTCATGCTGGGAAAAAATTCACCCTGTTTAAAGCAGTTGGCTATCTTTTGATGGCTGACTCGATCCCACGCTTTAGAAATCATATTCACCGCATCTAGAATATTTATTGTAAAATCAAGCCCAACCTCAATATTTTAAATCTTTAGGATAAACAACTTTCTAAAATTAACTTTTAGTGAGTTTATTACACCTTGGTCCATCGGTTGTAAAACGCTGGTTGTGTTCGCTGGTAAAAATACAAGTTTTATGTGCTGAAGAGATTTCACTGCAGGGTGAGAAGGGCAGTTATCCAGTAAGGGAAGAATTTTCTTTTCTTTGGCACGCAATTCTGCGTCCCATGCATGTGTTATTTTCTTAAAAATCGCGGACATCGTCAAATCTTTTTTGTTTTCGTTTATCATAGGAAGCGTCTTCACATTTTTAAAGCACCTGGGTGTTTTTGATTTTCCAATTACAATAAGTTTCTTTTTTTTTTTTTCCTTCATACTGCCGGTCATATTTGCAGCAACTAACAGTTATTCGATCTTTAGAAAACTTTCCGCCAGAACATTTTTCTCCTTTAAATCGAAGCGCATGACTGGGGGCAAGCTTGAAGAAGTCCGATTTCATCAGCGTTAAATATCTCGTCATCCCTGCATCATTCATGAACTTTTGGCCAAACAGTGCTAAGCCAATTATCGCTGATACCAGAAGGTACTTCTGCTGACTCTCCACTGATTTTCCCGAAGACGATATCGTGTCTCTTACGGAAATACTGAATCCAGGAAATCGATGGTGCGGTATTTTTTCCGAAGAGTTCAGCAAATTGCTTGGCCTTTTCTTGTAGCAGCGGGCCGTTAATGGGAACATTAAAGCTCCGTTGTGTTTTGAATCATTTCACAAGAGCTACATCGATGTCTGTGTGTTCGGGCTCCCCAAGTTTTTTTTTTGCAACGAAACAAATCATTTTCGAAATGCTCCAGAATTTTCATCCGATTTTTCAAAATTGTTGAATGGGATAACGAAAGTTACGTACCTATTACTTTATTACTCTCGCCAGCATCTAATCGGAATATTACGTTAGCTTTTTCTTCCGTGGTTAGAACTTTTCATTTCGCCATATCGTAATGAAATTTTGCCAGAAGATTTGAGATGCTTCTCAGCTATAAGTTAACGTCTTAATAGTGATTAGTTCTAAGTGACGTGAATATGTACAAAGCCCATCTCCACTCGTCGGGTGTGGCTCGTTGCCGTTTCCTCGCCGCCCCCTTTTCTTTTCCGAAACGCCAATATAGTCCTGGGAAACCAATCTCCCAACATTCGCCGCTTTAGTATGTGTAGATAGTTTTGCTTTATGAGTTTATTAACGGTCGCAAGAGGGACAAACTGGCGCGACAACTTCATATCGTTTTGATTGCTACGCGAAAGGAAAAGAATGTGTTGTAATTGATAATTCGTGGAAGCAAGAGTTCTCACGTTTGCAAAGGATACACACACACATACCCACAGCCTCCTTACTATTGTATTTAGTGTTAGCGTTTTGAAGAAAAAATTGAGGTCAACTTGGATGGAACAAAACATTGACTTCTCCTTTCGTTTGAACGAAACAGTGTGATCCCAACATTGTTTCGAATCCACGTTTTTCCGATAAATGATTGTCAAGTCGCGTCGTTATATACGATGTCGTTATAACCGATATATTTAGTTAAACAGAATAGCAAACCAAACTTCTTGTAAAAATTCCGTCGTTATATGCGGTTGGTCGTTATAAACGATTTTCACTGTATATAGTCGTCATACACATTTTAAATGGAATGGAAGATGAAGCATCAGCTTTGCGATTATATAGTTAAACTCTTTTATAATGAACTTGAAAAGGGCCAAATGGAAATGTTGCTGTAAATATTTAATTAGTACAAGTTTTTAGTGTAAAGAAATACACTTTTTAATACAGCTTTTGAATTTGTAAATTCACTATAATTGAGTTATAAATGGCTTTGGGGTTTGCGTTAATCGATTTCATGGCCTTGAAATTTATTGTGATTGCGCAAATTTTAGTGCATTGTGTGTTGTTTACTGTAATTAGCGACTGGAAATCGATTAAGATTTGGTCTGGAAACCTGGAAAAGTCAGGGAAGTTTGAAACAGAATTTGGGTAGACACTCTGTCGTGAGTGTCGCGCTTCAAAGGGAGTGCCCTAAGAAGTTTCGAGTGTGAAAAAAACTATTGGAATGCGAAGTGTTCCGTTCTACAAGAGTCAATCGCCCATTTTTCGCTTATGCAGTGCACTTTCGATTTGACGAACTCGTTTACGAACACCAAAGAAGTTCATAAATTGCAATCAACATCTTGGTTCTATGGGATATTATTTGTAAGGATGCATGCAGTTGTTCGTAAAAGCGTGGAGTCTATAAATTGGAAGTTTTTAAAACATGGGCCCACTGCATACGTAGTCGCTTGAAAATGTTACTAAAGCGTTGTCTATGTACTCTGCGGAGGACTTATTAGCCGTGTCTATCGAGCTTTGCCGGACCAAAATGTGTGTGTGCTGAAATAGACCAAAATTCCAGAAATTTACATTTGGTGTTCCACACCGTCCTTGTCAAACATCTCGTACTGCCCCCCAAAGTTGCGGTGGTTCGCCCACGACACTGTATTGTAAATTATGCAAGATGATTTGGGAAAGTTGGCCCGAAGTAGCCGTCTGTATTTCCAAAAGAGGGTTGAATCAAGTCCAGTGAGATGAGGCATGAATGAATTTGAAACGGCGATCCTGGTCAATTTCTACCACACGTGTCAACAACGTAAATTGATGGTAAATGTAGATTCGGTCAAGATCGCACAGAAATACGTTGGAGAAGTGAGTTTGTCATTTAAAGAATGAATAAATTTGATGACATCTCGTCTGTTTGGGCCGTAAGGTCTGGACATACATGGGGGCAGGGCTTCAAGTAAATTCGGCGCCCTGGCGAACGATGTACGCGCCTTTCTCCGGAAAAACAAAAACTTGCAACAATTGAAAAGTGAAAAAATGCTGCATATTCAACCCTAACGCTATACAAGTAGTTCCGGTTAAATCGAAGTATAATGATCGCAGCTTATAACACACAAATAAATGAGCAAAAAATGTATTTTTTTTCCGTTGAAGGAGAAAATCATAATTCTCAGTCTTGTAATAATACACAAAGGTATCAAAAAGAAAAGAGCGTCCTCCAAGCCTTTAGTGCGGCAGCGGTACTGCTCGCATCACTGAAGGTGTAGCGGTAACGGAAAAATGTTACGTTAAATTGGTTAGAGGAAAATTTGTTAATGTACGAAAAGGAAGAGGTAGAGGGTATGGGGAAAAAATTGATGAGAGACGTGAATAAAGAACAGTAAATATTTGTGAAGGCATTCGATCGAAAATAATCCATTCAGTTCTGTTCGTTTATTGCCAAGTTTATTTCAATCATCCTACAGTTATATAAAGTTATATACAGTATTTAAAGGTAAATAAACCTGTCGTGGTGCCGCCCAGTTCGCCTATATTAGGGTTGCCCAACATACGGCCCGCCGACAACTGTGTGGAATAAAAAATCCGAAACAAAAACTTTAAAAAAAAATTTTTCAGGAAAAACCGCGAGAACAGTATGAGTGAACCCTTTCCATATCGCAAGTGAACAATAAAAAAAAGAAAATGGAAAACTGATTTTTTTTTTATTATTATTATTAAGTGGCCTGCTGCTCCAAAAACTTGAACAACCCTGGCGCCGTTGGTTGCGCCGATCCTGTGATTTAAGTGTCGGAACTTGCGATTTTCCAATTACGAAGGAAGTGCCGTACACCATGTTTTGAGAATGGAAAACGGACCATTTGACGCACGGCTTCGCTTCGTTTAGCTCAGAATGACCCTTGATGTCCTTGCGCCATAAGAATGTATAATGACCAAACAACTGGTTATTATACATGGCTGTGAAGTAGTAAAAGACCACTACGTCCACGACCGCAGCTAACCACAGTGGGCACGACAGCGTCTACATTTTAGCGGGTTTCAATAGATATTGAACCCGCTATTGCTTTTGGTTTTTCTGTCTGTACGCAATAAAAAGGGTAAGGTAAATGCAATAATGATAGCTATTGTTAACATTGAAAACCTAGTTACTTGAGAATTAGAGTTGCGAATTAGAGAGTTGGGAAATAATGTTAATTGAAACCCGCT
The DNA here is from genome assembly GCA_006491805.2 of Dysdera silvatica. Taxonomy (NCBI): domain Eukaryota; kingdom Metazoa; phylum Arthropoda; class Arachnida; order Araneae; family Dysderidae; genus Dysdera; species Dysdera silvatica. The sequence goes on along the minus strand of QLNU02015003.1, from coordinate 28,896,986 downwards.
AAATTTAAATATCGACCTTAGGCAATTTTCTTTCACTTGCTTGTCTTATATAGGAATGCGCTGTAGGAACAGACTTCATTCAACCTCTCTAAAAGCAACCTCCTTCGGGGCGGCCACAAATCGTCAGTCTGTTCGGGATGATAGCCTCGGGGCCCAAAATCTGGCTTTGCCGAAAATGTCGAGACGTCCGTCGGAGGTGGTCGCCGTAAAGGGATATTCAAGTGTCAATAATTCCATCGCTTGGGGGGAAAGTTCAAGTTACGTAAGCGCCTCCAGGAGGAGGGGTTGAAATGGCCAAAATATTGCTTACGTAATACTTGAAAACGCCTTTGGATGAAACGTAATTTTCGTTTTCATTCGTAAAGCTCGATATGTTGATTCAATGAACCGTATCATTCCCGAAGGATTTCGAAACTTGAACTGAGCGCGTGAACAGTTTTCTTTGGCTTAGAATTTACTCATTCGTTGAGCAGCGTCAAATCTTCGTTGTGGTTTTCTTTCTTTTTTCCAGTAGTAATTTTCTCCAACGGAAGTAGTGAGTGAATGGAGATGCCTTTCGTCCCCGCTCGTAACCATAATGTCATAAACACACTACTTAACCGCGGTAAGTCGGTAATGAGGACATAACCTGATAAAAATGGAAATAATCGCCGATTATCGCTTTAGAAAGTAATCGGCTTTCCGCTTTGGCAAGCAAATACAAACGTGGGAAGGGAACCGGCCGATTTTCATTTCCACCGCGTTTTGGTGAGCAGCGGCGTTCTGTGATTGCTGCAGGACGGGCGTGAGGTGAGCGGAATGCTTTAATTATGGACCGTGTAGCTGCCGCGGGTTATACGACCACTCGGTGTCGTGGGCGTCCGTTGGCCACACGACCCTCCTACCCGTGGGCGCACGTGGCTGGAGAGTGAAAAGGAGGAAGGTATCACGTGGGGTATATTCGGAAGTCGCCTTTGCAAAATACTTTTAGCCTTATTTGGACTAGTTGCCGCTCTATCCTAATGAGCCGTCGCCTCCAGTTGGCACTCGTTTTTTGGCGAGAATTTGGTAAACGAACACCATGAATTGAGCACTTGCAAAAATGGGCTTGTCTGTGTTTTGGCGCCGCCTGTAACTGGAGGGCGCCTTCTTAGAAAACGTGTGGAACCGATGAAACCAGTAACTCCATGACCCCCCTCACACACACGTCATGAATCATGAACAGAAGTCTAAACGTGTTAATCCATTGTAATAGTGTAGTGATAAACGCAGTATGTTTTTGGGGTGAGAGGGACTCTATGAATCGCTAGTACTTTACTCCGAAGCAGGGTTTAAGCTGCAGTCGCGTTTTTCGCAAAATGCGATGAGTTGCTCGAAAATGCGAAGAAAAAATTATTGCCCATCGCGAAAATGCGACAGGCATTTTTAACCACAGTTTATTCTCTGAAAACAGGATTTCTCGATTCCAGAATATCCGTTTTGCACTTCAGCGATCTTTTCTTGTTCCTTTTTGTTTCCTCTTCAAAATTCTTAACAGCACCTGTTAAGCATCGTTGATAGGATTTTTCGTACTCCGAAAGCTACTAATTTTTTTAGCATTTTGCTACAACTTTTTTTTCTCATTTTAGCGACATGTTTTGAGCCAGATTAAACCCTGCTCTGAAGTGCTAACGTTTTATCAAATTATTTTTTACCAGTATAAACAGTGTTTGTGCTTTGAGGGACTTCGCTGTAATTTGTGCAAAAATTTTGTGGATGGGAAAGGTTAGCTGCATTTGCACTTCATCTCTACATCGGATATCGCTTTTGTCGTGGGGGGTGGGGTTTGAACGCTAATCATACAGTTCTTGTGGGGGGTAGCATAACAGCATTGGGAACCTGTTGTATAGAAAATGGTTAAATGTACTTTTGGTGAAATACATTGGCAAACTGGCTGGTTATACCCTTTTTGGCGATTATTTTTCCCCAGAATGAATAGGTTTTTTTACCAATTTTATTTCGTTCTTCACAATTTAGGCTAACAGTACTCGTTGCAGAAATGCCTTTTTAAAACATTTGATGTTATTTTGGGAGGGGAGGGACCAACCCCTAATTTATTTTGCCCCTGGTATCACATTTCTTAAAAACTACCTCGTTACACAACTCTAAGCAAAGAGATTATAGAAGGGCAAACACCTCTTTTAATGCCTTTGAGTTATAATTGCTTTTTTGTGTTACAGTAATAAAGTTGGGATGAGATTAGCCTGCACCGTTTATCTCAGAAGGAGCACTTGTCCGAGCACCTTTGATCACCTAAAGGTTCCAAGTGTATAATAGTAGCTTCAGGTTCTTGGTGACTCCATGATTTTATTTCTCGATTAATACTCCAATCATAAAAATAGGAAGGGGGATGGCAGTGGCAGATTCAAGAAATTGTCAGCCCCTAGGCACTCTGTATTGCCATCCCTGAACGGAGACTGGTCTGTCTTCGTTACAAAGGAGGTGAGGGGGCCCCCGCACATCCTACTTCTGAACTTTTTTTTGTATCCTATTGTATTGTATTTTTTTGTATGATGGTAGTTTATCACATAATTATTCAACCTAATATTTTAAATGATTTTATATAACCATTTTTTGGGTTTCGCAACGATTTTTTTTTTTTCACCATGGGATTGGTGCAGAATGACCATTGCTGTCATTGTGCCATTAACCAACCATTTTTTGGTTTTCAGCCACCAATCCTAGGCAGGTGTCTTATGTGCCTACTTCAAAATCTGCTACTGGGGATTGAGGTAGAATTTGTGTGGTATAAAGTTGATTGGTTAATATATTATTGCGTATTTTTTTAGTGGGGTGAGCAGGCACGTGCCAACAGGAGGGCAGTATTTTTTTGCCCCCCCATCTCAGAAATGGGGGAGAAAGGTATATTTCACCTCCCCCCCCCACACACACTATTGAGGAATACTATTAAAATGTTAACTTAAAAAACATCATTAAACATTGCCACTAATCTATCAAAGCTGAAAGAATTTTGGATTCTAATTTCATTTTCTGTCAATAAATGTCTGCCCCATACTGTCAGTAATACTGCTTTGACAGAACTCTGGCGTATCAGCTGTTAAGAAGAAATTAGCGTCTCTTTACCTGTACATTTCCTTTCAGTCTTTGTGAAACCATCGATCTTAAAGCGTGGTGCTCTGAAAAATCAGTAAAATTGTAAATCATTCAAATGGTTGCTTTGTGATTCATTTTAATTGTTTAATTAACTAATTAACAATTTATCTAACATTTTATAATAACTGTTATGAATTTATGGCAATAGGTGGCGCCACCAGTTTGTTGCCGTAAAAGATCTCTCACCCTTTATTCTCCAAAACGTTGGCACATCCCTCGGAGGGAGGGAGGCAAGAAATTGAATTTTAAGAAAATGGTTTCATTACTAAATTAAAAAATTTTGAGCATTCTTTTTCCTCACAACTTTTATATTCTGCATTAACTTGTCATGCTGGTTACCATAAATTCTCAAGTTCACACTCAGGACCAGAGGCTTAGCCAGATGGAGGTTTTGGGGATTGTAATCCCCCATCACAGTAAAATCTTGTATATTTAATGTAGGAATATATGAGTTGTAGCTCTGTAACCCCTCCCATTAAGCCTATAACCCTCCCCTTATGAACTTTCTGCCTACGCCACTGCTCAGGACCATTCCTGCTAAAGCTGCTCCTGCACCTGGGTCAATGGCATACACAGGGGGGTGTTGATGGGGTTGTAACCCCCCATTGCAATGAAATTTTGTATATTTAACATAGGAATATGCAAATCGTAGCTATGATTTGGGTGGTCACAGGCCATTTATATTGCTTTTGATCTTTGGATCGAAGATGATACATCAAGAATCTTCTTTTCATTGTATGAAAATTAAAACTTTCTCTTTTGCAACTTTGCAAAAGAGAAATCTTTTGATCATTGCTTTTTTTACCGTTTAAAACTACCAGTGGCGTAACATGATTTCAAAAATGGGCTATCCCAATTGTTCACCATCTCTGCATCCAATAAAATTACAATTCATATGTATATCATCGTGATATACGTATGAATTGTGACTTTTGTATTCCATGTGGAGATGGTTTACTTTTGACTTCATATTGCACCACTAATATATCGATATAAAAGTAAACACTGTACATAAGGGACTCAAATAATATTATTATATTAAATAAGGTTATTAAATAAAGTTCCAGTTGGGAACCACTGCCTTAGAGGGTTCAAATTCCTCATTGAAAATAGTTGGTCTTGGTGTCCCATAGCCCTTAGTGTCCTTTTGTCCCAAAACTTACGAACTGTAGACATTGATGTATAACCATAGTTGTTTTTGCACTGTAAAGCACTTATTAAAATAAAACGAATTTGAAATGTTTGAAAAAATAAAATTATGTTGTATTATATTCAATTCAAATTTATTTCGTATTGCCAAATGATTAGTGCATTAGTAAAACAAATATATATAGATTCATCTGACAGCCATAGGAGGACTTAAGGCAGTCTGACAAAGCCTATGCCATAAAAAGTATCGGGAAAGAACAGAATTATAAAACATATTAAATCTGGTACCATAGAAAACTAGTTTTCCAAAAGCGGTATTTAGGGTTTTTGAATAATTGAAAGTGAACTCAAAATTTTAATTCTGTCAGGAAGAGGGTTCCACACCCTAGGGCCCATACAATCTATGTGTGTTAATCCAAGATCGTTGTGGAGAATTCTGGTATTAGATTATTTAGATTTCTTGTGAAGTGATAGTGTCCGGATTGGTTTAAGGATGTTATGATTAGGATATGAACCGATTCTTACAGCATTAAGCATAGAAATGTTGTAAATTAGTAATTTTTCAATTAGTAATATTTGAGTATTATTGGAATATTGAAGGATTTAGAGTATGTGGATTATGTAATCTGTAGCATTTATTCCTTCATTGCTTTTCAAACACAAAACATGAGGGAACAGATCCTTTAAACTATTTTAAGCCATGTTTTTGAATATGAAATTATTTGTTTTACCTATGAGTTTATTGCTTACCTTCATAAAAATTGGTAATTCAGACGTTTTAATTTCTTCCTGTTTAGAAATCAACAAAGTGCGTAATTCGTTGTTTCAAATTAACGGATCCAAAAAAGATCCCCTTGTCTTACCAGATGCTGATGGTCCAGCCATTGCTAGATCAGAAAAGGTTTACGTTCCTGTTAAGGACCACCCCGATGTAAGTTTCTTTTTCCTTTTAGATCATACGAATGGTATATTTATTGCCATGGTAGCCATCTTGTAACTTATAGGAATTGTGTGTATCATTACGATAAAGCAAGTGATAATGTGCTGATGCTTTTCAGGTAACATAGTATGTATTAAAAGTTAAAATTCACAGCTGCCACAGGGCGACTAAATATTGGGGAATGGTGTGGTGAACACGAAAACTATGTACGAAAACAAGAATTGCTTAATAAAGCTTCTATCGCCCAGCACGGTTGGAATCAAAATCGTTGTTTCTCATTCCATGATGCCCGAATTATTGAATCATTCACTTTCATTCACTGGCGTATTGAATCATTCACTTTCCGTCGGACCTTAATTTCTTCGAAGCTTTCCACATATTTCAAATGGGCAATGGAGCTATCAACGATCCTAGTGAAAGCATATTTTTTGCGGAATGCTACAAAAAACTGTTGCCCCATTAACTGTATTTAAAATCCTCATCAGTTTAATTTTGACTGCTTTTCTGAACATTTCCACTGTCTCGGTGATCAGCGTTGTATCCAGAGATGTTTCTCCTATCCCAGTGAAAAACGGTTATTTTTCTCCGAAGCATTACTTGTAACTCGTATAGTGGCAACCGTGACCATCATTACCAATCAACAGTTTGTTTGGTTTGTAAATGTATTTCGTTTGAAAAAAGTATGAAGAAGCTACTGAAACAGCTGTCACGACATTAAATTATGCAATTTCCAACTGCAAAAGTATTATGTTTTATTTATCTACTATTCTTGTGCATTGTGTGACATAAATCGCAAACAGCAATGACTTCAGTTCCGAAGTTTTGTTCAAATCAAGTACCCTTCTTGAGAACTGATGCAAATTTAAGAACATACTTCTGGCATTTGTGTATCGTGAGTTCGATATCACATCCCACTTGCTTCGTTCCATCTGAAAATTCAGTGCATTGACTACCTTGCAGCTTCGAATCCTGTAAAAACGATGTACAAAGAAGTCCTCTCAAAAAGAGTAAAATTTGAACAAATTTATGCAATTGCCAAATGACTTTCCAAATTTATTCAGGAAACATTTGTAGATAAGGGACTTGATGTCACAACTGAAGTAGACCTTCCGGACCAGTCGGGTCCCAATTGTCAAACGACAAGCCGGAGAGTTTGCTCATGATGAAGCACGACAAATATTGGCATCACCTGTAAAAGAGTTTGAAATTGATCTTTGATACAGCACAGCAGCAAATGTCTGAGAGGTTCCATCATAATAAAGCATTATTGGCTGCTATTGCTTGGACAGATCCAAGGAACTTTAATCAAATTAAAGGCGGGAATCGCAAGTTGCCTGAGATGCTCTTGTAGGGTTTTCGTCACAGATTCGTAAGGATAAACTAAAGCTGTAGCAAGAACTGTGGCAGCTTGCGATGTACTTTGATGGTTTCTACCCTGATTTATTCTCAATGTCTTCAATATGTGACTCCAATTCGTCTTCGACAGGATTCAGTGGATTGTCACCCAAATGACTCATCCGAGAGTGAAAGAGATCTTGATGATCCTATTCCTGAACTCAACTAACAAAAACAGCGATGAACAAACCATCTTAGAAGAGTTTATGGAAACAGTCTTTTATAACGACTATGACGAAATGAAACCATCCAGACATGTGATGACAAGCAAAAATGCTAAGTGTTTAGCTTTGCACTCTTAAATTGCTGCATGAACTAAAATCGGAATGTACGATGTATGATTCACTACATGTGGCATATAAGTTCATACTTACTGTCCCTTCACAAAAGGAAATCCTGTAGAAAAGCCCGAAACAAAAGCTGTTGACGCCACAAAACAGGCTTTTCCACCAGACTTCTTTTTGTGAACGGATAGTACGCTATGTTGCATTCAAGTTTCTTGTGAGAGAGAGAGAGTCTTTCCTGTACTCAAGGTTGTTAAAATCTGCCTACAATCATCACTTGTACAAGAATTCTTTGAAAGTTTCA
>QLNU02015003.1:28877812-28889682 GCA_006491805.2 Dysdera silvatica | reverse complement strand
CAGTTACGTAATCTCCTTGCAGTGGCACCCACATGAGTACTTCTAGTGTGAGGGCTGAGAAAAATTACCTCCGTCGAGGGCGTCGGACATTTTGGTAAATGTACCAGATACTAAAATGCTACAAAAATAATTGATACTGCTTGACAATTAGTAATGAGCTAAAAAGTACCTTATTTTAAAATGTGACTGTAAAACTTTTGAACAAAAATGAACAGCAAAATCAGGCAAATAAAATTTTTAACCAACGGTTAGGGGGGCATAAGCCCCCCTCTGTCCCCCAATATGGGCATCCATGTCTCCTGATGAAACTTTGTCCTTTTATCAGTGGCATCTCATCAATTGGAAATGTGGTAGTATTGCAAATGAATTGCATCTTAAATTGTGTTTATTTTTTTAACACAATAATATTAAAAATTTACAAAATGGTTACATATTCCATTTTATTCGTACATGAGGCATTCTGTTCTTGAAGAACACTGTAATAATTTTTTCATTTGCCCATTTTTTCCATCAGGCTTTTCCTCAGATATGGCCATTACTGAAACTACAGAGAATCAAATTTGTCCCTCCCCGCTGCCTATGTCTTTAGCTGCATTTTTGTTTCCAGCAGTGTTTAAAGAAAAAAAAAAAGAAATTATTTAAAATAAGAGAAAAAGTAAAATTTCTATTGTTTTTCCCAGTCTTTCTGAAGTTTCAGCCTATCGCATTTCTCACTGTATGTAGTCCGGAGTTTGGTTCCCTAGGCCTTAAGAGGTTTGGATTCTTTTGAAAACAGTATGTCCCCACACAGCATGACCATTGTAGTCTTTGAGCCGTAAAACCACAAACAAACAAGTTTTAGCTTAATGTCTATGATATCAAAAAAGCATTCGAAAAGCTTTAAAATAAGGTCGTATTTTTTTTTATATATACAGTGGAACCTGCCTAATGTGGCCACTTTTGGAACTGAACTGCAGTAATCACCGTACAGGTGGTCACTATATATATGACAGATTTTGGTATAGGCTTAAGAAGTCCCTACTAGTTCCTTCTTATAAAAAGTGGCCACTTTATACAGGTGGTCACTTTACCAGGTTCCACTGTATCTCAGAAGTCTAAATGTATGTGGGCATCCACCATTTCTCAGACACTGCATTAGCTAAATTTAGTTTTTGCAGTGTGCAAAAATCACTGTCTCCTCCCACCTAATACTCCGCACTTCGAACATACACATGGAGGCTGTGCACTAAAATGAAAAAACCATGTATTTTGCGGTGCAAAAACCATTTTTTCACTAATAGAGTAGTGGTTCTCAGCTGCAGCCAGGCCAGGCCACAAGTGATTTTCTTGAAATTTATCATTTTAGTTTTCTAAGTATTTTCCATGAAAAAATATTCTATCGTGAAAATATTCTGAGAATAGTCACAAATGAACCATAAAGCTCAGACCCAAAATGCCTGAGTGACATCCATGCGACTGCCAGTAACCAAGCAATGTGTTTTCAAATATGTAGTGAGTATTGACAAAGAATATTCAAGATTTTTCAGATATCGAAATCTTTTAGCATTCACGAAAGATAACACACAAGGTTCCCACGCAGCCTTGAGAACATGGAATTGTCATAATTTGAAATCATCCCAAAAAAAGGAAAAACGAGATTTGTTGGCCAAAACTTGGAAAATTTTTAACTTATATTTTGAATAGCCAAGTCTCCGACTAACATGAATCTTGTTTTCCCTGCAACTGAAATTTAGTTGAAAGTTTTGTGATTGGTTAATCTCCTGACCAATTCTCAAGTTCTGTGTGATTTGCCTTGATGTTGACCTAGGAAGAATTTGATAATGTTTAGCTTTGTAATGTATGAATCGAACAGCTCCAGTGAACCTAATTTCATTGTACCTATTTTTTTTTTTCATCGGACCCATCAGAACTCCAAGACATGGTACAGAAACTTTCAACTAGAAGTAGAGAAGTTGACTTCACGATTAACCTGCGAAAAACGAATATCATGTTCAATAATTTCGTAGAGAAAACAAAAATACAAGTTGACAACATTGAGATAGAAATTGCTGATTCATATATTTACCTTGATCAGCTAATTTCAATGTAAAGAAACATCATGAAAGAACTCAACAGACATATTAAACTTGGCTGGAGTGTATTCGGAACAAACAGTTTTATCCTGAAGGGGAAATTGCTTTGGTATCTAAAAGAAAGGTCTTCAGTGTATATTGGCAATCCCCTCTTATGGATCAGAGACATGGAGTGTAACAGTTGGAGCAACACGGAAGTTACAGACAACCCAAAAAAGCATGGAGAGGTGCATGCTTGGAATAACTAGGAGCGATCGAAAAAGAAACATTTGGGTGAGAGAGCAAACTGGAGTAGAGGATATTATTGATACATAAAAAGGTTGAATTGGCGATGGGTGGGACATACCACAAGAAGAACTGATCAACGATGGCCAATTGAAATTTTCGACTGGATTCCAAGAGACCACAGAAGACCTAAAAAAAAAAACATCCTCAAACTAGATGGGCGGATGAAATAAGAAAACAGGTTAGGGTGACATGGAAGCCAATTGCTCAGGATAGACGTGTGGAAAGCATTGCGAGAGGCCTTCATCCAGCAGTGGACAGATAATGGTTGAATATGATAAAAGACCTATTTTATACCTATGCATTTTATCAAGGGTATTCCGTACATATTTTATTTACATACGTTTTATCAAACATATCTATCTCCCTTATGCTTGATAAGGATCTGAGTAAACAGTGTCCCGCGTATGTCTTCATGTGTACCTATCTTATACGTATGCATTTTATCAGGCACATGTTTTATTCTCATCCAAGGCCATGCAGTGATAATGTGTTCTTCTGGCATGCCATTGTTCAGGGTTCCGACAGAATGCTTCTTAAATAACATCTTGCTGTAGTCTGGAGATCGGTTACTTAAGCTGTAATAGGTTTGGGTTCTTGCGATGTGTGCTGTAGTCTAAAATGTCTGTCTAAAATGTACTGTCAGTTCACAAACTTAGTGTTAAAATAACAAGTCATTTTTTTTCTCCTGCGGAAAAGCCGGAAACAGGCTTTTCCACAGGCCCTCCTTTTGTGAATGGACAGTAAGTGCGTTTCCCTACTATGGCATGATGGTGACGCATTGGTCCATCATGTTCAGGTCTGACGCTTGATGGTATTACGGAATGAGTGCTGTCTTTCTGCTCACTGGAGCTTGGTTCTCTTGACTGCAGGGGTTCTCCGGAAACCTTTATCTTCGTACAGCATGACCTTTAATGACCTTGCATCATAAAAACACAATATTCTTGTTCATTTTATCAACTATTTGTCTTACTCATGTGTCTTCTTTTTTTAGACCGAAGGTGAAGACGAGTTGAAGAAGAGACAGCTCATGGAACTTGCCATCATTAATGGCACTTACAGAGATAGCAGTGGTAAAAATAACAGTAAATATCTCCCATTTCCTTTCCAACGTTCACTCGCTATGCCCCCTTCCTTGGTACGGTGCATATTGTTAACCCAATGTCAGTGTTTGTCCCCAGTACATGAGTTGACAACTTAGTACCATGAGTTTTCACCCTTTTATCCTGCAGAATCCTTTTCTTACCACACTCTTAACCATGAAACCCCTCTGTAAATATTATTTAAGGAGAACTTACAGGGTTATTTGCCACTGCTTAGACATAAGCCTAAAAATAAACAAAAAAATCACCAGGATTTCTCACTCTTTATCCTGCGGAACCCTTTACTTACCATGTGCTTATGTCATGGAACTCCACCGTAGATTCTCACCTCGATTGGTGCAGAATGACCATTGCTGTCCTTGCGCCATAAAACAACCAACCAACTCACCGTAAATATTGTTTAAAGAAAACTTAGTGTTATTTGCGACTGCTTGGATATAAGCCTAAAAATAAGCAATAAATCACCATGGGTTCTCTCCTTATCCTGCAGAACCCTTTTCTTACTATGTGCTTATGTCATGGAACCCCACTGTAAATACTGTTTAAGGAGAACTTACAGGGTTATTTTTTTCCCTCTTGGACATAGGCTTAAAAATAAGTAATGAATCACCATGGATTCTCTCCTTATCCTGCAGAACCCTTTTCTTACTATGTGCTTATGTCATGGAACCCCACTGTAAATATTGTTTAAGGAGAACTTGCAGGGTTATTTTTTTTCCTCTTGGACATAGGCTTAAAAATAAGTAATGAATCACCGTGGGTTCTCTCCTTATCCTGCAAAACCAAAGAGAAAGAGAGGGCTTGGGCTTTGAAGGTTTGTTTCATGGCTCTTTAAAGGTTGGCGTTTAAAATACTGTGGGGATCTCAATTTACTATTATAATAAGTAAAGGCATTTTCTTGTACTTATTGAACAGAGATTCACATTCTCATAATCGGATCTTGTGTATGCTTAGGAGACCTTCTTATGTCATAAAAATACAATTTAGGAGACCACTTAAAACACCAATTTTAAGTGATTCCTTGGTCAGTTTCCGTAAGATTTTAGATTCGATCCTCGGCACTTCATAAAGACCATTTCTCTATCCTTTACTATATTCTCTTCCTATACTTTCTCTTTCCTATTACCCCTTTCCTTAGTCTTGTGTGTGTGTTCACTTTAGTTTTGTGTTCCCTATTGCATGTATGTTAATCAAACTGCTTGATTAAATGTGTGTGTACGTCTTGTAAAACTGCAACTGTATGAAAATGTTTGTGTTTAAACACTTGTTATAATTGAGAATTATGTTCTGTGAAAAAACACAAAAAATGATCAGTGGTTCTACATTCAGGTCATCATTTCAAAAATTAGATGTTAATATATATGTAATCATCAAAATCAATCTTGAATTATCAAAATGGGCTTAAAGTAATTACGGTTACCAAATTTCAAAATTTGCAATGATTAGCGTAAGTCTTAAAATTGTTCACATTATTAAACACAGTATTAAAGAATGTAACGGTATTAAAGGCAATCAGAGACAAAATAGTTATCACCCATTGGATAGAAGTTTAGTTTGCTACAACCTTTGCCCTGCAGTGACGCAGTTCAAGTCTGAGGTTTGGTTCCCTAGGCCTTAAGAGGTTCGGATTTCTCGGAAAACTGTAGGTCCCAGCGCAGCATGACCACTGTAGTCCTTGAGCCGTAAAGCCATAAAATAAATTGCTACAACACTTAAAACACTGAGTGAAATGAATTTCCGCGGGCATTTTCTCAACGACTAGTTTATATTTCGAGGTCTGTCTCTTCGAAGAAAGTTTTCAACGATAATTTTGAATGTCTGGTGCATTTGAATAAATAAGAATAATTGAGATAATTTGAATAAAATGTTTGATCATATAAAATGTTCAGATAATTGAGTGAGTTTTTCTAAATAAAAAATAAATTAATAACATTAAATAATCAAATTTAAAACTATTCGAAAATATTTTTTTAAAAAAATCAGAACTTATGGTAAAGAAATTTAATCCTTGGCAAAAAAAAATAAAAAATGTTTAAAATTTATCCTTTAATTCTGTTTTTCTTGTTGACAACTCTGTTTTCCCAGGTACAAACCAGTTATTTATTTTTATTAGAAGGTGAGGGGAGGAAGAGTAGTTGCAAAATATAACTCTGTAGCCCCAGAAGCTACATGCAAATGAAATTTTTGTTCTTTGACTTTCCATTGGTTCAGCTCCATTAACATTAGGCCAATGGGGATGTTCTTGGGATAGGGTCAGATTAAACTACTTTGCTATGCAGTGTTCAGATTGTTCCATGGGAAGTTTTGTAGACGGTAATGTGTGGTGTAAAAGGAAACGGTTTTGTATGAATAAGACCTTCCTCTTAAAAACATACACACCTTGCAAGAATCAACCTGCATGCATACCTTCCAATTAGTGTCTTTGAATGTGTAGTTAACCAATGTAGATAACTAGATTTGTATGCTTTAGATAACCAAGTAAAGATGAACGTTGATGTGTAAACTTCCTTTCCCATTGGATGTGATTTTAATTCTGTTTTTGTTCAAATTTACAGACATCTACATGTTTCTTACAGAACCTGAAACTACTAGACTTCTAGCGCCACCTATGACCCTATCTAATCATATGCGCACTGCAGCTGGCACCCCGTTGGGGGCGCCACTGATTTTGTCATCACGAATGCATGTTCCGACCACTGCAGCTCTTCTCAATGGGAGTGCACCTCCCCCACTAATCTCACCAGCAGACGCTGGTCTCCTCTATGCGACTTATGGAGATTACCATCAGCACTATGCTGCGCTCACCTCACCTCTGCTTGCGGAGTACCCTCATGCTGCTGACCATACGACCACTGGTGGGTTGTTTGGACGATAAATGTCGTTTTACGTTTGTTGTTGTTGTTCTTGCCATGTGTGTCGTTTTCTAGGCTGTACGTACATTAGTCAATTTCTGTATCTAGTGACATAGTTTATAACGAAAAAAAGACAGATATATTTTTTAAATATATCCTCACTGAGCAACAGTTTCTTATTCCAGTTCTGTGATATATATATATCCCCTAATCATTTGTATCTTTGTGTTATATGCTCATTTCTCCCCCCCCTTTTTTTTGCAGTGGTTTCTACGTATTTATTTACAAGATATTGTATACTTATTTCTCAAATCATTATAGAAATTTTGTGGTCATTTTTTGGCTATATTTTTCCATTTACAACGATATAAGGAGAGGAAAACCACAACGATCATAAGATGGGATTCTCTCTAACACAATTATGGGTTTATTTCTTTTGTAAAGCGAAATCACGTAAATGTGTGTCGTCTTTTGGTCTCAGGGAATCTGTATATATACAATGTGTGTGTCGAAAAGCGAGAGATATTTTTATAGCTTTCTTTTAAGTAAGAGTTTGGCTGTAAATTTATATGGATTTATGCAGATGGGCATTTTCTCTGCTGCGAATTTACATTGATTGTATCTTACTGCCTGCAGGCGTATACCTGGTGTTTGTAAGTCTTCTATTTATTTGTTCTACGTGAAACTCTATACCTTGCAGCAGTTTTTTCTGAGCTTTTGAGTCAACTTTGTCATGATTCCTTTTTTTGCATTGCATATCAATGCAGTGAATTTGAATTGCATTGAAGCATGCCGCATTTAAAAATAAATGCGGTGAATGCTTCCAATTTTAATAAAATGAATTCCCCTTCACTTTTTTTTTTTTTGGAAAAATTTAGTACTGTCATTTTATACACCTTTCGAATATGCATAATTAAACTTGCGTAAATTTTATAAAGTTTTAATTTCTCACAAGAAAAATATTACTTCATGTTTGTAGATACAACGGATTTGTCTCATGTATATAAACGATATAGATATATTTATATGTTGGACTGTGTTTCTATATGTTTTTGCCAGCTAGATGGAAAAATTGGCAGATTTTAGTCCCTTTGGTGAAGATGTCGATTTTTGTTTGTGTAAAATATATTTTACTTCACAAGCAATGATGTTAGCGGCATTTTTGGCCACTTAAATCTGTTTGATTATAAAAGCTGGCTTTTTTTAACTGTTTTTCGAATTTGTCTGTGACAATCTTTTTTATCCATATTTCTAGTTTTTCAAAGAAAAAAAACGAACAAAAAAACTCGAGTCATTAAGAAAATTCTTTTAGTATTTGAAATGTTTGCTGTTTGTTTTTACTAAACATTATTCTCTAACTAAAACTCACTTCTTTTTCATCTATGCCGTTAATATGCAAGTAGGTAATATAAACGTAACTTTTTGGATTTAGTAATGCTCCATGTGTGCATGCCTAATAAGGGGAATGTGATAAAAAAGACTACCGATTTGTAATATGTGTTTTTATGAAATTTCATTCTGTTTTCCTCATGTAGGTGCCGTGCTTAAGCAGAGGCGCAGTGTAGGGGTTAGAGAACACCCCTACCAGCGGGCTGGGTCCCTCTCATAATTTTTTTTGAAAAGGTTAGTTCATTTAACAATTTAACACAACACTGAGCTAACCGTATATACATCTATCATAATGCCGAACAATTCCAGTCCATTTAACGAAGTGTTATAACACTCAATTTGTTAAATCTCAGCCCATTTAACAGAATCGAGTAATCATTATATTTAGTAAATCTTAGTCTAATTCAGTTTAGTCAAAATACTAATGGCTTCTAACATATCGTATAGACGAATCTATGGAACACTAAGTAAGTGTTCATAGCTCAGTTTGTTTGCAACACTTGTTGAGTAGTTCATCAATATTTCAGTTCAGCTGATTCATTCATGAAAATTAAACTACTCTTCAAAGAATTAATTTATTGACCAAGCCAATTACATCCATTCAGCTGACCACAATAGTTATCAACATTTTGTGGACAAATTTTGCTAACCTGAGTTTACACGTTTATTGAATGCTGATTTAACAAAAGATAGCCACACACACGTCAATTAACCACTACAGTTCTTGTGTGTCTAAAAAAATTAAGACACCAATTACGCTATCAAATGTTTTTGAAAACTCAATATATCGGTTAATCTCACTACACAATAAAAAAAAATAAAAATCATTAAACAGCTTAATTGGTTCATTTAATCTCATCCGTTGAACTGCCCACGATATGCAAAACATCAGTTTAACGAGGAGTGGTAATAGTTACATTTGTTAAATAGCACATTTACTAAGTTAGCATGCACCAGTTGAGTTAGCAATACTTGTTAAATTGTTTCTAAATGAACTGTTTTGTATTGTGGTGTAACTTTCCGCGTTTGCTCCAGCCGTCACACACATCCTTCATTCAGAACCGAAAATAATGGTCACTGGCTTGTCTAAACATGTTTCCTGCACTCCTTTTAATGCAAATTAGCAAGTTGCAAATCTATTCCACTTTATTAATATTCATAAATGCTTCTCGAGTTCTGTAACATTTACTTTTTTCTGTTGTCGTAGAAATGCATTATCATTAATCAGTGTCTTTTATCGTCATGTAAATACTAAGCTTCTCGCTAGCAATTGATAATATATATACCGCTCACAAACACTAACAATTTTCTTTTTTTTTCTTTTCGCATATTTTTAACCTCAGCCGCCATCACCTGACAGCAGAGAGATACTAACCCATCTGCCTGAGAAATCCTTCCGACGCTCTCGCCACGCCTAATTTAGAAGCCAGCACACTTATATATGCACTTCTCCAGTGTTCTTCCCTCTCCAAGATAATGAACTAACCAATGAGATCGCTGCCACCAGAACAGGTGGCGCCATCTGAACCTCCTTCAAGCAATCTACGGTAACTCGTTGCTACTATTCTGTTACTCCCTGTATCATTACCAAAGTGGGCCACAGCAGCCACCTCTGTGGCCCGTCTCCGATTGTAATTTGCTGAGTTTTGTTCACTAACTGCAACCACTTTAATAATGTTCACCATTTTGCCCAGATTAATAATGTGTAAGAATGAACATTCCAATATGTTGTCTGCTCCCGAGTCATTCTGCTCTTATAGATAGTATAACACCACAATATCTTGTTTTCCGACTTAATTTTTCTGTATGGGTTAGTGGAGTGAAACGTCTCGGTGATGGTGTGTACAGAATGTATGTACTTATGTACTTAAATGACTACTTAAGATGCCTAAAGTGACTTGCCGCATACAGTTGTATGCGCATGCATATGTATACCACATTGTATGCATACATCTGAGTGTATGCTGCATCGCCTGCATACATTTCTGAATGTATGCAAGATTGTGCGTGTGTGTGCATTTCTCCAAATGTATCGCAACTTTTTGGTTGTAATCTTGCCTGTGAAAGTTATCAGGCTGTGTTTTATCGTTGTGTTTCAGCAATCAAAAATGATTGTATAATTACTGTGCCACTTTAGGTTGGTTGTTCACATTATTATTTTTTTTTTTTTTAAATATTGACTATCATTTTTTTGATATACATACTTAGTGAAAATCAGCACCTAAGTTTGTTTTCGATGTAAACCTCTGTCTGCATAGTTCACTTTTTGGGAAGTCATGAACAAAAACAATGTGTTCAATGGAAGCTAATGGTCCCACATATATTTTTTCCCCGTTTTGGTTTACAATTTCTGCCACTTTTTTTTTTTCTCCGTTCTTTTGTGTGTCTGCAGTTACTTCGTTGACAAGCTATTATTCGTCTTTCATAGCCAGCTACTACTTAATTTTATTATTTTTTGTATATTTTTTTTCCTGTATGCAGATCTTAAGTCATTTGGTCATATTTCTCTTTAACCCGCATGATGGATGTATGCAGCTAATTTTGGTTGAATAAATTTGATACATTGGTTACTAATGTTGAAAGGTAGCTTACAGAGGCACACGATGTTGTAGATCATCCTGCAAACTTAAACATCAGGTAGAATCATTTTTATATGTGATTGCATCTTAATTTTTCATCAGATTCGTGTCAAAACGTGCCATTTACTTGCATCGTATTTTTTTCCCCCTGTGACTAAATACCAAATCACTTATAAATAGCCATCCCAAGGTCAATAGCATTGTAAGCTTGCGAGCAAATTGCATTCTTTTGCAGACATTGGACTTGGCTGCAAGTTTCACAACGTTGCATTCGAAATGTAGTCTGTATAGAAATGTTTTCTCCTATGTGCCAAGTGCACTGTGTTATCAGAGGGCACATGACACACAGGAGAGAACATTGTGTGCCATGTGCACTACTCATGTTGTCTGGAAATGTGCCTCATGTACTTAGCCTCCAACTCTTCGGAGCTGGACCGCCCTTGAATCTCAACGATCTGTTGTACTTAGTACTTTTCCTTCATTTTTGTATAGTTTTTGTGGTTATGGATTGCACGAGTTATGTATTTTTTTTATTATTAATTTGTGAGTGCCAAACAACATCATTAAAGTTGCTTGAGGTTTATAAATCTGTTTTATCATCTTAAGATCCTTGTGATTATTATATTTGTGAATATCATTGGAATATTTGTGAATATTGGTATTGCGTCACGCAAATTCTGAACTTTGTTTTTGATAGAACAGAAATATTTTTTTCTTCGGTCACACGGTTACTGCAGCAGCTATATTTTTTACCATGTTTTGTATAGGAATCGGAGAAATGTGAATCTCATTTAAGATGGCACATGTGTTAGTAATGTGCCTGGTGCTAAACGTGCCTTACAATGACACCATTTTTTTTTCTTCCGTGAAATATCAAATTAATGTTCATTGTTATTTAGTGAGATCAAAGGCAGCGTAAGATCTTTGTTTCAGTTAAGTTCGATGTTTGGAATACGATTAGAAATTGGCGTGATGTAGTGATGCCGCCCTTTTTGTTTGTACTGTGTTTCATGTACTTAAAGTTGTTTTTTCTTGGCAATAAAATCTGTTTACGTAATATTGTCATGTCTCTGTTTTTTTGTAATGGTGTAAGAAACACAAATGCGGGGAGGGCCTTGTTATAGTGCAGTTGTAACGCTTTCACCTAATGTGTCGTTATCTTAGGTTCAACCCTCAAATGTACTAAAAAAAGAAACTAACTGCAATCCAAGGATTGGTTCTTAGGCAGGACCGACGAGGTGGGGGGGGGGGCTGCACCTCGAGTGCCCCGATGAAGTCTAGGGACCCACTCTGATAAGGACCTGTACTGTGGGGGGCTTGGCCCTTGGGAAAGGGTCATGGGGGCTGGTCCGAGTGAATCTGGGGCCCCACATTGGTTCTCGATGCTCCTGTTCCTGGGTCAAGGATTCGTTCCCTAGGTCATAAAATATTTAGATTCCTTGAAAAAAAAAAAGGGTCCCAGAGTAGTATAATACTTGCTGCTCTTGTTCCGTGAAACTTGTGAATAAAAAAATATGGAGAATAATATTCATGAATGTGTCGAAAAGCTTGAACCCAGAACACTTAAATAACATCTATGTAGTGAACGTT
>QLNU02015003.1:28846240-28867856 GCA_006491805.2 Dysdera silvatica | reverse complement strand
GAGGCCACGTTTCCGTAAATCATTAGTAATACAACAAAAAGAAAGAATAAATAAATTATTGAAAATATGGATTGTTGAACCGCTTTCCGGTGAAGTTTCACTTTGCCGCAATTGTAGTTTTGTTCATAATGTTTTGTATATCAGCTGAGCAGAAAATGACGATTATTTTACATCGCTAAAATTTAATCAAATGCCAATCATAAAATAAATTGTTGGCTGAAAAAGACGCATGCTAGGCGTTCGCCCTTTAGCTTTAGGTTTCGGTGCGCATTTACAGATTATTTGCATAACTCGCTTACGAAGTGTATCTTTCCGCAACATAAAGCCGGCTTTAGGTGCTGGTGTGCTGTTAGCAACCAAGACTGTTTCGGAGCAGGTAAAATTCAGTTTCGAGCAGAAAAATGAATTTTTGGCTCAGGTAAAATCCAAATTTCTTTGGAGCAGGTAAATTTATACTTGTACCAAAAGAAACGCCTTTCTTTAAGCATCAAAATAAAATATTTCAAATTATTACAACACATTTAATATCTCAAAATATTATTACATGTTTTAATGTTTCGAAATACTATCACACATTTCATGTTTCAACATGTTACTACACATTTAATATTTCAATTACATTTTACATGCTAATAAGTGCTAATTAAATTTCATATGACACTATAAGTGTTAATTAAATATACGGTAAGTAGCAAACGGAATTTAAGAAGAACAATTTCCAATGGCTTTGCATCTAAGATTTAATTCACTTTAAAATTTCAATTTGACGTGTGAACTTGTCTTCAACCAAATCATCATTCTTTGGTGGCGTCCGCGAGTATAGTTTGTAAATCCTGAGACCAGTGTCCACTTCTGAACCACATAATATATTCCTCTTTGTTTTGAGGAATTACATCGATTGGACCTACGCATAGAAAAAAAAACCAGCCACAATTATATCATTATCATTAAGAGATGTTATAATATACCAACTTGGTACTCCATATTTTTTAGATGGATCGATCATCTGAGGAGCCCTATACATCCAACTTTTTTGTTCTAAACAAAGGTTCTATTGAAAGTCGATTTGCTAGGTGAAACTGCATCGTTTAGAAGAGGGGGCCCCCTTTTAAAATGTACAGAAGAAGTTTACTGAAGAAGTGATCGAAGTTTTTTTTAAAACAAAATGATATTTAATTGGACAACTTAGGGAACTGACCAAACTGAAAACTACTCTAATGGATAATGATTTATTTCACAGCTCTGGATAATGACTTTTCTTTTATTTTATAACTACTTTTTTTTTTTGGTATTTCGGAATTTTTTCCATTATTTGAAAATTGGATTGATTCTCTAACACTCTTTTATTAATTAAACATTAATTTTAAAGAAAGACTGGGCATTTCCGCTGCGTTCATTGAGTTTAGGGTACTCTTCAAATTTCAGATCGAACAGGGAGCCTGGCCCCAGCTGATGCGAAGGTCCAATTTAGTTCTATAGGGACACCTATATCTAGCTATATGGGCCTGTGGGGCCTGAGACCCTCCAATAATTTGAAATAAATTGCAATTTTACATATATTGTAATGTATAAATGTTCATAACATGTACTTGCACCCCTCCCCATAACGTTGGAAACTCTATGTTGAAATCTGGATAAAGACTAGATTGGGGGCTTCCCACCCCTTCTACACAACACATACTGTCTAAAACGTTTTATTGGGGGTCACATCTCATTACAAAAGGAATATCACATTGAAGAAGTGTTCTTCTCATGTTTGAACCACAAACAATACTGCTGGTGAAACTTAAACAATAAGCTTTTAACTCTGTACGTACGTAAAATGCAGCTACAGATTGAGAAATAAGATTCTGATTAAGTTGACTACAAACGATTTATTGAGACACATCGGATGCTAAGAGAAAAATCGTAATATAAGAAATTACTTGATTTTATCAGTTCATCCACAGATCCTGTTGCATTTGCTCTGTACAGGAACCAGAACTTCTCGTTCTCCGGATCGTCCTCGTATTCTCCCAAAGAATAAATGAAAGGCTTCGAATTCAGCATATTGTACTTAAAACTGCAAAAAATACAATATATTCATTTAAACTCGCAAATAGCTTATTCAGCTTCATGATTTCTTTATTAAAAGCTATATTACTTTATGATGTTATATTTTGATTACTATATAATGGTTAAGAGGCGGTTTTAAACATGTTATAGGCATCTGATTCATAGTAATTTGAGGTGTTTTTTTTTACAACTTTGAGGTGCTTTTCCATGTTAAGTACATTGAATATTTGGCGTTACAATGTAATAAAGCTAGTTAAATTTGTCCCTTGGTATATATGCTGCTCTTCTGCAGTGCAAAGGAGCAGCATATATATATATATATCATCATCATATTCAACCATTATCTATCCACTGCTGGATGAAGGTCTCTCCAAATGCTTTCCACACAAGTCTATCCTGAGCCATTCGTTTCCACGTCACCCCAACCTGTTTTCTTTCATAATGTATCATCCATTGAAATCAGCTGGCCAAAGAGTAAATGATATATGAATCAACAATTTCATAAGCTCAATGTTGTCAACTTGTACTTTTTGTTTCCTCTGCAATTATTGAGACATGATTTTGGATTTTGTAGGTTCATCTGGAGTCCAACTGCTTTACTTCTGGTTGAGCTCCTCTCCATATCTGGGTTCTGATGGGTTCGTTGAAAAATAACAATGTCATCAATAAACCCTTGAATTAGATATTTTGAGAGAAGTGTGTATTCGCCCATGGATTCACATATTTCCTCCAAACCCGTTCTTAGTATTTCAAAAGGGTAATGTTTCTGAAAAAAATAGGGTGTTTTCATGCAAACAAAAATTCCTCTCATAGAAAGTTTTATTTTACGGTTAATAATAATGCCGAAACGGAGGATTTAATTCCCAATCTCCCCCCACCCTTGTGAATGGCTTGACCCTCCCGCATAAGGCGAGAATC
This sequence comes from Dysdera silvatica, assembly GCA_006491805.2. Taxonomy (NCBI): domain Eukaryota; kingdom Metazoa; phylum Arthropoda; class Arachnida; order Araneae; family Dysderidae; genus Dysdera; species Dysdera silvatica. The sequence goes on along the minus strand of QLNU02015003.1, from coordinate 28,864,883 downwards.
TGAGTGTGCATGGTGAACAGCTCTCGCGCTTTTTTTCACTCTACAGAGTGCACATTGTAAAGGAATTTTCCCATTTATCTTTTAATTATGATTTTAATACAAACAATAAATTAAAAGTATAAAAGGAGGTTTACAAAGAGAGGGGCATACAGAGTACCCTCCTCCTTCTCCTCCTGCTAAAAGAAAGAAAGAAGAAACTTATTTTGCTCACATAGATACTGAAAAGCAAGCGAGTCACTGAGTGCCTCCAAATCAGTGTTAGTGATTCAACTACCAAAAAAGTTAAAATTAAATTAAACAATAATTTTAATGAACGTTTTTTGGCGTACTGATGCCAGCGCCAATGTTCGGTGTAGCGTAAACTCAGGGTTCAGGCCCCACCGAACGCAGAAAACATTTCTGTTCTTTCGGGCGTTACACCATCTAACCACGCCATAACATCGGCGCTGGTATCACTACACCAATAAAGGTTGATTAATAGTGTTATTTAATTTAATCTGCGTAATGCTCCATTTATATAAACACCAAAAAAGTGTAATTCTGCCCATCTTTACAACGAGTCATTGGAGTGTATATAAAAAAGAAAAGAGAAGAGAGGAGAAGAGAAGAGAAGGGAAGGGAAGGAAGGGAGGAAGGACTTTCAAAAATTGGAAATAAAACTTACTCATATTTCTCATCCACTGATTTTGCCATGTTCATGATATCGAAGAAAGTACTGTTTTTCGAAACACGGATTTCTATTGAACGGACCAGATCAACCTCGTCCTCAAACCATAATGAATACTTGACCTTCATGGTCTTGCCAATTTTATTATGCAAGTCGTCAAGTATATCAATCACTGCAAGTTTGAGATGGAAATCCAAATTAGATAAAAGGGTTACTAACGAATATCCGTTTGATAGTTTATACTTCCTGGAGGAACTTACCACCATCATGAGATCTGTTCTTGCAGTGTTCTGATGAGATGTCCAACAGGCTCTTATGATGGAGAACAGGCAGAGTAAAATAAGTGTTCAAGAAGTTCCCATATGATCCATCAGCGCCTTGATTTTCGACCAGAAATGTTAAAGCGTCATCCATTTCCCAACCACCTTTTTCTTGCTTGGCTGCGAACAATGCCTTAAAAGAAATCAGGAAGATTTTAACTAGACAAGAGAGAGGGGAGAGAAAAGTAGGAAGACCACAGAAATTAGATCTTTTGAGAAGCTTTCACACGGAACGAGCCACAGGAACACACACACAGACAACATACACAAGCATAAAGGGTACCACGCACAGATGAAAATCACACACGAACCATCCGCAGGAGGATACACAAGACCACACACAAAAAATCTACAATTTGAAAACAAACAGATCATAAAAAATTATATTATTCGACTACATAGTGTTTGAAATACGAATACATCAAATTCCTGCAGTGCCACACAAACGCGGAGAAAATTATTGCAGAAACATTCATGAACTGTGGATAGATAACAGTTGATAGTACTTATTTTCAGAGTTCATGACACATGTTTTCAATGTCCGTAATATATGTTTTCAAAGTTGATAATACAAGTTTACCATATTGAAGGCAAATGCTTCAGGTTTCCTTTCCCTTTTTCGGACTCACAGAAATATTGTACACTCAGGAGACAAAACTCGCCAAAGCGAAGTACTTACCATCCAATCCTAGTTGCCCGTAACTCCAAATAACACGCTGCAAAAGTAGATTGTGCCTCTGGAAAAATTTATTATGCGAGTACAGTGCTAAGTCCGTAACATGTGAATTTGAATTATCAATTCCTATGCACATTGTAGGTGGTGAGAAGAGATTTAGTGAAATGAATATAAAAACAGATATTCGTAATATACTTATGTTACTAATGAAAGACATTTGATGAACATATCAATCAATGAGCCAGAAAGAAAGGAATTTGATTTTAAGGCAGCATGTCTTGCCTGGTGCGTGCACGGGCATCGAAGAATAAACTCAATGTATAAAAATAATTAAATGCCATTGCGTAGAGTTGATGGTTGCTGACCAAAATTGCTTGTAAACTTGAAAACACCTTTTCTGATTTGCCTGCAACTTTCCCAATTTGGTTAGCAATTTTAGGCGCAAGTTAGCCGAAAAGCTACAAATATACAAGGTCTTTATAATTAAAGTTCCACTTTGAAATGGCCATAAAATGAAAACTACTGGACCAAATGTTATCAAACTTGGTAATAGCTTACAGGAGGTCATGGGATTTTATTTTCTGTCAAAAAAAAAAATGTTCAAAAATCACCACCAGCGGAAATGGCACTGTATGCAATATTGTTAAACGAAATAAGACATGAAGACATCGTTTTAAAACGTTTTTAATCGTTTCTAAAACGTGTTACAAAGCATGTTGAATGTGGCGTCCACCATTTTCTGAAAGCAAGTTAAATCGCATTACTGCGTTCTCAACAGCAGCTCTTAGCATATCAGGAGGAATGTTGCGGACATGTCGGTGTATCGCATCTTTCAATTCCGCCAAATTGTTTATGTTATCACCATAAACAATTTGCATAACCCCACAAAGTTTCGTTTTAAAAACGATTAAACACGTTTTAAACCGATGTCTTCATTTTTTTTATTTCGTTTAACAATATTACATACAGCGCCATTCCCGCCAGTGGTGATTTTTGAACCTTTTTTTTTTTTTTTTTTCGGAAAATAAAATCCCATGACCACTTGTAAGTTATTACCAAGTTTGGTAACATTTGGTCCAGTAGTTTTCATTTTATGGCCATTTCAAAGTGGAACTTTAATTATAAACACCCTGTATTTTTGGAAGGTTACACCCTGGCTCATGTGCACACAAAAAGCTCGTTTATTCAGCTAATCTTTTCCAATATTTCATACGCGTATTCATACGTAGTTTCATAATAATCGTTTCTTAAGCTTATGAAACTAATAATGTTTAAAAAAACTTCGAAGGCTTAGACATACGAAGAGAGTGTTTTTCATTGAGAATAATTGGCAAATAAAGAAATTTTCGAAAACGACGCCAAACACTTGGATATACAAATTAGAACATCTGGACAATACAATACCAATTCATATTCGAAAATAGTTTATCAGTATGGTTTTAATCGAATTTTAATCGCTTTTAATCGAAGAAATAAGTACCTACGATATGCATACGTCACCCATCCATTTACATGCAAATTTATTTATATATTAGACATTTTTATCAAAGTTTTACATGAAACATACAGAGATGTATATGAAAGATCTTTATCTTTCATACAAAGAAAATCACAGTAATGAGAGAGATACGTATATACAGTATATATATATATATATACGCACATATATATAAGGTACATATAGATATATTGAAATATCAATATATTAAAAAAATATTTAGGGAAGAATAAAAAAAGAAATCAGAAAAATTAGCTAAATGGGTAGCGAAGTAAAAAAAAAAAAAGACCATTGCAAATGAGAAAAATAGTAAAAAGCGATATAAACAAACCCATTAAATAAAGTACAATAACAATAAAAGCAACATCGTGGGATGTACTTTTCAGAAAACATTTAAATAATGATAATGACAACTAAAATAATTATCAACATATCAGAGTTGATAGAGGATGAGAGCTAATTAAATTGCGCCTTTGTGACAAAAGGAGACGATATATTATATTATTATTATTATTATTAACTTAATAATGATATATTATATTATTATTAAGTTAATAATAATGTGCCAAATTGCTTAACTTGGATAAATGCACCTATCATTACGCTTATCATTGCTTAATAACCTGTCGGTTTCTTTGCGAAACATATGATTGTCAAATGGCTGTGAAATCAGTATAGGGATGCAAAACACAAAAAAGGAGAGAACTAATTCAAACAAACGTAACAAATTTAATTAGGACTAACTACTACTCTACAAATTCTATGCAGTTATATAAATGGCGAAAGTTTCCACATGGACAGAAACATAAATGTCTAGCTGATATTCTTGCTATGGTGCTGTGATTTATCAATACAGGTTGTTATCAAATCAACGGCTCAGCAACAATATCTGTCTAAATTGCAATATGACAATACAATAAATTACACCAATACTGAGAACGTATGCCAGATATTAAATTAAAACAATGCAAGAAATACTGCCTGAGTAAGCAAGGGCAAATGGGAAAAATAGAATGTTTCATAACCTAATTTTCAAATTAAACCTAAATGATGGTACACCTCGTACAAATGGGAATAAATGGATATTGACTCACGTGCGACTGTTATGATGGGGTGTTGCAGTCACGTGACCGTTGTTTTGTTGCAGGTGCATTACGCTGTGGCTCGTCGTGCACTTCAAAATCCAATTTCTGATGAGAAAACATTTACGGGGCTGCGGGGATGTTGCTGCTCCACTCCTGCCGGACTTGGTGTGTTTTATGAAACGACAGGCTCCGTTGCTGTGAAAAACAACGATGCACAGCTGGGATGCCCCTGCGTCAGTTCAGTAGGACTCGGCGTATTTTACGGACAAACGTCAGGCTCTGCAGGTGCGGGAAAACAACGATGAACAGCCGGGATGCTGCTGCATCAGTTCAGTAGGACTCTACGTATTTTTCGGACAAACGTCAGGATTTGCTGATGCGAAAATCAACGATGAATAATTATAGTCAGCCGGAATTCTTCACTCTGCAGTGGCGATGAATATAACTCTACGCAGCTGTGGCGTATGATTTTGTAGCTCGTGAGCGAATCGAGAATTTTTGGAGCTTTAATAAAAACTTTCCAAGTGGAGCCCGTGCGATACTTTCAAGTAGGAAGGTTGTGAGTCTTCCTACCTGCAACTTTGCTTGCCCTCAAGGCTCTGACAGAACTCCAAGTTCAACGTTAAGTTGAGACGTCCTTTTCCGTACGCTGCTCCCGCTCTTCTCTTCTATTTTCTTCTCTTACTATCCCCAGCACGACCCTCAAGTCAATGAAATTAAATTACACAATCCACTCACAGGATTATTCGTTTTGCCAGTACATTTGCCTGTTGCTATATATACAAACTATACTGCTGATCTCTGATAGGTTTCCTTTCGCGGGGCGGTCTACTGTTTTTGAGTTTAACTACGCCCTGAGTTTACGATAGTAGAATTGACAAACAAGCCCCTAATCAAAGTTGACATTTTATGGGATTTTCATGGTTTATTTTAGCCTGGCTCTGGCGCCTAAACCCATATGTCCTCCATGTGTCGTTAATCAAGTTTTGCGTCCATTCATTTGATTAGTCTAATTTTAAAATACAAAATCTTTGGGGGAAAATTTGCATCTGAAAACTGGAAGTTGTGAGAAAGACAATGTTACAATTTTTTTTCATTAATCTTCAAAAGATCTTACTTGCATGACCAACGCTGTCGTCTGTAAGTTTCCAAAACTGCCATTGTTATTCTGGAGCTTCTTCAACGCTGAGCTCATACTAACCAAGGTTAATGGATCAAAAATCGGATCAGGACGTTGATTGGATATGCATGATAAAGCCATGAGCGCCAGTGCTTGTGTACCTGTGATCAAATTTTTAATTTTGTTTTACTGCATCTATAGGTACTTTTAGATCAAAGAAAAATCACGCCGATATTGAAAATTTAATCCTTATTCTTCCAAGATAACATGTTCGATTCAAGACTAAAATATTTGAAAATATTTCATACAAAACACGTGATATAAAAATGAATCAATAAACACATTTGATACACAAAATAGCATAACGACTAGAAGTGCAAACACATTTTATAAAACCTACCATATTAAATTTTTAAAGCTTACAGTATTTTAAACCTTATTTGATTTCCTAAAAAACTCATTATCTCTCTGTTATTATCCCTTATTCAATCCTTATAGAAATTATTGTTTACAATATTATATTAAATTAAGTTCGTGTGTAAGAAAGTGAGAAAGCTTTTTCTTACAATAAAACTACAATATGAGACTTTAAGTAAGAAGTTAGGAAAGTAAAATTTATATTAAAATTGCTGAACTTATGACTGTACAGAGGATTTTCCAGATTATTGAATCTCATGTAAGGCTTTAATTTTTATATTAATACAATTTGATTGTGTGGTTCATCAGAAAAATTACTTGTTTTGTAGTTTAGTTACATGTTATTTGTTGTAAGGAAATTTTAATTAATATCCTGGCTTTGCGCCTTATAATAATGTTCAGTAGCCTATTGAGAAGATCGCTTATAAAAAAACCGTGCCACAACAGAAATTATTTTGAAAACAATTAATATTCAGCGGATCTGCCAAATTTCAGGTTCGCACTGGGAGCCATATGAGTTAAATCTGTCTTTTTACGTGATTATACCAACAATAAAACTTACGCATTTGCTGATCCTTTCAAACCTTAAATAACATCTTTCACGACTTTTCTGCAAATGTAATACAATCTACCGTGGCCATCTATCCCACTAACCTAATGCACAATTCATTATCATCACGTCTTGCGTGCACAAATAAAAATAATGAAAAAAACAACAACCAATCTTCAATGTTATTTAATGTTAGAACGTTGAAAATGCATTCAATAACATTGAAGAATTTTTCTTTGCAGTTGTTTATTTTTTTTATAAAGATTTTTTCATTAGTGAATAGAGTGAATAAAGAATAACGTTCTAATTTACGCGGAATAGTTCTGTCTGGGATTACAGGCCCGCCTCCTGCGGACACTCTTCCCAATTCCCGCCTTCCTAAGTCAAGTCAAGTAAGCGGAATAGAAAAACTACGTGCGTACCCGTCAAAACTTGAATGAATACTAATAAACAAAAGAGAAAAAGCGTCCTCTGGCATTTCGTGCCTTTCGGGTTACCATGATAACCAAAATTAAAAAGTAAAGAATTAAGCACAATTGACATTTCTTCATGTAGCTATTATTGATTCCACCAGAATATAGTGGCAACAATCATTTTTCTTTGGTTTTAACACAAACAAGCAAGTGAAAGAAAATCACTTAAGGTCAATATTTAAATTTAGCGGGGTTCAATTAACATTAATTCGCGGCTCTCTAATTCGCGACCCTCTAATTGGCGGTCCTCTAATTGGCGATCCTCTAATCGGCGGCCCTCTAATCGGTGGTTCTCCAACTGGCGATCTTCTAATTGGCCATCCTCTAATCGGCGACCCTCCAATCGACGACCCTCTAATCGGCGGCCCTCTAACTGGGGATCCCCCAATTGGAGGCCCAATAGCCAGCGGTCCTCCAATTCGCGGCCCTCTAATTGATGACCCTCTAATTGGATCCCTCTACTTCACAACCCTCTAATTCTCAAGTAACTCGGTAGATTTGTAACGTTAACAATAGCCATCATTATTGCATTTACGGAAGACCTTTACCTTACCCTTTTTATTGCGTATAGACAGACAGACAGGAAAGCCAAAAGCAATAGCGGGTTCAATATCTATTGAAACCCGCTAATAATTATATTCTTGATAGAACTACAATAAAGTGGCAACAACAGCCACCTACCCTTATTAAAAAACAACGGAAGAAAACAACCAGACAAATGTAGCGCTTTTTTCTAATTGACCTCCGTAAAAACGTTTTCAACGTTAATATGATTTTGAAAACTGCTTAGTTCATAAATATTATATTTACCTGTCCAAACGGGTCTTTCTTCTACTTTGAAAGTGCTAATAAGCTTATTGACATCCTCTTTAGTCATATTATCTTTGGCGTTACACAGAGCAAGTAGAACCAGTGGACTGGTGTAATTCTCTTGTTTATTCACTTGACGACGAAGTTTCGCAACGAGATCAACTCCATGGAAATCTCTTGGGTTGAGGCATGCAACAAGGAGCGCATGAACGTACAATGCAAGTTCATTCACGGATATTTGCGAAGATCTTGACCTAAATTGTATTATATTGTTAAAAAAAAAACAGATGTAAATTACGGCTCTGATTTTTTTTTATAATGGTAGCGTGGAAGTATTCGGTGACATTTCTGTCTATCTGTATTTGTACTTCGGCTTGTAGCTACAGATATGCTTGTTACAGGGGGGGGGCTCTAAAAATTATTAATTAATGGGCATTAAATTCGTTAATGTTTTGATGTATTTTATTAATATATTTAATAATATTAAATGTTTAAGTAGCATAATGTATTTATTTTATATAAATCGAACACTACGCAGATTAAATCAAACAACAATGTCAATCAATCAACGTTTATTGGCGTAGCGTCACTACGCCAATAAACGTTGATTGATTGACATTGTTGTTTGATTTAGCATAATATATTTTATATTAATAAATGAATTCCTTAATGTAAATTTTGCATTTAAAAATTACAGAGGTATACAATAATTTACAATTTCCCTTATTCTTCTGTATGGAATAGATACATGAACTCAAACCTTGTAAAAACGTGATATACATAACGTTTACCGTAGAGAGCTATTTTAAATATATTTTTAACTTCAAAGAACGATTTTCACTGTCATGTACAATTTCATACAAAACAAAAAGTTTTCAATAAAATTCTAAAGTGATTAACTTTGAAAAACTATTTTCCGGGGGGGACAGCTAATTATATTTACAAGGGGAGGGCACATCCCCTCTAGCATCAGTCTGGCTACGGCTTTGTTTGTACCAATCTTCTGATATCTGTCATCTTACTGACAAACACTAACTCCTTTTCTTCTCAAGTGTGTTCTTTTATAGAGTTTTATGAAGCTATCACCATTGCTGCAAGCGAGGTGTGGAGAAAATATATGTTTTTTGTCTATTTTCGTACATTTAGTTAGAAATATGGAATATTCTTAAAATATGTTGGAATTTCCTCAACGCGTACATTCAAGAATATTATGGAATATCCTTGAAACATCGCAAGATATTTGTAACACATATGGATATCTTAGCGATGTTTTACAATATTTAAACAAGCAAGTGAAAGAAAATCGCCCAAGGTCGATATTTAAATTTAGCGGGTTTCAATTAACATTAATTCGCAACTCTCTAATCCACAATTCTCTAGTCCGCAACTCTCTAATACGCAACTCTCTAATCCGCAACTCTCTAATCCACAAGTGTCTATTCCTCAACTCTCTAATTCTCAACTCTCTAATTCGCAACTCTCTAATCCGCAACTCTCTAATTCTCAAGTAACTCGGTAGGTTTTCAACGTTAACAATAGCCACCATTATTGCATTTACGGAAGACCTTTACATTATCCTTTTTATTGCGTACAAGCAGATGGACAAACAGAAAAACCAAAGGCAATAGCGGGCCCAATATCTATTGAAATCCTCCAAAAATATTGCAGAATGTTCGTAAAACACATGAATTATTCTCAAAATCTTATGAAATATTTATTAAAGTCAAACAATTCTTACCATAGCCGATAATGGGGTAATATTAAGATAAATTACTCACAAAGAAAAGAACGATTTTTCGGTGTGTGGTGGGAACCGAACCCACAATCAATTGATAACCGATCAAGTGCTATTTTCCATTGAGCTACAGGCGTTAGTCAAACTCCCATCTGCGAGCGAATATAAAGCTTCACTATGGACAAGCAATTAATGTACAGCGCTTGGATAGCTTTTTAAATAAAGTCTCTGTTTTACAGTTCAACATGTATATTTTATGGGAAGAAACTTTTTCCTCGTGCTTTTTAACAATAGTGGTTCGAAGTCAGATTTATTTAATTAAAGATCTCCAAAGAAATCCTTTGCGCCATTACACGTGCTCAGAAGAGTTGACAATAAGGATTTGACGTCATTTACAATGAAAATGTCACTTTTTGGCGAAAACTGGTACATGAGGCAGAGTATAGGGACCGAGACTCGTGAAGGAAGACAGGGGGGGGGGCCGAGACTCGTGAAGAAAGAGAGAGGGGGCCCGAGACTCGTGAAGAAAGAGAGAGGGGGCCCCTCAGACTCGTGAAGGAAGATAGAGGGGGGCCTCCAGACTCGTGAAGGAAGACGGGGGGCCGAGACTTGTCAAGCCGTTTTTGTATCGGCTTTTTTCTCGGGTCTTCTGCCAGACCACAATTCATGATGTTGGTCCACTACACTGTATCCGATTGTATATAATTGTGCGTCTTGGCGAAATAAATATTGCTTGATTGATTTATTGACTGATTGATTGAAATCAAAACAACAAGCCAAAGAAGCAAACGTCCTATAGGCGAAACTAGCATTGATATTTATCATCTAATATTACAACATCATCGGCTATTACGAGAATTATTCGCTTTTAATAAATATTAATGTTAGTCTCACCTATAGGACGTTTACTTCCCTAATTCGCCGCTTTGCTTTCAAAAGCAGTCCAAGCCCTATTCCATTAATTGCGAACTTGTCCATTGTGAAGCTTTACATTATTCGCTTGAAGAGGTGAGAGAATTTGATCGTAGCTTATACCTTAATGAGGAAGAGCACTTGATCGGCTTCAAGATGTTATGGGTTCGGTTCTCACCAGGAGCCGAGAACTCGGGCTTTTCTTGCGAGTAATTTATCTTATGGAACATTTTCAAAACCTTATGAAACCTCTTCAAAACCTTACGAAATATTTTCCAAATATTATCTACGTTTCTTAAAACGTTACGAAATACTTCGAAATATGATGGAATATTTCTATCTGATGTGGAATGTTAGAAATTTGTTTAAAACCACTTACTTTAACATGCCAACAAGCACTTGCTTATCAATTTCGTATGCAAGTTCGTTTCCAGTAGTGTTACTGCCATTGAAATGTGCGGGATCTGCGAGATACAAAGCTACAGCAATACGAGGTGCTCGGTTACCCCATCTAGAGTTTCCAGTGACGTTGCGTCTTTGGTTTCTTAGCCAATGGGCAGCTTTCTGGCGAGCACTAATTAATCCGGTGATTTTCTGGCCGTCTAGAAATTAATGAGTTTATCAGAAATCACTCATTGAATCACATAATAACATTGGAAGTTCGCAGAGAAGGAAATTAATTTAAATTACCAGGTTATGCACCAAAGATATCATTTAATTTAAAAAATGTTGATATACCATCAATTGTGAAACTGATTTGATTAATTGCGATGTACTTCTAAAAATATTATTGGTTGAGGCTTACGTCTTAGGTAGAGTTGTAAAAAACCCGGGAATTTTGGGCACATTGGAAACTTTGATGGGAAGAAACCAAGATAGCTAGAATAAAGGAGGTAGCCCTATCCGCACCTTCCTCCCTATTGGTCGATTTGACACAATCGACCAATAGGAATAAAGGTGAAAACCATGGGCATCGGCAGCGTAGGGCAAGAGTGGGCACTTGCCCCTTCCTTGGATTTTTTTTAAAAAAATTCAGTTTTGTTTTCTCAAGAGCAAAAATATGCACCCTCTCTATTTTATTTGAACTAAATAGTCTCATTATTTAATTAAATAATTTAATTATGGTATTTTTGAATGAAGGTTATTTCTGATGATGTAATCTTTGCCCACCCCTACAAAAAATTCTACCGACGCTCATAGTGCAGACTGAATTACCCCCTTTATTCTAGCTATCTTGGTTTCTTCCCATCAAAGTTTCCAATATGTCCAAAATTCCCGTTTTTTTACATCTTTAGTCTCAGGACAGGGCTGTCCACTGAGTTAACCGAACAGGAACCGACAGATTCCGACTGTTCTTCAATCCTAAAATTTACATTCGCAAATACCCAAATTGACTGGAAATCATTCTCAATACAGTTAACATATAAAAACGCTTGATTGTATATTTTAAGTCTCAAGATTGCTCTAAGGGTCATCTGTGATGGGCTTGATGGCTTAATCTGGCTTTCGAACCATGATACATTTTCATGAAACCATTGGTGTACGCAGGGGGTGTTGATAGGGGTCATAACCCCCTTGCGTAAATTTTTTTATATGCTTATAAATATATTCTTTTGTGAAAAAAAGAAGCACCACTAAAAAGCAATTCGATCATCTCGAAATTTCGCATGCAAATTCCTTTAAACCAAGTATGCAAATGATTAAATTTTTGAAGCCCGTGAGTGTTAATTTTGATCACAGCGCATATTTTTACTGCGAAGCTGGAATTGTATAAAAGAGATAAAAATTGCAGACAGTGGATTTTTCGCGTGTTGCATTACAGTTCCCTGGAGACGCAACCAATAATGCCGTTACGACGTTGACGAGGACCTTATAACCAATTGGATGACTTCGAACGTGGTCGCATAGTCGGGATGCGTGAAGCTGGCTGGTCCTACCGAGTAATATGCCGCCACCTGCACCGTACGGACACTGCTGTGCAAAGGTGTTGGCAGCAATGGTTTCTGCGAGGAACTCATCGGCAGAATAAAGGCTCTGGAAGGCCAAGGTGCACGAATTCGAGGCAAGGTCGGTTGGTTGTGCGAGAGGTCCGAGCTGACACAACAGCATCATTGTCCGCCATCCAACGTGCTACAGTCTCTTCCATACCACCCGTGGCACCTTCCACCATCTCACGACGCTTGGCTGAGGTGGGGGTTACGCTCACAACTGCCTTTAAGATATCTGCTTTTAACCCCACACCATCGACAGAGTCGTCTGGAGTGGTGTCGTAGCCGATCATCGTGGCTGAATTCCGCTTCAGTTTTGGAGCAGACGACCATAGGATCATATGTGGAGACGCCAGGATCAACGGTCCCAAACACTTTTTTGTTTTACATAAGCACACAGCTATTTTCCTTAGTATGATAGTGTGGGATGCTATTTCATATGACAGCAGAACGCCTCTAGTTGTTATCCTACGTACAACTTTAACAGCTCAACGATATGTTGATGACATCCTGTGGCCGTTTACGTTACCCTTCATGACACGACAGTTTGGAGTCATTTTCTAACAAGATAATGCCAGGCCCCATACGGCTCGCATATCTGTGAGCTACCCCAGTGCTGTTGATACTCTTCCTTGACCAGCAAGATCACCAGACCTTTCGCCAATCGAACATGTATGGGACATGGTAGGATGCCATAGTCTGGCGCCATAAAATGTCGCAGAGATGGAACAAGTGAAAAATGCCTGGCAGAATGTGTCGCAGGATGACATTTAGGAACCTTTATCACTCCTTAGCTAGACGTATAGAAGCATGCATCGCCGCCGGTGGGGAGGGTGTTTTACCAACTATTGATTTGAACATTCAATGTGCAATTCCTAGCCATTGATGGGTCCTACGGCCTTGAATTGTTTACCATATCCTTACCCGTGTATGTGCTGGATGTACATTTAATTTCAATAAAAACAGATAATTTCTTCATAGTGCTTCGGTTTTGTTTTGTTTGCAAAAGAATGTATATGGGTAACCTTTCCCTCATAAGCATGCAGTTCCCCATAAACTCTTTGCGTACCAATGCATGAAATCAAGGCTACTAAATCGAGACCAGCATAGCCAACATCCTTTATAACTAAGTCAGTTAGAGGGGTCGTTGGCTTAGCGGGGGACTGAAGTTAGTGAACATAACCATGGAACCACTAGGAACATCTCTTCGTCTCAGAAAATACAGGTTACTAATTCAGGGAGCCTGATCACTTCCCAATACGTTAGTGTGTGTGTCGCCAGTTGCGCCATGTTGGTAATCCGTTGATTTGCATCAAACAATGTGAAAGCGCATGCAAAAGAAATATCACACTTCCTTTCTATCTAGCAGAATTTCAAATTTTCAGTTATTTTGTAAAAGTTCTTATTAATTAAATTAAAAAAATGGTATACTCAGTGTAATATAGTTGCACAAATGAACAAAAAGAAATATACCAAGTCATGCTACAAGTCCTGTCCCTTACAAAAAAGCGTCTATCATAAAAGAATATTGTAACATTTTAGAACATTTATATTTATTTTATTTCTACGTCATAATAGATTATATAAAATGTATAACTACTCAAAATGTCCACCCGTTTCTTTCACTGACCTCGTTGACCGGTCAGGTCATTGATCTATCGCAGGAGTCAGAACATTGATGGATATCAAAGCATCTACCTTGCTCAGTTTTTCTTTTCAGAGCCTTGATATTTCTGTGAAGCTTAGAGAAAGTCCTTTCTTCTAAAACGTTATACAGGCGATAGTCCGTTGGGTTGAGATCGGGTTTCCAGAAAGCCAATGTTCAACAGCAATAAACTCCGCTAAATTCATCTGTAGCCAACCTTCTGTTGTCTTCTCCTTGTGTGCAGATGCTGAATCCTGCGGGAAAATCCAATGTTGTCCAACAAACAAGAGAATGGTTCAGTGGTTTTACTACCTTCTCTAAGACTTCATTTTGGTAATTGGCTGCGTTAGTTTTATGCCTTTCTCGCAAAAATGCAGTTTTGTGACCCCATCGTAGTAGATTCTCCATCAAACCATGATTGTGGCTGAATGGTGACCTCTCTCTACCTTAGAGATCTTCTCAGAAGCTTCTCGGGAAGTGTGAATAGACTCGGTTATTCTGGTAGTTGAACTTTTCTTCAATCTTAAAATTTTTTTTGTTTGTAAACAAAATTCTATGGTGTCCATCGTTAGCGTGCTGCTGTAACAACCGCTTTGCTCTCATTGCCCTGATGTTCCGTAAAGCCTCTAAAAGACGCTGTCCTGTGCTTCTACGGTAAGCACCAAGCCCCGAGTCTTCTTTAATAATGCGTAACATGGTTCTGGTTGGAATGAATCTTCATCTCCCTTGCCATGATTTTCTGTTTGCGGAGAGGACTTCAACGAATTCTCTGGGCAACTTCTTTAACGACTGCTGACGTTCTAGATACACGTGGATGACCGATTCCTTCTCTGTTATCGACAGAGGATATTTCATGGTATCTGCTGATGGTACGACAAACGAATTTCTTGGATATTTTTAGATGTTTCAGAAGTTTAAAAATATCATCTGGGGATTTATTTCACTTATGAAGAGCGGTAAGTGCGACAGGGTTTTGTTTTACGATCCATTCCATTTTGAAGTTTCGTTCGAATTAATCTGAAATACTTTTATTCACGAGCTAATAAACTTGCTCAGATGCCTTATCATAAATGCATGCTGAAAATTGGGAAATATAACGTTTTTAAAATATTTCTTTGGCGGGACAGAACTTATGGCAAGACTAGATATATGTGTGTATATACTGAAAAAGATAAAATTACCTTTATAGATAAGTTATATCTAATTATTTTATTATTTCGATAATCAATATATATTATGTACCCAATTTTATGTAATCTTTATAGAAGTTTGTATATGTTAAACGCTGGTTAAGCATTGGCAATGTTGTTCAACGGATTTGCAATGTGGCAACCAGTGGCGCAGGGCTCGTGGGAATTCAAGACCCTTGGGTATCAAAACATAATATTTTCTCTAAGACCGCATCACATAATCTTCTTTAAAACAACCTGAGCCCGTCCATAGCCATTTGTGCCCCCCATGAGTTTTGTTTTGTTTGTTTGTTTGGATTTTTTATGGCGCAAGAGCATCTGGGCTATACTGCGCCAAACATGGTACCATGAGTTTTGAATTGCTACCCTACTGATGGTAATGGTTAACTACATTTTTCGACGCTAATGTACCCACTATTAATATTCCATGTTCGCTGCTTTATCCATTTTAATAATGGAGTTGGATACTAAAGCAAATAAATATGTATACGCTAATATAATTAAAAAGTGCCAGCATATAATGAATATACTGGTTGTGAAATTAACCATTCTTTCAGACGGTTCTTGAAATAAAAAGCTCTTCGATCTTTCAAATACTAAAGTTAATGTCGTTAGTGCTTGGCTAGTTCAATCATGGTCTCGTTGATCATTGATTAGTTAATTATGATGTTGTTGGTCATTGATTAGTTGATTATGATGTTGTTGATCATTGTTAGTTGAATATGATGTTGTTGATCATTGATTGCTTAATCATGATATTGTTGATCATTGATTGCTTAATCACGATATTGTTGATCATTGACTGCTTAATCATGATATTGTTGATCACTGATTGCTTAATCATGATATTGTTGATTATTGATTGCTTAATCATGATATTGTTGATTATTGATTGCTTAATCATGATATTGTTGATCATTGATTGCTTAATCATATTGTTGATCATTGATTAGTTGATAATTTATTATTTGATTATTGATTAGTTGATCATAATATTGTTGATTATTTATTAATGATCACGAAGTTGCTGATCGTTGATTAGTTGACAGTGGTGTTATTGACCATGAAAGATTAAAAATAATCATATATTGTGAGGAAAAAAAGTACTTACAGCAATTTTTTTCGTCGGATTTATCAGAGCAATCAACCACTCCATCACATTTCCAGACCATAGGAATGCATTTTTTGTTATCTTCGCAGCGGAAGAACGAGTAGTGCTGTGGACAACCATAAATCACGTTTGCTGAAAAATGTGGGGAAAAACACAGGAAAAAAAAATTCCAATCTTACAAATGCCAGAAACTTATTTTTTTTAAGGTCTAAACAAATAATTTCAGTATCCATCATTGCATATGGGTTTAAACTTGTATTTACAAGTGATGATTGCAAATTTCTTACCACTTGAACAGTGTGTTTCATCAGAATTGTCATAGCAGTTTTTTATCCCATTGCAATGTAGTTTTCTACTTATACATGCTCCATTTTTGCAGCGAAATTGACTATTCTGGCAAGATCCATAACTATGAAGGCTTGCTTCGGCTAAAGACACAAATCAAGTAATTAATTTTGTCAAAAGTGACATTTTAAAATAAACACACATTACACAAGTGCCCATCCTCTATAAAATAAGTAATAGATAATTAATAAAAATTATAATGATAATTACAATATTTATAATGATTAGTGTAATGAGATAATTCTGATGTTATTTGTGACGATTGTTGCAATGATATTATTGTAACAATGCTGATATGATGATAATAATTGTAAAAATGCTGATCGTGATAATAATAATTGTAAAAATGCTTATTATGATGATAATGATTGTAGTAATGCTGATTGTGATGATATTAATTGTAATAATTCTGATTGTGGTAATTAGAGATTGGAAGTTTAAGCACTAAATATGGTCAATAAAAAGTCAGGCAAAAAGGCACTTAAAAAGTTTAAAGTAGGAATTAAAAAAGGCACTTTAAAGTATTGAAAAAATATTTAAATTAATATAAATGTTATGAGAAAAGACATTTAAATCAATGAAAAGGGGCAATTAAATAAATTTAAGTTCTAAAGGCTGGCTACAGAAATCTAATGCACATATTCCATCTACTGTCTTAAAAATATAATAAAAGAGGAAGTCGATATTAAAAAAATTAATAATACGCATTTGTTGAAAACTTGAAATGGAAAATTTTTACTTACAAGACGATTTTAGATGGATTTATTCGAACGAACAACCTATTTCCTCTTATTACACATTGTAATTACTTGCTGTTTTAAATTCTCAAATGTGAAATATTGACGTTTGTTTGTTTGTTTGGCTTTTTTATGGCGCAAGAGCATCTGGGCTATACTGCGCCAATAAATATTGACATTAGTTAGTCAGTAGAATTTTATATTTTGAAAAGGACCTCTCCACTTCGACTGCTATAGGCGCATATCTAAAGCAGCATATCATGATAGGAGACATTGACAGTTCTATTGTAGCATCACCACTTACAGTGGAGGGTGAAGTGATAACAAAACTTTTTTTCCGCCGTGACATAGAACGTGACTTTTCTGTTTTCGCCAAAAAGGCGTAACTTTGAATTGCGGCAACCATGTCCATCGTTTTTGCGCCAGTTCTGCAAATGAACTTGGCTGAAAACTGGCAAATGCGCCAATTCAAATATTTTTAATAATGAATAAGAAATCAAAAAATGTGTTTTACACGCTGGTTCCAATGGATTTATTTATCAAAAATATAGATTTTTCCAATTTTCTAAGTCTCCAATCTGGGTGCAATTGGCACTTAAAACACTTCCAGTGTCAGAAACAAGAACCAGTGCCGTCTCGGCGGCTGATTACGCTGTTCAAGCGTCCTGTCTGGGATTACAGCGCCGCCTCCGGCGGCCACCCTTCCCAATGAAACCCTTGCAAAAAGAAGAAGAACAAGAACCAGTGATCTCTGGTATTTGGTTGGGTAACTAGGGAGGAGATAGGAGTGACTTAGACCTGCCCTCCCGTCCCTAAAAAAATTGAGCTCCTCTATAGAAACGAAAATTACACAAGAATGCTATGTGCAGAGCAATGGGATGGGGGTCGAGATGCAAAAAACCCGGGAATATTGAAACGAGGGAATAAACCCGGGAATTTTCGGGAATAAACGAGGATGTTGGAAACTTTGATGAAAAGAAACTACCTTAACGATGTGTACGTTCATTTGTGCACCACCGGATATTTAAAAAAGAACGAAATATTTCAGTAAACTTTTTTACCGTTTTTTTTTACCCCTATTTCTTTCTCGTGGAAAGTTTACATACTTTTAATTTTAACTAAATTGTACGCATTAATCAATGCATATCTTTTTCAGAAATTTCACTGTAACTGGCAATGTGAATGTTAATTAATAAATGTGCTTGCTTATTAAACAGTTATATTCTCTTAAAATTCCACATCACCACATATCTTTAACTGCAAGACTTCGAATGCAACCTGTACAACTGAAATTATCATTAGATGACGAAATTACATTCCATTATGAATATTTTTAAGTTTAAATTAAATAATGTTACCATTTT
>QLNU02015003.1:28805972-28824977 GCA_006491805.2 Dysdera silvatica | reverse complement strand
TTTTTATTGCAAATGAAACTTCTTCTTTTAAGATTTTAGGAGCTGTTCCTTCGACTATCTCAGAGTCTTCGTTTAATCCACTGTTACTTTCATACAGCTTTCTGTAGAATTCTTCAACTCTTCTAAGTATTTCTTCCCTATTTCTTGTTACGGTGCCATCCTCTCCTTTTAATGCAATGATGTGTTTCTTCCCAATAGACAAACTCCCTTTAACAACCCTAAGGCTCTTGTTATTTTCAATGGCTTTCCTTACTAGCTCACAGTTGAATTTTCTTATGTCTTCTTTCATGCTTTTGCGCAGAGTTTTACAAAGTTCTATGTACTCAATCCTGGAACTGGTATTTTGATTGTCCACCTTCATATCTCTTCGCCTTTTCATGAGCTGTTTCGTCTTCTCAGATAATTTGCTATTGTGCTTTTTACAGGTTACACCACCAATTTCCCCAGCAGTTTCAACTATTGTCTTAACAATGTTTTCATTTGCTTCTGAGATATCACTTTCATCAATAAGTCCTTCCAGTGCAGAAAAGCGATTTTTTAATTCCAACTTGAATGCCTCGGTATTTTCTTTTAATTTCTTTAAATCCACCCTCTTACTTACTTGTTTCCTAATGAGCTTCTGTCGTTCTAATTTAGTATTTAAGTGCACTTTACATCTCACCATTCGATGATCACTTCCAGTATTAAATCTGTTCAGTACACTGCAATCTTCAATAATTGATTTCTTGTTTGCCAGGATATAGTCAATTTCACTAGTTCCCCCATTTGGGTGTTTCCATGTCCATTTTCTTTGCGGTTTCTTCTTAAAAAATGAATTCATGATGCTAAGATTTTCAGCTTCTGCAAATTCGATGAGTTGATCGCCACGTTCATTCCTTTCCCCATATCCGTATTTACCAACCGATGTCTCTCCTTGTTCCTGTTGTCCAATTCTTGCATTGAAATCCCCCATGATGAGCTTGATATGTTGTTTCCCTTTGGTGTGTAACTCTTTGATTTCTTCATAAAATTCTTCAACCTCTTCGTCGGTATGGCTTGATGTTGGTGCATATACCTGTACTATTTGAAGTTGGTATCGCTGGGTTAGTTGAACAACGAGCCTCGCTGCTCGATCTGACGTGCTTTCGACTTCAAGAAGGTAGTCTTTAATTCTTTTGTTGATTAAGAAGCCAACACCACTTGTTCTTCCAGTTTCCGTTCCTCTATAATAAAACAAATGTCCACTTTTAAGTTCCACCAACTCTTCACCTTTTCTTCTAACTTCACTGAGTCCTACAATGTCCCATTTGATCTTGTCAAGTTCTTCTTCCAATTCCTGAAGTTTTGCTTCAGAAGCAAGGGATCGTCCATTAAACGTAGCCAAGGTCAATAACAAACGGCAGCCTGGGCCATTCCAGTGATTCTTAGCACCCCCTGCTTTCATGCCACACTGACCGCTGCCTTGATCAGGAGCACTCCAGCACCTGGAGACTAGGGGCCATGGTTTCTGGTGTGTCAACATAATGGAGGAATTAGCCATAATTTCACCACGCTGGCTAGACGGGTTGGTGAATTAGCCCTCCCCTTCCGCCTTTCTATCCGTGTAGCAAATATTAATTTGCCACATAAATAGAAAGCTCAGCCTGCACCACTTGAAGGCGGGGTAGGACACTAGGTTACTGGCCTGGCCGGTTCCACACATCGTCACATACGTTCAGCGTGTGGGTCTCCTTCCAGTTAGATACCAGCAACCCTTTTGCAGGCCATATATATATATATATATACACACACAGTAGAATCCTCCACCTGAAGTTGGGAAGTTTCCATCTCCAAATAAGTTTTGATATATGGAAACAGTTTTTTTGTATAATGAACAGGGTCTTTAAATTACAATGTCCTCTAAAATTTTGATATATAAATAATTCCGATATATGAAAGTTCGATTCTTTATGCTCCATTTCCTTTATGGACAGTAGGCTTGCTTGCATGTATAAATGCATTGATTGTAGTTAGCTTCGAGGTCTAGGAGGCTGGCAATAACTCTCATCTCAGTGTTTTGCACATAGCATTCACTTGTAATTGTGGCTCCATGGTGGTTCAATAGTAACGCTGTGAATTCTGCCAAGTTGAATGTGAAGGGTAATAATATCTTACATCTTCATATACGGAGAAAAATGCATTTGTTCTTGTCCTCATTCGTCTAGTAGGTCAAGACACCGCGTGCTCAATGCGGGGACCCTGGTTCGAATCCAGGATGAGGACGGCGCCTCTTTTTCTCCAAATATAAAAAAAGCTCTAGTTTGAGCTACGTAAATGTGGGTGGCAAAAATTATTGTGTAAATTAAATGAACTAGAAATTAATGCACAATTTGGAAATGTAAAATGTGCTTTATCAATAATTTAAAAAATCAAGAAAAAAGACGAAGCTTCTTATGTAGTTATATGGTACATAATTAGTACATAATATTAACATGTGCATGTAATAAAGGATTTTTCACAAATCATCTGTTGTATATAACATGGACTTTAAAGGTGCATGTATATTTTTGTTTACTTTTATTTACTTTCATGTTTATTACAATATATATATGTGATATAATGATAATATATAGGTACATATATAGTTAACTATGGATATAATAAATTACTCAGTTAATTATTACTTGGTTAATTTTTAGTAATTAGTTACCCTTTTCAAAATATGTGTAATTAATGTTTTATTATAATTATGATGTATTCATATTCTATTTCTTATTCTAAAAAATGTATAATAATAATGGGAAATTTTCTTGTAGTTTTCGTTATTATTTGTCAAAGTAATGATTACCACAATAAAATTGCCTTATCGAAGAAAGAGAATATTACAAGTCAGATTGAAAGCCTAAAAGTGGTGAGTATCTTAATTATTTCTAAAATGCATTAATTGTATAATTAATGCATAATAATTGTATAATTTTGTGTGCATAACTTCGGTAAAGATTATATCCCTTTAGAATCTTGACGTTCTTCTTGATTTACCAATAATGTATTTTGGTGATAAACCCACACCAGAAAATTAGCAGAAAACACATTTCACACGGAGTATCATCTCTCTCTCTCTCTCTCTCTTTCTTCATTTAAACTAGAATAACTGTGATAACATAAACTGTGATAATAAACTGTGATAACATCTTTATCTACCATTTCTTGAATCTAGGTTTAACTCCCAACTTCTTCTTTCTCTTCGCCATTTTCCCATGTTCGTATGGGATTGGCGTTACGTTCCTTTAGTCTTCTCTTCCGCATTTTTTTTTGTCAAAGGCTTCTTCTCTACTCCATTGAAACTCTTTTAGATCTTCTGCTCCTTTATCCTTCCATCTCAACCATGGTCTTCCTCTTCCCTATTACCATGGGTTTATCAATTATCGTTTTTTTCCTACATACTCGTCACTTCTCTGCTCCATATGTCCAAGCCATCTCAACCAATACTTTTGTATTTGTCTTCCCATAGGTCCCACCTGAGCGATGTCTCTGATTAGGTTATTTCTTAGTTTGTTCCTCCTCGCTACACTGTTCATCACCTTACCATTCTCTTCTTAGCCATCTGCATCTTCCTTTTGTGTGCCTTTGTAATTGACGAGGTCTCCGCCCCGTACAACATTGCAGGTCTCACTACAGTTTTATACAATTTTCCTTTCATCCTACTACTTACTTTCTTATAATATAACGTTCCATTCATCTTTCTCCAATTTAACCACCTACACTGGATTCTACATTGTATCTTTGTACCCAAATTTCCATTTCTATCTATAAATTCTCCAAGATGCTTAAATTTCAAAGCTGATGATAACATTTCATCCTGTAAACTTATACAACTTTCTCTTTCTCCATTTAGTGCCACATATTCTGTTTTTGTTCCTTCACTTCTTAATGTGCCATGTCTAGAAACTTCCTGACAATGTGACACATATGTATTTATTTTATATAAATCGAACACTACGCAGATTAAATCAAACAACAATGTCAATCAATCAACGTTTATTGGCGTAGTGATACCAACGCCGATGGTATGGCGTGATTAGATGGTGAAACGTTCGAAAGAAAATAAATATTTCTGCCTTCGGTGGGACCATGTGACACGTGTTTAGGATTGTGGCTTTTTGTATTTCAATGTAGGTGTTTGGGTCAATGTTGAGTATCTCCAAATTCGTCGCAAGCGTTTTTGGTACTATCCCTGTTGCTGAGATGACTAACGGGATGATGAGGATCTTTTCCATACCCCATATATCTCGTACTTCATGTCTGAGATCTTGGTACTTGGTGATTTTCGTTGTGTAGGTTGTCTGTATGTTATTGGTGTTGGGTACTGCTATGTCGATTAAGTACGTGGTCTTATTCGATTTATCGACGAGGGTTATGTCAGGACGGTTATGTGGGACTGTCTTGTCTGTTATGATTGCTCTATCCCAGTAAAGCTTGTGTGTTTCGTTCTCATGCACGGTCTCTGGCTCATATTTGTAGTACGGGCATTTTTCTGTCAGAAAGCCAGCATTCGCTGCCAATTTCTGGTGGACTATTTTCGCTACTTGATCGTGTCTATGTTTGATATATATATATTTTATGTATTTATTTGTGGTCACCTCTCACAAAGATAAAAAAAAATAGGGAAATGTTGAGAAATATTTTTTCCCAGTTTCTGTAGCCACCCTGATATATATAATTTATGTATTGTTTTAGAAAGAAAACAGAATTTTTATTGCTCCTGATGACTTTCCTGATGTTTTTGGGTATTGGACAATTCTACCGTTATCTGACAGGTTTGTTGGGTTTTTTTTATATAGTTTACTACGGCACATACAAATGTTGTGGAATTTGCAGAATTGCACGGAATATTTTATTTTTTTGTAAAGTGATTTTTTATTATTATTTACATGATTCTAAGATAGGGGTGTGGGACCTTTTTATTTTAGAAGGCTGCATCAAGATAGCTGTAACCTAATACACATGTTTAACCTTTAGGTAACGGCATGTACGAGGGATAAATTCGCCTTCTGCATGGCTGAAATACTCTAAATGCTTTCCCCTTCTTGCAATTTTTCTCGGGTCAACGTCGCGACATGGGGGTCATGTGCAAATTTTAGCAAAACAGCTGATGATAACTTTGCCTTCTTAAAACCCCTTTATTCCCTGAAATGCTCTCTATTCTTTATGCCGATGCAGAATTTGACCCCCTTCCCCCTCGCAGCTAACACGCTGATCTTAGAATAATGGGTCTTTGTAAATTGATGCGACTGAGGGGGGGAAAGCAGTGTATGGTACATATATGTCCCATGAGCCATAAACTGCGGGTGAAAATTTCATGGGACATGCCCTGTCCCGCCGTCACCAAAAGGGTAATTGTGTCCACCAATCCGAAGGAAGGATTATTTCGTTGAATCATTTTTTATGTTTTTGTATTTTAAATACGTTTATTTTTTTAGAATATAATGAAACTGAAAAAAGGTTGACAAAAGTGTATTAGGCCTGTTCTCCTAAAAGTAACCCGCAGAGATGAAAAAAAATTTCCTGAAAGATTTTTTTTGTATAAATATTTGAAAAGTACGTGTTCTGAACCATGCAAAATGATAAATTATTTTTATTTAGAATAAAATTTTACTATGATTTTACATGGTGAAATTAGGAACATTAAAAAGTTTTAACAAAATTTTTGAAATAGATACATTAAACTTCGTTGCTTAAAGTAAAAGAAATCCAAGATGACAATTTTTTTTGTTAAATTCTTAGAGTAAAATATTCTTGCTTCACAGATTATAGCTATAAAATAATTTATTTTACTATTTTAAATAAAATATGTGTCATTTATTAAAAAGGGAAATTCTATTGTCCCCTGCATGACAAAGTACATGCACTTTTTTATTTAATCAATTTATTTTCAAAGGTAAGTTAAAATCGTTATAGATCTATTTTATTCCTTGTGTAATGAAGTTGCATTAAAAAAAATCAACAAAAAAATTAAATATGCAAAACTTACGCACAAAGGAAAAAATGTCCCATGTGTAATGCAAAATTAAATAAAAAAAACCTGAGAAATGATAAAAACAACAAACATTTACAATTTCTGCTGGCTGTATTTTTTTTTAATAATGCTCAGAGAAGTGTAAAACATTTTAACTTCATGTTCTGGCCTTTTCTAGTCTTTGCCGCACTTTGCTCCAACAGAAACTTCAAACTCGTGATGCAGAACTCGTGTAACTTCTCCCGGATACAACTTACCATCATAATTTGCAATAACCCAATTTCCTGAAGAAATATTTTCAAAACTATTCACAGAGTCACCCTACTTAAGTGAAGTCAATTCATTTAGAAAAAAGTTAGTCTCGTTTGAAGAAAAATACCTTATTCCATGAAGTTTCGAAATTCCTGGAAGTGGCTTAAAACTATCCTCACGCTATCATACTATTTCTTAATGATCTTTTTTTCTCCAAAATTGTAATTATTTTTGTTGATGGCACCGTACTCACAACTACTTTAGAAAAATCTTCCACTGTATGTACGATAGGAGCAGTTAATTTTTTGGACATAACCATGTTTTTACAGAAGATTTTGTTTTCCTCCAATTTTTCATCAATTACATTTTTGCCATGTGCTGTGACAAAATATTTCCATTGAAACGGAAAATTTTTTAGTATTCATTGCTCAATTCTTGAATGAAGGAGACTATGTACTTATTTTTATACATATTATTTATATATATGTATATATGCACATGTTTTTAAATTCTGGTAAAGGTCCATCAGATCATATGATTTCTCCCAAGTTCTTATTATTAGTTTTTTCTGAATTAGACTCTAATATTCTGTATAATTCTTTAGTGAAAGTTTGGACTGTATTTTTTCTTTCTCTGTAGCATCTGAACTTACAATTTTCTGAGGAACCTGAACCTCTTGGACCTGCAGTTTTATGCGGAATCCAAACCTCTTAAGGCCTAGAGAACCAGACTACAGAGAGCAGTGCAATCTTTTTTTATGAGATCTCTGAGTAAGCGTTCTTTGCACCATTGGGAGTTGAACCTGGGTTAACGGCACACTAGGCAAATGTGTTACCACACTGAGACACCACAGGGTCACTACAAAAATTACATTTGTTCAAAGGCCACACCAGATAGCCTAAAAGGCCGCAGATTCTTCTATTTCTGGCCCAAGATCTAAAACTGTTAAAGCCTTTTTTTTTCTGCCTTACAGTCTTCTGAAACTTCCTGACTGGTCTTGGGTCTTCTTCCTGGAAGAAACAACCATAGTTGATGTGAAAAAATTGTATGAAATGGCTAGAAGATATGATCATACAGAGGTAGGGCAAATTGTTAAATAGAATTCCTGTTCTTTTTTAGCAACTATCTAAAATATATTCCATGTAAAATTGTATTAAACTTCCATATTTTTATATGTATTCTATATTCATATACTTATACTCTGCATTTGCATATTCATAACCAATGGGGAACTCCTTAGGAGATGCAGAAGGGCATGGAGAGAGAATTCTCTAGTACAATTGATTTTTAGACACTATTTTTTTATAGTTCAAAACCAAAACATGTTTTGGGTACAGAAAGACTTTTTTTCTGTACTTAAAGCACAGATTCTAGTCTAAATCATATAAAAATGGAGTGTGAAAGACTTAATTGTACTTGAATTCTCTGGTCACACCTTCCTCTATTTCTTAAGAAATTCCTCCCTTTGATCAACATGCATATCTGTTGTGCAGCCATTCAGAACTCATGGTGGGGGGCTCATGTGGCTATAAGGGGCACAAGCGGCTTTATAGAAGATTACATGACGTGTCAGAGAAAATAATGTGTTTTGATATCCAATGGGGGGACTTAAGTCTCCTGAGCCCTTCCCTTTCCTATGCCAGATACATGTGTGAAAAAATAACTATGTACGGCTGTGCTCAGTGAGTGATCCTGTGGTCAGAGCATTGGGATGACATCCCAAAGGTCGCTGATTCAACTCCAGCCGGAATATTTGTTTGTTTTTTACCTAAAACCCCGGTTTTGATATAAACCATCTAAAAATGAAGTGTCAAAAACTTAATCGTATTTGAATTAGATATTTAAATTATTTATATTCTCTATTCATGCATTTCTATTCTGTACCCTAATTTCACATTCCTGCCTAATATATTTTCCCACCACTGAGCTATATATATTTTTTTCCGGAGTCCCAACTGTGAAATAAATTATCATATGCATGGAATGACACGCACACTTTTTACATTTTCCTATATCACACTTTTTTTTTTCTTTTGTGATACCTCGAAAAAGTACAAAAATTGTGTTTCACTGTATTTAAATACCTTTAATTTTCTCACAAATTTGCATATGTTTTTTGTTTTCAGAAATATTTTCTGGGTTATGCACTCAAAGATGTCCAGTCAACAATTATCCACCATTTTGATTCAATAGACGATTCTGGTTCCATATTATATCCACATTTTTCTGCTGGTTTCCTGCTGTCTCGTCCATTGATTGCACAGTGAGTATTTAAATAAAAAATTTTAAGGATGGAGACGACGTCAGTAAGCATCCTTTTAGATATGATAAAGAACATAATCAGTTTCTGCCTCTTTATTAACTTTATTTCACATCCGCTTAATTTACGGAGCTTTCGTAAAAACAGCCACGCTCAACAACTCAAAACAGAAAAAAAAACTAAAAACTTAAAATAAAATCACGAGAAATTAAATATTTCCATTTCCAACATTACAAATAAATTTCATAACTAAAATGAATATAAAATCGTACCTTAAACTTTTCACATACTTGACACATCCATAACGATGCACAAAGAATAGCAAGCCAACAGCCGTTTCGGCCATTCTTTGTTGACCATCGTCAGTAAAATGATTTTGAAGAGTAACTCCCTCGTGGAAATCACTATTCTATTCGAGGATAAATAGGAAAACCTTAAGAAAATAATTTAATATATTTGTTAAGATAAAATGCAAATTGAAGTTGGGACGAATGAATTACTTTGATTAATGTATTCCTTCATTCTTGTTGTTTTAAATCATTCGCTGAATGAGAAAATGGGAATGAGGAAGTGATTAATCTTCCAATCTCTGGCTCCCGTGCTTTATATGCTGTGTAATGTCATTTGCTCTGCTCTGACTAGTATAAGTTTATAAGAGGAGGATTGGCAGCATTTAAGTTCAGCTAGGACTACACCCATCCTCTTAGTTTCCAATCTATTCCTTGATATGACCATGGGCGGATTTACCATTTTGCCGCCACCTCCCAATCAGTGGTAGGAACATAAAAATTGATACATTCAATATACGCCCAAAACTTTTATATTGACAATAAATATGTTGAAAAACAAACTCATAAACTGAAACATAAACATTAAACAATATTAACTTATATTGAAGTATTATCTCTTCTTGGTATATAATAAATCAAATTCAATTTTATTGAAATAAATTTTAATTTTAGCAAAAAATAAAAGCCTATCGAACACTGGTATTTAAATGGAAAGCATGACGTCTAGCTTTCTTCTCGGCAAAACATCTGATTATATCATATGGTATTGATTTTGTTATATCAGACTCAATACACAAAATTTTGCCGCCCCAGTCTATAGCCTATTGGGAAATATGGCACTGGATATGACTACTATGCAAGCTAAGATTCAAGTACATGCAAACAGGGTTTTGCCCCCCCCCATATCGAGGAATACTATTAAAATTTTAATTTCAAAAATAACATTAAACATTTCCACTAATGTAGCAAAGCTAAATTAACTTTGGATTCTAATTTCATTTCTTGTCAATAGATGTTGGCACCATACCGTCAATAATACTATTTTACATTGCCCCCTGGCGTATCTATTGTTGAAAAAAAAATAGTGTCTCTTTACCTGTACATTTTCTTTCAGTCTTTGTGAAACCATTGATCTTAAAGCTTGGTGCTCTGCGAAATCAGTAAAATTGAAATCGTTCAAGTGGTTGTTGTTTTGTAATTCAGTTTATTTTAACTATTTAATTAACTAATTAACAATTAATTTTCTAATTAACAATTAATTTATCTAATTAACGTTTTATATTAACTGTTGGGGATTTGTGGGAATAGATGGCGCCACTAGCATATGGCTGTAGAAGATTTTTCGCCCTTGCCTCCAAAATGTTGGCATGTCCCTGTCAAATCCATCTATTAAGCCCTATTATTAAGTTCCCTGGCATGACTTGTGCAATGAGTTACTGCATATAATTTAGTTCGATCACTTAGGCAACAGATGTGTGAGTTTCTGGGAAAATGAGATCCTGGTGCAGATGACCTTAGCTTTTCTTGCACTGTAAAACTACTTTTTTTTTAGAATATTAAGTATTGGTATAGTGTCATGATCATTGTGTAAATTACTAAGGTTTATTCTAGATTATGTTTCTTGACAATTGTATATATATTATGTTTTGAAACTGTTATTCTCCATTTACTTGTGCGTAACCTCAGAGCTGCGTTATCTTGGAAGAAAAATCACGTTCCTGGCTTCTCAATAGATGCGAAGTATGAGGTAATAAATAATGAATTTAATAATTAAGATCATAAAAAATAATCATGTCCTTCACTGATATGCATTTAATCATTAAATTGTTTATTAAATAATGAAATGTTTAAAATCGAGATATGCATGCAGGGGCGGACTGAATCCTCTGAAAGGGCACAAGCCCTTGCCCATTTGGAGGCGTGAGTCCTATCGCCCATGAGGACGCACAGGGCCTGTGGGCCAATCCGCCCCTGTATGCATGCATGCATAGTGACATATGTAATATAAAATGTGTGTTTTAAGGGTTGTTTAATTACACCCGTTGATTTCTGAGTTCGAATACTAGTCAACTGCGTTGCATGCAAATGTCGTAAAATCCTGAGATTATATTCAGCCAAGGGGCTTGTGTCCAATTATCTCGGTGTGGTCTTGGGACATGAATTAACAATCATGTGCAAAAAGCATCAGTGTACCAACTAAAATTCAAATTAGTACTAGTTGATTCAAATAAGGGAATGTTTATTTTTTAATCATGTTAATTTTGTATGACTTTTAATGAAATCTTAATTTTTATTTAACTTTATGTTTAAAATTGTTTTTACAATGATATATGGAGTGCAGTTTTTGATGTTGGGAAAAGCGTGTTGACACCTGTTTTAGACTGTTCATCAGAACAAATAATTTCAAAGGCCAATGTGAAAGCTAAAGTTCTTTGATTTGGTCTTAAACTCTATAAATATTACAAACACACTTTAACAACACAATATTCGCTATCTTAGTGATACTAGGGATGTACAACTGAAAACAGGAGCTTCAAAATCAAACTAAAACCAAATTGCTAACTACTGGAATCCATACTAAAACTAACGATATTACCAAGATATCTCAAAATGTGCTGAATCAGTGTTTCTCAAAAAGTGGTCCGCAAGATCATCACCAAATTTCAGAAAAAAAAATGAACTAGAAATTACCGTCATAACTGGAATTTAGATTCAGATGAGATTTAAGGAATTTGTCATAAATATTGCTTATTATAAACCTTACCTTTCAGCGTTTCGTGTAAGGTTTAAATCCTCTGAATGCATGCATGCTGTCTACATTGCTTATTATTATTATTTAAGTTAATGATGTCATTTTCATTGTAAATTTGACAAAATAAGATCGTAACTCATTCTCTTTATCAAATAGCATTACTCTAAAAATTATTTTGTTCCAGGTGGGTTTGACAACCAACCCATATTTTTTTAAGAACTTGATCGGAGATTTTAGAGATTTTCTGCCAAAAGCTGGTGCTCTTTTTAAATAAAAAAAAATGTTAATAATAAATACAAATAAAACAAAATATATAATCTTCCATACTAAAAATAAAAAATTTACTAATCAACCTAACAAAATAAAATTCAACGATAACATCCTGAAGAGAGTTAACTCAATTCAATTTCTCGGATTAGCAATCGAAGATCAATTAAACTGCAACCTAAAAATGTTTGATATTGAGAAAAAAATTAGATCTAATGGAATTCTAACAAAACTTAATTCATTACTAATATTAAATACAAAAATTTTGTACTACGCATTAATATTTAGTCATATAAATTACGGAAATATAGTATGGGGAAATTTATCCCAAACAAATTTAACTAAACTCAATAAACTACTTGATAAAACATATCAAAAATTATGTTTCAAAACAGGTAAGCATAAAGATAAATTGATTTACGAAAACAAAATATTAAACATAACTAATATAAATATTTTAAAAGTAGCATTATATATTTACGAAAGATTATACGAAAATAAACACCTAATTTTGATTAAAATAAGTGAAAATGAACATAATTATAATACAAGAAACAAAAAAGAATTAAATAAAACAAAAATAAGAATCAACATATGTAAAAACAATATTAATTATTATAAAATAGACATATGGAACAATATCCCGCCAACAATTAAAGAAATTAAACCAAAAAGTAAATTTAAAACCAAATTAAAAGAATATATTTTGGAGCGTCAATTAAACCAAGTGACATGGTTGCAAGTGTTTTAAATAGTCTTATTTTTAACTTGTATCCAATGTATTTCATTTTTATAGATGTTATGCATAAATAAATTCTGATTGATTGATTGATTGATAAATATCAATGTTAGTCTCGACTACAGGCAGTGGCTATGTAGGCCATATCCTACGGCGGTAAATTTCCCACAAAAAGTCTGCAAAGGTAGTGCTGAATTTTTTGGTGGCCAGTTGAATTAATTTCAAATTGTTATGTTCAGAGCTGTAACCAAACATAAGCAAAAGGAGTGCTACGAATGCCTCGCGAGGGGCTCAAAAATCGCCAAATACTTGCAAAAAGACGAATTTGAAATAACCGCCAGGAGCATCAAATTAAGAATTTGACAAAAGCGCTATAATCTCTTTTATGCCTCTAGGCACATTTAGGCCTCTGATTAAGATTAGGCGACAAAATATGTCAGCCTGCAGGCGGCAAAAATCGTAATCCGCCTCTGATTATAGGATGTTCGCACCTTTGAGACGTTGCTTTGGTTTAAAAAGCAGTCTAAGTACGGTCCCATTAACTGCGGAAGTGTCCACAGTGAAGCTTTATACTGGCTCGCAAGGGTGAGTTTTATCAACGCCTGTAGCTTAACAGGAAAGAACACTTGGCTGGCTATCAAGTGGTTGTGGGTTCATTACTCAACAGCAGGCGGACTGGGCCACCGGACCCCCTGTTACCACGTTTCCGTTGTCACATAGGCAACATGGCGCTTTTCGATCTTGAACATTAATGCCACGTTCCCTATGTGACGGGCGGCGCGGAATAGACTTTTGCCATCCTTGCGCCACAAAAACCCAACCGAGGCCATTATGTGGAAGATGCGTGTGGTAAAGCATTAAATGATTGGTTTCCTCCAGTGATATAAGAAAGGAGATACAAGCCCCAACTTGGTGTCAAGACACATTCATTTCTTTCATCACATGAACCTCTTTGGAGCTATTTGAGACCCCCCCCCCACATGGATACAGACGTTGGTTTCGGAGCAGGTGTGGGTACAGACTTTAGTGTCGGAGTAGTCGTGGGTACAAACTTTAGTATCGGAGTAGGCGTGGGTGAAGCCATTGGTGTCGGAGTAGATGCAGGTGTTGCTGTCGCTACAGATGTGGGAGTAGCCGTAGGGTTTGACGCCAATCTCTTTTTAGGATTCCAAACTGGTGTATATAACCGATTGTATGATTACCAGAGATTCAGGTTCATCTTCGAAGCAAATCACATTACAAGGCAAACAGCGCCGCTTTGTGGCAAGCAGATCGCACTCCATTTCTGCAAGACTTTCGGAATATCTTTTAGCAGCCAAATAGAAATCTCCTTCAGCGAGGCACTCTCTTCCTTTGGGTGGATTTACCATTTTGCCGCTCCTAGGCTACATTTCTTTTGCCGCCCCTTCCTACCCATCCAATCAGTAGTAGGAAAACATAATTTTTTTAAATAAAAAATTTTATGTTCTGTATACACAAAATACTTTTGTATTGATAGTAAAAATGTTGAAAAACCAAACTCATAAAGTAAAACGTAACAATAAACAATATTAACTTATATTGCAGTATTATTTTTTTGGTATGTAATAAATCAAATTCAAATTTATTGTAATAAATTTTAATTTTAGCAAAAAAATAAAAGCCTATCGAACACTGATATTTTGTGAAAAGCATAACGTCTAGCTTTCTTCTTCTCAGCAAAACATCTGATTATATCATCCTATGATATTGATTTTGTTATATTAGACACAATACACAAAATGTTGCTACCTTAGTCTGTAGCCTATTTTGAAATACAGCACTATGATCCGAAGTGAATATATACCACAGAGTGTTGCCATTTTAGGCTACTGTTGTTCAGGTGACAGCACCATCGATTGGTAGAACTTTTTTAGAAGACAAGGAATAAAGAGAAAGTTTGAATAAGAGGAGGGAGCTGTTATTAACTAGCTTAGCTAACAGTTGATGATCATGAATGTACTTCTAGCTTCAGTAATGCGTGGAAGTCCTTATTAAACTTCACTCACTAATAACTGGCTACTCCCCTTTCCAATTTTTTTTCCTTCATTTTATGACTTCCAAAACATGTTTTGATAAATGATGGTTTTACCACTAGATAACCAACAAAAGTCATCTTTACTCAGAGTCTA
Organism: Dysdera silvatica; assembly: GCA_006491805.2. Classification (NCBI taxonomy): domain Eukaryota; kingdom Metazoa; phylum Arthropoda; class Arachnida; order Araneae; family Dysderidae; genus Dysdera; species Dysdera silvatica. The sequence continues at coordinate 28,810,293 of QLNU02015003.1, read as the reverse complement.
TATATGCCTAGTTTAAGCTAATAATGTAATGTTAAAAATGATTCTTTATATATATATATATATTCCCCCCCATAAAAAAATTCCAATAAAAATATTCAAAGTGGCTTTGTGTGTTGATCAGATTGGTAATTGTGTTAACCCTGCAAAATCTAATAATGTCCTATATAAAAACACGTCCATATGCTTTACCCGACATCAAAAATTATGCGTCACAACACTGTTACAAAACTTTAATGTACTTTACAAAGTACAGTACTGATTTTAAACCTTGAGTTATTTTTCGTTTAATGTGGGAACTCCTTTTTGTATTTTAGCTCGCCAAATTTTTACTCGGAAATGAAATCAACACCAAACTAAAACATGAGTCCCATTTATGCTTGATTAAAAATGGCAGTCATTGTGCATCGTGGATCCTAGAACATCAGCCAGAATGTGTATGCTTCTCATTTGGTTTCTGATGCCTTGTAATTTCTCCTCTACCCCTGCATGTCACCACAATTCAACTGTTGCATCCGAAACTTGAAGTGCACAAGTATTTTTTTAACCTCTGTTATTTTAACTTTTTTTAGGGTAATGATGTTTCAAATGACGAAATCTTCTTTGCTGTTAAAACATGCCAGAAATACCATGGCGATCGAGGTATACCTTGACCCATGTTTTTATTTTTCTACTATTTATGCTCCATGATGTGATGTTACTGTGTCTATATAGGTAATTTGTTGACGAGATCGTTTATGACAAGTTATTGTGATAGCATAGTGTTAATGTGGTCAAAGGCAGATTTATGACTTTTCCTCGTAATCTTATCAAACCTCTCTAGAAGCATAACAGATTCTGGTTCTTTTGTCAACTTATTAATTTGACACCCCCTGGCAGTTATTTCGAATTCGTCTTTTTCATGAGTATCCATGAGTGTGATGCTTCCTGAGCTTCTCTGAAGATGGTACCCATGGTAGCTCTCACTTTGCCAATACCTAGTTATGCCTCCGAATATATAAATTCAAAATTAATAATTCAGTTGGCCACTAAAAATTCAGCCCTGCCTTTGCAAATTTCTCAGTGGCAAACTTATGGTCAAAAAGTTGTCACCATAAGCTTGAGCCTATTAGTAAATCTGCCACTGAATGTGGCATACTACTGCTCACTAATCCTAGCTTCAGCTGCTAATGATTTAGTAGAATTCTTTTTACTTTCTACACCTTGTAATCTGGGGTTTTTCCCTCAGAAAATGTTAAGTCCTGGTGAGCATGATCTTAGCAGTTCCTACGGAATGAAACACAAGTAAGCGAGAACTTATTGTATGCCGTTTTATACTGTTAGCTCGTCTTCTATGCTTCTACGCTGTGTGAGCATCCTGTCTGAGATTATAGTGCCGCCTTTGTCGGCCACCCTTCCCACTCTACTACTACTTCTATTCTTCTATAATGATGCCCTGTTTCCATGCTTCATTTCTGTTCATCTGTAGGGGTTTTCGCCTGCTCACAAACATTTAATATTTTCAATCACCAAAAAAAAGGAGCGCTAAAATTTTAGCACAATCCTCTAAATTGGCTGCAAGTTATACATCGTTTGGAAACACTGCAAGACTTGTTTTTCTCGTAGTTGCGAGTTCTCAGTTTTACATGCCAGCTAACCATAAAAAAGTAATTCGGAAATATTTTGTTCCTTCTGCATTATTTGGTATGTGCATCATTTTGATCAACCATTTTGTTGATATGATGTTTCGCTTCATGCTATTTGGAGTCCAGTAATATAAGGAACTCCAATCAGTACTATAATTAATGTAAAAGCTGAGCTGCAATCAACCTTGCCATACATACACTCTCTATGCATCTTTAACGTTTAATTCAAATGGTAAAAGACCCTATGCAGTGTTAATACATTCACCTAGTATCCGGAGCGGACACAGACTTTCATTTTGGGGGGGGGGAAGATCAAGGCATGGGCATTGTTTGGGTGGGACATGGGGAGCAACTGCCACCCCCCTAAAATTGAAATATATATGCAATGTTTTTAATACATTAAGTTAAGCAACGGTTAAAGTGATTATTTGCTTCAGATTAACATTGATAACCCCGTAATTTACTTTAACGATGCCCTTTGATCAAGGACAGAATTTGCCATGGTATTGGAATAACACCCTTCATTTATCATGAAAGTTGGAATTTTTTACAGTGAAAAAATATATTTTGGGGGTCATGACCCCTGTGACCCACCCCACTGTGTCCATGCTTGCCTAGTATACCGTTAATCCAGGGTCGATTCCCATTGGTGGAAAAAAAAAGCTTGCGGACTAATTTCTCTGTAGTTAGAGGTTAGAAATCCTCGGAGAAATGCATATCCACTGCGCGTATGATAGCATGATGGTAAGGTATTCGTCTATCCATGCCACCATTAACCTCGGCTTGATTCCCAATGGTAGCGTGAAACATCACCATTTTTCTGCCTACCATTATCCAGGGTTTGGTTTCCATGGCAACGGATGCTTGTATTCCGTAGAGAATGGTAGCTCCCAGTGCCGTAAAAACAAACCAAGTAGTGAGTTCCCAGGAGGGCAAGGTTCAATAAAATCCTCCCGATAAAGATATTTTTCATTTTTTTCCATTTAAACTTCAATCCTTTCAAGCTTTTTGCATAACTGATGCATCAACAGAGTTATTTTTATGAGGATTTTCTCACAAGGGCATCAAATGTCCATTTATATGCCAAGCATATATGCCACAAAATTAAAAGAAGGTTCGAGTGGTTTTCCGTGCCACTTCATGGAGTTTAGTTTACTACTGTAAACTTCTGTTTTATTGATTTGTATTATAGTTGTTTCGTATTGTAGCTGTTTGTATTGTGCTTTTTGTCTCATTCTCTTTGTAACTGCACAACGAATTCCTCTTAGTCACTGTATATATATTGTATATTTTATTGTTGAAAAATTGAATTATTTATTTATATTTCTTGATTGTACCATCACTACAAAATTTTTTCACTGTTGTTCTTGAGAGAAATTCTTACAATTTGGTCATTCCTTATCACACTTGCATTCTTGTGATTGTTACCATTACTAGCTACATTATTACCATTACAAGTCTTCGATATGATTGTTCGTGTACATCTCTTGGAAATAATTTGTTTATCGTTAATACACTGGCAAGCCTTAGCCAATTTAGACGCCATTGTATGTCCATTGCTATTTTCAAAATTTGTGAAATAATCAGAGTTTAAGCAGCTTTGCTGCAGAACTTAGAGCAACACGATCACCCTCCTACAAAAGTTACTTCGTGGATAATGGTAAAAACTTTCATTCAGGTTTTTTTAATTTTATTAATACTTTAAATCCTTAAAATTGTAATTATATATATGTATATATATTGCCAATCCTCCCTTATGGATCAGAGGCCTGGAGTCTAACAGTTGAAGCAATACGGATGTTACGGACAACCCAAAGGAGTATGGAGAGGTGCATGCTTAGAATAACTAAGAGAGATCGAAAGAGAAACATTTGGATGAGAGAGCAAACTAGAGTAGAGGACATCATTGTTAAAGTAAAAGGGCTGAAATGGCGATGGGCTGGGCATATTGCAAGAAGAACTGATCAACGATGGACAACAGAAATTCTGAACTGGATTCCAAGAGACCACCGAAGACCTAGAAAACGTCCTCAAACTAGATGGGTGGATGAAATAAGAAAACAGGTTGGGGTGACGTGGAAACGAATGGCCCAGGATAGACTTGTGTGGAAAGCATTTGGAGAGACCTTCATCCAGCAGTGGATAGATAATGGTTGAATATGATGATGATGATGATATATATATATATATATATATATAATTTCTTCTGGTAATTCATTTGACATACGTTTTTATCCAACATTTTTGCACAGAATTAAGTGGTGTTAAATTCACATATCATTAATTAGAGAAGTGTTTTTCAAAGCGTGATCTACGGTAGATCTTACTATATACTTCATATGATAGCCTTTTAAGTGATTCCCAGGACTTTCAGAAAATTAAATTAAAAAAAATGAAATACCGTATTAAACATCATAACTTGAAAAATGTGCCTTGTCTACAAAGAATGAAAAATTCAATACATGCAATAAAATTTCTAAATGTGGCAACCTTGAGATGGCTAAAAATCTGTATTGAGATATAAAAAAATGGCCCTGCGGTGGCGCAGTGTGGTAACGCGTTCTCCTAGTGCGCCGCTAATCCGGGTTCGACTCCCAGCAGTGCAAAGAACGCTTACTCAGAGATCTCATAAAGATCGCACTGCTCACTGTAGTCCGGGGTTTGGTTCCCTAGGCCTTAAGAGGTTCGGATTCCTCAGA
>QLNU02015003.1:28779812-28805872 GCA_006491805.2 Dysdera silvatica | reverse complement strand
ATTCAGCGCCGCCCTAAAGCAGAAGCAAGCGGGGCCCCGCGAAGCGTAATTCTCAAATTTTTAATTTTTGTAATATTAAAAATTTCCCCAAAAATATTTTTGCTTCGGCTCAAGCATTTCGCGCCATCTAATGCTCATGCATTATTCCATTCGTTTTGTTTTCTTACTCGTATATGTATGGGCCCCCGAAATATGTTTTGCCTCGGGCCCCGCATTAGCTAAGGACGGCCCAGTGTAGCTTATATACAGGGTGTCTCAGCACCAGGGTTACAAACATCTAGGAGGGGTAGGGTACACCTAGACGAACAATATTTGTCATAGAACCTAGGGTCGCAAACCACTCACAGCGCCAGTTCTAAAACCGACCAACAACTTGACGTCACAAACGGCCTAGCTGATTACAGCATAGCTAGAGGGCGTAATTTCAGAACTGGTTTTTGGCGCAGACAAACGTTCGCTAAAAACCAGTTCTGAAATGACGTCCTCCCCTCTGCTGGAATCGGCTATGCCGTTTGTGACGTCAGCTCCCGTTATTTTCTAACGGCACCATCGGACTACTTTTCGTGAACGAACTATAGGTTAAATTATTGTTTATATAAACCTGATTATTATTATTATTTCATATTATTATTATTATTATTATTATTGAGTAGAAAAGTGGTTTCGTGAGCACTTTTTGTAATGCAGAGTTGCATGTCTGTACTTCCCATCTATGGAAGCAGGCGAGAGTAAAAATAAAATAAAAAAAATAAAAATGTCTTTAACAGTCCAACAAAAAATACAATGTTTTATTTTTCACATTACTCCATTGCAACACGCAAGAGTGAAAAAGAAACATAAAACATTTCCCACCTTAATTTTCCAATTTTGTTGAGAATAGTTTGGATTTAAACTCAATAATAAAAACATTTTCAACTTTAAAAGGGCTATAGGGAATTTTGTATTCTTTCACTAAGTAAGGATTTTTCCTCCTATATTTCCCTACTACGAATATCCGTCCGCTAATAGGGGACGTTGCTTTCGGACAGAGAATGGTAACAGAAAATGGCAACACTCTGCTTTCAGTTGGAATTTTCTCTAATCGATTCGCGGCGTGGGACAGCAACGTCTCTCCGAAATGCACCGACACTCTCTAATCAACACCGAAAACTACGCTCTTCAACGTTTACACTAATAGTCAATGCTTGATAAGAACATTCGGTATGGCGATATGGGTAAGGATCATGGGCGCCCACATGGGGGGCAGAGGGGGAGCTCAAGCCCCCCAGCCGTTCAAAAATTTTATTTGCCTAATTCTGCTATGCATTTAGTTTCAAAGGTTTTACAAGCACATTTTAAAATAAGGTACTTTTTAGCTCATTACTAATTGCCAAGCAGTATAAATTATTTTTGTAGCATTTTAGTATCTTGTACATTCACTAAAATTTTTGACAGTCTTGAGAAGAAAGTAATAATATTTCTCAGTTCCCCCCCCTTCCTCCCCAGAAGTACTCATATGGGCACCCATGGTAGGAACATGTACCTGTAAATACGCCTATTTGGCTTTTTGATACGGGGGACCCCTCAGAAAATTGCTAACCAAATTCAAAATTTAATTTCGATGGCTTCGTTCATATTATATTGCATAAAAACGTTGGGGGAAAATGCTACGAAACAATATGACGAATTTTATGGGTTCAATCTTAGTAGAAAAGGTTTCAACGTTAAAAAAATTCATAAACCACTTTCTTTAAACACATTATTTTAAGCTTTCGGTTGCCTATTAAATGCTTTTGACGTTTCTTAGAAATAACTTAGATGCTCAAAAAAATATTATAAACCTTTATCATTCTTAGCATATTGCATTTTTTAATTTCATTAGACGCTGTTGTTAAATATTTTGTAGAAAAGAAATGCAGACACAGTATTTCTAAGTGCCTATGATTTACCAAAGAATGCACCTAATTTTGTGACACTTTAAAGTTTTAAGAGATGCATTAATATTTTTGCAATAATAAGCGTGACATTGTTATTGATTGGGGTTAGCTGTTTTATTTTAAATTATATTTAGATTACAGTGGTGACTTGAGCAAGGGCGGATACAGACTTTCATTTTGGGGGGGGGTCAAGGACAGAATTTGCCATGGTCTTGGAATAACACCCTTCATTTATCATGAAAGTTGGAATTTTTACAGTGAAAAAATATATTTGGGGATGCTTATGACCCTTGTGACCATGCCCCTCCGTCCGCCCTTGAATTTAAGCTACGAGTGAATTTACGCCTCGAATTTAATTCACTCCCTGGTAGAGCTCGTAAGTCAAAATGCGGTCGTTACACTGAAGTATAGTAAAAACCCTTCATTAGTGGCCTCCCGCCAGACAGAAACAGATTTCATATTGATTTTGGGCTCGAGCTCATCAGATGGATACAACTGACGCCGAAATCTGACTTTTCAATGTCGAAATTGTCCAAGAAATACAATTATGTGATTCGTTTTTGAGAACTGCAGAAGTGCATGCATATGAAAATTCGAAGGAAATTACATGGTGTAGTTCAGCAATTTTTTTTCTTTTTTAATTTAAATAGCACGTCAAGAGTTAAATTTATATTTGAAGGTTCAGGCTCGGACTCACATTTTTTCACAAGGTATTTCGGGTTCGGGCTCCCATTTCCACAAGGTATTTCGGGCTCGGGCTCCCATTTCCACAAGGTATTTCGGGCTCGGCCGGGCTCGGACTCATATTTTTCCACAAGGTATTTTGGACTCGGGCTCCCATTTCCACAAGGTGTTTCGGACTCGGCCGGACTCGGGCCTCGAAAAATGAGCCCGAACTCATCTCTAGTATCCTTCTCACTTTATCACTTGAACAGTGGCACTCATATGAGTAGTTATGGGGAGGGGAGGGACTGTGAAAAGTCATTACCTTCTTCACGGCTGTCAAACATTTTAATACAAGATACTGCAAAAATAACTGATACCGCTTGATAATTATTAATAAGCCAAAAAGTACGTTATTTTAAAATGCGACTGTTACATTTTGGAAGTGAATACATGGTAGAAATGGGGGAAAATCAAATTTTTAAACAACGGCTGCGGGGATTTCAAGCCCCCTGCCCGCCTGTATGGGCGTCCATCCACTTGACCCAATCACTACTTTTGTTCCTCACCTCGGAATACAGACTCCCTGCCTGCGACCAACTTTTCATATTTTTCTGTTCTAAGTATAAATTTTATATTTTTCTATTTAATTTTATATCTATATTTTTTTATTTAATCCTCTCGCTATTTCCTTCTTTCTAATAATATCTGTGGGTAATCACAATAAATAGGCTATGTGTTCACTTTGCAAGATTCTTTGCATGTTGCCACTTAGATTAGAAAGAAACACAAACTTATTAATTAGTTTTTAAAATTGGCAAAATGCCATATTTGTTTCCTTTTATTTAATATCTTCCAAATGTTGTATATAATTTCACTTTCCGTATCTGGCAACATTTTACCTAACTGCGTTTCGAATTCTAAAATAATAATCAGTCTTCAACTTACCATCAAAGTGTTTGCACGTCTCATCGAAGGCTCCGCCAAAAAGGCGCACAAAATTCTTTTAACGCTGTATTGTAATTATTTATCTTTTGGCGCATTAATGAACTAACTTCAACATTTAAAACTTTTAATAAATATTGTTTTCGACCGGATTTGAAATTACTGAATTTCTTGAATGCTTATATCCTCATATACTAGTAACTTCTTAATTTAACAATTATTGTAGGAGAGATTATTAACTCTAGAAGAGCAGTTTGTTCGACGCATGCAGCTCAATGAGAAACAGCAATTGACTGATTATCAAAAGGTTGTGCATTCAGTTCACATCAGACGCCGCGAAATCGTTCTTTTCTTTGCGAGTCATTCATCCCCTAAAATTACTACGTCATCAACTACGACAAGAATTGTTCGACTTTAATAAAAAAAGGAGGTTGTATATCGGTCTATGTAAAAGATGAATTCAGTAACGAAACAGAACTAACCGAAGACGTTGAAATACTGACAATTATCATAAATGGACTAAAAATCCTAACATTATATAGGCCACCAAATTCAAATAAAATTTTTTTTCGAAAAACTGGAAAAGCTACTAGAGAATAATACTCAAGGAAAACAAATTTTTATAATTAGAGATTTCAACGTGGACATTACAAAAAAAAATAACGATTCATCAAAATTACTAAACTTAACGGCATCACACGGACTAATATATAAAATAAGAGAACCTACTAGAATAACACTAACAAGTTCAATCGACCTAGTTTTTACTAACACAAATAACTGCTCTATATCAATTTTAGATGAAATAGTAAGTGATCATAGAACGATTTTAATAAACATGAAAACTATAATTCAACGTACAAAAAAATTAAAAAAGATTAGAAATTTTAATCAAAAAATATTAAAAAATTTCAAGGGGCATTATTATAAATAGACTAGCAAACTTTTGATGTACCGTCTATTAATTCTCGAACATCTATTTATGAAAAATTTGCATTAAGAATAAAGGAATTATATAACAAAAGCTTTCCTAAAAAAACTAAAGTACTAAATAATAAAAATAATCCTGAATGGTTTAATTCAATTTTAAAGAGAAAGATAAAAACAAAAAATTTATGAATGAAAGGAAAAAAAAAGATGGGATGATTTTACTAAACACAGAAACAAACTAAACAAGGAAATAAAATATAAAAAATAACTACTATCTTGAACAATTATCAACAAAAAATACCACGCAAAAATGGAGAATAATTCACAAATTATTGGGTAAAACAAATAACAAAAATTGAAAATAAAATAAAACTAATAATAAACAATACCAGAACAGATAGACAATACGAACTTAATAGCAGATGAATTTAACAATTATTGCACAACCATTGATAAGGAATTAAATATAAGTCAATCAGTAACTGATAACTATAAAAAGTATTTAAGCACAAATATTTCCGAAATCTTTTACTTAGAAAACACAACTGAACACGAAATAGAGAAAGAACTAAATAAAATAAATATAAAAAAAGGACCAGGATTTAACGATTTAACTCCCAAAGTAATTTAACTATGTAAAAATGAATTAAAAAAACATTATCGATAACAATAAATGATATCTTTAACACGGGAATCTTTCCTGGTGAATTGAAAACAGCAGTAATTAGACCAATTTTTAAAAAGGGTAATAACTACTTAAAAGAAAACTACAGACCAATAGCAATCATGTCAGTATTTTCTAAATTAACTGAAAAGGTAATATATAATAGACTAATAGATTTTTTTAATAAATATAAACTATCCATAAAAAAACGGTTTCCAAAAAAAATGAACTGAAGAAATCCTATTAAGAGCAATTAATAATATTCAAAAAAATATGGAAGAAAACAAAATTACTTATGGATTTTTTTTTCGATATGAATAAAGCGTTTGACTTACTTAATTAACAGAAATATCTTAAGAACAAAATTACTTAATTATGGTATAAGAGGCCGAATGTATAAACTGATTGATAGCTATTTAACAAATAGACAGCAAATAGTTAAAATTGAGAATATTCAATCGAAATCATTGATAAACAAATTAGATGTTCCTCAGGGAACAATCCTCGGACCGATATTTTTTTTAATCGCAATAAATTACTTAATAAATCTTGATGGGGGACTCCTGTTATTTGCTGACGATATCATCTAGTTAACAAATGGAAATAACATAGATCAAAGAATTAATAACATAAACGCAAAGTTAACATCCTGTGAACAATGGTTTAATGACAACAACTTAATAATAAATACAAATAAAACAAAATATATAATCTTCCATACTAAAAATAAAAAATTTACTAATCAACCTAACAAAATAAAATTCAACGATAACATCCTAAGAGAGTTAACTCAATTAAATTTCTTGGATTAACAATCGAAGATCAATTAAACTGCAACCTAAAAATGTTTGATATTGAGAAAAAAATTAGATCTAATGGAATTCTAACAAAACTTAATTCATTACTAATATTAAATACAAAAATTTTGTACTACGCATTAATATTTAGTCATATAAATTACGGAAATATAGTATGGGGAAATTTATCCCAAACAAATTTAACTAAACTCAATAAACTACTTGATAAAACATATCAAAAATTATGTTTCAAAACAGGTAAGCATAAAGATAAATTGATTTACGAAAACAAAATATTAAACATAACTAATATAAATATTTTAAAAGTAGCATTATATATTTACGAAAGATTATACGAAAATAAACACCTAATTTTGATTAAAATAAGTGAAAATGAACATAATTATAATACAAGAAACAAAAAAGAATTAAATAAAACAAAAATAAGAATCAACATATGTAAAAATAATATTAATTATTATGGAATAGACATATGGAACAATATCCCGCCAACAATTAAAGAAATTAAACCAAAAAGTAAATTTAAAACCAAATTAAAAGAATATATTTTGGAGCGTCAATTAAACCAAGTGACATGGTTGCAAGTGTTTTAAATAGTCTTATTTTTAACTTGTATCCAATGTATTTCATTTTTATAGATGTTATGCATAAATAAATTCTGATTGATTGATTGATTGAGTGAGTGATTGATTGATTGATAAATATCAATGTTAGTCTCGCCTACAGGCAGTGGCTATGTAGGCCATATCCTACGGCGGCAAATTTCCCACGAAAAGTCTGCAAAGGTAGGGCTGAATTTTTTGGTGGCCAGTTGAATTAATTTCAAATTGTTATGTTCAGAGCTGTAACCAGACATAGGCAAAGGGAGTGCTACGAATGCCTCGCGAGGGGCTCAAAAGTCGCCAATACTTGCGAAAAGACGAATTTGAAATAACCGCCAGGAGCATCAAATTAAGAATTTGACAAAAGCGCTATAATCTCTTTTATGCCTCTAGGCACGTTTAGGCCTCTGATTAAGATTAGGCGACAAAATATGTCAGCCTACAGGCGGCAAAAATCGTAATCCGCCTCTAATTATAGGATGTTCGCACCTTTGAGACGTTGCTTTGGTTTAAAAAGCAGTCTAAGTACGGTCCCATTAACTGCGGAAGTGTCCACAGTGAAGCTTTATACTGGCTCGCAAGGGCGAGTTTTATCGACGCCTGTAGCTTAACAGGAAAGAGCACTTGGCTGGCTATCAAGTGGTTGTGGGTTCGTTACTCAACAGCAGGGGCGGACTGGGCCACCGGCCCCCGGACCGGTGCCCCCTCATGGACGATAGGACCCGCGTCTTCGAATAGGCAAGGACTCGCGCCCTCCGATAATCCAAGGTATGCGCCCTTTGAGAGGACCCAGTCCGCCCCTGCTCGGCGCCGAAAGTTCTTTTCTTTGCGTGTATATTATCATCTAATATTGTCACATCACCGGCTATGGTGCAAATCGTTTTATTTAAGAAATCATTGCCCTTGTCGAGATTAGAACAATCGTCAAATGGTAAGAACACGGAGCCACCGGGGCTAACTATTATTGTTATTAATTATTATAACTACAATATTATGTATTATAGCATTCTATTAATAATAATAATAATAATAATAATCAAAATTTTCTAGGTTATAATTAAATAATAGTTATTTACTTGCATTCCGAGCTCACCCCTCGTGGTTTCCCCAAATTCGTCATAAACAGATTTTGGAAAAGTCTTTCTGCAGAATTTCAAATTTTTAATGAGTTCGTTAAAAAAACACCTGATGACGTGTAAACCTGAGCAGGCAATATAGAAGAAACGCCTTCCCTGAATAAACGTCCGCAAATGACGTCATAACTCTTAATGATGGCGAATCATTCCATGAAATGCCTCGTAATGAATATCATAAGAAAGCAGCTGCGACTTTTAATAACGAAATATATATATAACATTTTATCGTTGACTCGTGCGTCAATTTGCAGGTTGGTCTTCTCGACTATGAACACAGGACTCTGCAAATCCATCGTAAAAGTCCCTAATGAACACGATCTTCAGATTCTGAAAAACAGTTCTGGTGGAGAATTTCGTGGAATCGTGAATACAAGCTTTAGCATTCTTTCAGAAACTTCTTGAATATGAGCGCATGTATCAAGGAAAATGTGTCGCCAGGGCTGGGGTGAGGTATTCCCGCTATTGAGCTACAAAGCCCCCAATCCAAATCACTTACCCCATAGCCACGTCATTATCTTAGAAAGCCTCCTACGGAATACGGACCCACCGTAATATTTCGTACGTAGCAGACATTTGCAATTTTCTTTTTTTCTAGGGGGGGGGTAAGTTCCTCCCCCTAGCTTTCCTACATTTTCGTCAACGTTTCTAGAATCATCTTAATAAGCATGAACATGTTTGTTAATTTTGAAAATTTCTGAACAATATTAAGTGTTGCTAGAAAACCGATAAGATTTTTGCTACAAATATTAAGGTTTTCGGCAATCCGTTCTGGTGGCAGTGGCATAGGAAAATGGGGGGGCTCCTGGCCCCCCGTTGGATAAAGAAACACATTGATTTCCTTAACGTTGAATCACTTGGTTTTTTTTTTAATTGAAGTCCCACAATTTTAGGTACAGGTTTTAAGACAGGTAAAAGACAGCATACAACAAGCAGATAATTTGACAGGACCTTCGCCTGTGAGTGTACTCGAAAGTGAACTATAAAACAGCATTTTGGGATCCATTCTTTTGAAAACCGAGGGTATTTGACCCGAAAATGGTGAAAATGAACGAATTTTAAACACTATGCATGTGGAACAACTTATCGATCTTAAATATTAGCGCCATGTTACCACGTTTCCGTTGTCACATAGGCAACATGGCGCTTTTCGATCTTGAACATTAACGCCACGTTGCCTATGTGACGGGCGGCGCGGAATGACTTTTGCCATCCTTGCGCCACAAAAACCCAACTGAGGCCGTTATGTGGAAGATGCGTGTGGTAAAGCATTAAATGATTAGTTTCCTCTAGTGGCATAAGAAAGGAGATACAAGCCCCAACTTGGTATCAAGACACATTCATTTCTTTCATCACATGAACCTCTTTGGTGCTATTTCAGACCCCCCCACAACTTTAAATTGCTACGCCGCAGGTTCAGGGCAGTTTTTCTCAACCCTTTTAGCCTTGCGAAATCTCTCGAAAGTCTTTACGAAGGTCTCTCCAAATGCTTTCCACACAAGTCTATCCTGAGCAATTCGCTTCCACGTCACCCCAACCTGTTTTCTTATTTCATCCACCCATCTAGTTTGAGGACGTTTTCTAGGTCTTCGGTGGTCTCTTGGAATCCAGTTCAGAATTTCTGTTGTCCATCGTTGATCAGTTCTTCTTGCAATATGCCCAGCCCATCGCCATTTCAGCCCTTTTACTTTAACAATGATGTCCTCTACTCTAGTTTGCTCTCTCACCCAAGTGTTTCTTTTTCGATCTCTCCTAGTTATTCCAAGCATGCACCTCTCCATGCTCCTTTGCGTTGTCTGTAACTTTCGTATTGCTCCAACTGTTAGACTCCATGTCTCTGATCCATAAGAGAGGACTGGCAATACACACTGGTTGAAGACCTTTCTTTTTAGACACAAAGGCAATTTCCCCTTCAGGATAAAACTGTTTCTTCCAAATGCACTCCAGCCAAGTTTAATACGTCTGTTGAGTTCTTTCATAATGTTGCCATCCATTGAAATCAGCTGGCCAAGGTAAATATATGAATCAGCAATTTCTAGCTCAATGTTGTCAGCTGATAAATTGGAATAACAAGGGAATAAAAATAAATGGTGAATATTTAAATCATCTGCGGTTTGCTGATGACATTGTTATTTTTTCAACGAACCCATCAGAACTCCAAGACATGGTACAGGAGCTCTCAACTAGAAGTAAAGAAGTTGGACTCAAGATGAACCTACAAAAAACTAAGATCATGTTCAATAATTTCGTAGAAACATGGTAGTGTCTATGCGCTACAAGATGAGACTGCGTGCAGCGCCCCTAGCGGAAAAATTCAGAACTTAGAGCTGCTATCTCGAAAACTATTCAAGATACGGGGAAAAGTCAATTACAAAGTTGTTAAGCACCAGCTAGTTAGTACGAAACGATTGTTTTTGTTTTTTTTTCACCACCTTAATAAGGCAAAAATCGTGATTTAAGAGGTTTTAAAGGTATCCGTCCAGCAACGCCATTGTTGGTCAAAATTCCAAAATTATTACGCAAAATACGATATAATACGATTCTATTATTGTAGCGTACACCTTCGCATATCATGCGCTTTGTGACGAAATTGTGTGTGTGCAATGGAAATATCGCCCCTAGTCGAAGCTTCTCCTCTATGCATAGCTTTTATAGTTGGTGAAAAAAAAAAAAGGCGCCGTCCTCATCCTGGATTCGAACCAGGGTCCCTGCGTTGAGCCCGCAGTGTCTTGACCTACTAGACGAATGAGGACAGGAACAAACGCATTTTTCTCCGTATATGAGGATGTAAGATATTATTACCCTTCACAGGGATAACACAATTGCCAAATAATGGTCAACACAGAAAAGCCTCCGGGGCGAGATTTTTTGTGAGTTTTTTCGTGGGGTAATTTTTTTTATGCAATTTATATATGCATCTTTATACACAGTAAACAAGCATTCCCTTCAAGTAAGTACAATTAAAATTGATTTTCTAACTGAAATTTTACTTGCAGCTGCAGGCTAATGTTTGTTTGTTTGTTTGGGTTTTTTATGGCGCAAGAGCATCTGGGCTATACTGCGCCAAACATGGTAAAATCAAAGACTGTTGTTAAACCCAGTACTTTGTAAAAATTTAAAAAGTGCGTATGGTCAGGTCATTTAAAATGTCAGAGAGTGATGAAGAGTTAAAAGTAAGAGCGCGGGCAAGTCTATAATAGGGGCATTGAGTTAAGATGTGTAAAACACTCATGGGTTCACTGCACACTTGGCAAATTGGTGCTGGTTTTCCTTCCAACAGATGTCTATGGGTGAGATGGGATAACTGCAGACTAATGGCGAAACGTTATCGCTAAAATGAGGAAAGAAAACTCGAAATCGAGTTTAATGTTTAATATACAGTGCGTTGCATAATTATAAGTCCATCCACAAAAATAACTTTTTCTTCATATGAATATGCAAATAATCTCCAAAAAAATTTCAGTGATTTCGTATTAGGATATGTAACAAAAACATAGCGAAATATGCTGAAAAGAATTTTAAAAAAAAAACATGCGTCATTTTTAATACTGAGGTATTACAAAAAGATAGGTCCACCTTAGATTTCATTCCAAAATACCGTGTGATTATTTCTCATTTATGCAAATTTGCGTCCTGACATGTGCTTTCGACGTCACTGAGCTGTAGAATGTGTTTTTAACTGTTACTTTTAATGTAATACCGAGTTAATGACCAGAAAAAAAAATGGGTCGCAAAACTGTTCTTGCCGAAAAGAAAAAAAGGCCAAATTAAAGCTGTTAAGGATTGTAAAAAGTCGAATAGAGAAATAGCGAAACGTTTGAAACGATCACATAATGTGGTGAACAATTTTATTCGATTAAAACATGCTTACGGTACAAAAAAATCCCCCGGGAGGTCTGCTAAACTGACCTCTCGCCAAACAAGGATAATTGTTAAGGAGGTTCAATCTGGTTTAACTTCTTTGGGTGCTTTAGCACGTCGAAAGGACATTCCAATATCAACGTCAATGCTGTTTAGGACCCTGAAGACAGTGGAATATTTACGATACAGAAAAAGAAAAGCTACCCCAAAGTTACTTGAAAAATACAGAGAAAGGAGACTGAAATTTGCACAACAAGTAATGACTTGGAAACAAGACTGGAGAAGAGTAGCATTCAGCGACGAAAAAAAAATTCCATCTGGATGGGCCAGATGGCTGGCAATTTTATTGGCACGACTTGCGCAAAGAAGAAGAACGAATCTTTTCGAAGCGACAAGATGGAGGTGGTTCTGTTATGATCTGGACAGGCTTTGGGTGGCAAGGAAAAACAGATATCACATTCTTAAATGTTCGTATGAATGCTACAGATTATCAAAACCTACTTGATGAGCACTTGCTACCATTTTCAGCAGAAATCGGAGGGCCATGCTTCATGCTTTAACACGATAATGCCCCAATCCATACAGCTAATTCAACCTTTGAGTGGTTTATAGAAAACGGTGTCCACATTATTGACTGGCGACCTTACAGTCCAGATTTAAACCCCACAGGCAATCTATGGTGAACACTTGCAAGAGCTGTATCTGCAGGTAGGAAACAATACAATACTACCAATGGACTGAAAAGGCAATTCTGTCTGAGTGGCGTGCCATCGATGTGCATTACTTGCAGAATGTTATTAATTCTATGCAAAAAGAATTTATGAATTGATTCTAAAGAAGAAAGAAAAATCGCTTACTAATAAAATTTTGCGAATAAGTTTCGTGTGGTGAACCTATCGTTTTGCAACACCTGTTTTTAATATTGTGACTTTATTCTTGTAAGTACATTTGCAATCCTTTTTAGTTTTGTATAATTTGTTGTTGCAAGAGCTTTGTAACTTGTAATAAATGTAAATTAAAAACATGAAACAGTAGTTCAATAGAACTTCTGTTTTTGTTCGGATGGACCTATCATTATGCAATGCACTGTAACACTAGACTCGATGTTACTCAGTCCGGTCCAATAAAAACATTCGTTAAATCAAAGTTAGACTACACATTAATAAAATAATCGAAACGTAATAAAAATTCTAAGCACCCTGCAACTTTCAAAGTCCCTTGTAGAAAAGCGCCCAGCCCTGACCCTGAACCGAAACGAAACGAACATCTCACTATCCGCGATAGAATTGGAAGAAAGAAAGCCCCAACTTATTACAAATGAGCATCAGATATTTAGGGGCGCAATATTTTAAAAGGCGACATTTTTTCCTTTATATATATATATATATATGGTAGTCAATCCACTGAAGAATTCCGTCAATCCGCACCCTTCGGGCAAGCGTCTCCCACCCGAACCCCACTTTGTTCTGGCTTACAATTATAAAAACTTCAGTGAAACACAGCTGCTTTTCCTAAACAGTGGAAAAATGAAGAAATTTCGTCACCAAATAAAATAAATTGCTTCCTAAAAATATCGTTATAATAACGCATATAAGGTAATCACAAATCTGCCCTCCGCTCCCTCTCCGTCGGGATTTTCTGGCACAAAATATCTCCGAGGATGGCTAACTTCGAAGACCAGGTATAGTCGGTTTACGGAAAGTTGTTCACCAGTTCCGTTAGAATTTAAGGGAGCCGACGTCACAGACGGCTTGTTTCATTTCAGTAGAGGATAAAGCGTCTTCCATAACTTGTTTTTCGCCCTGGTGGACAACTTTCCACGAACGAACTATGGGAGATTCCGCCCTTTTCTAAAAATGGCTAGGATGAATAGTGTATACAGTCATATCAACGCCCATATGGGGGGGAAGCAGAAGGGGATAGATCCCCCTAGCCCTTCAAAAATTTAACTTGTCCGATTCTCCAATGCATTTACTTTCAAAAGTTTTACATTCACATTTTAAAATAAGGTACTTTTTAGCTCATTACTAATTGTCAAGCAGTATCAATTATTTTTGTAGCATTTTGGTATCTTGTACATTCACTAAAATGTTTGACAGCCTTGAGAAGAAGGTAATAATTTGTATCACCCCCCCCACACCCCTAGAAGTACTTATATGGGCTCCCACGTACACACACAACAGTACAGAGCAAAACTTCTCATAACGGAATACCTAATTATGAAATACATAGGGGACGGCGAAGGAGCGAATAATCGATGTGCCTAAGGCGCTTTATGGAGAGGTGTGAGATGAACTGGTCATTCTTGTTCTAAAGAAAGTTTATAGGTGGTGTTCTTTATGAATATTCCCAAAGAGAATTCTCGTGTATGTATTTATGTCTCCAAAAGGCATACAAAATGCATGGTGCGAATTGCACGTTTGTTCGTTATGTTGATTCGTACTGCGAGAAAAATACCAGTAATAAAAATTGAAACTAAAACGTACTTCAGAAAAACGTTGAGAAAAAGGAAAACAAAATCAAGAATAATTTTTGTGATTTTTTAAGGATAAATTTTGTAATTTTTTTGATGATTTTTGTAGAAATCGATTTTGAGCGAAATTAAGGATCAAAAACCGTTCGCTAAAAAAAATTAAACACCCTCAAGGAGAGTGCGAAACCTGACAGTTCTTTGTCAGAGCAACGTTCTAATGCATTTGCAGCCAATGGAATACTTATGCCTGAAAAAAATTTCTCGACGCCGACGGGAAAATTAAAGATTAAACAAGAATTCCAATCATAATTCCAAACTTTGAAGACGTGATACAAATTCAAGTAATTTCCTGAGTTTCACCATGGGTGGACACCATGAAATTTCAATACAATTTCAAACTGACAATTATGCTTTGAAACAAATTAATTAATACAGTTTAGAGAAAACAAATGCTTTAAGTACTTTTAATAATTAAGGTGAATGTATTACCATAAAAAAGGTAAAACACATTTAAATACTGCAACTCGGGCATTTGCTAGAATGGTAAACAGTAAAGATATAGCCGTTTCTCAAAACCGAAACGGCGCATGTACCAATTAGAAGTTACGACTTGGCTATAAAATTTATACTTCCAAAAAGTACGGCAAATTGGCCACTGCTTAAACAGAACGACAACAAGAATTCCATGAGATCGTGCCACGATTCAAAAATTGCAGCAATAACTCAAAACAGCATCACAAAATTGCAAACAGAACAGAAAAATAACATACCATACCGCAGCAAAATAAACTCAGAAATCACGATCCTCTGGCTATAAAAGCACATCCTCTACATGCCATTAGCACGAAAGCCTGTCTAGCGAACAGAACAGGCTCGACATGGCACAAATTAAACAATTTCTGCTTTTATTTTCCTTGATACCAATAGTTCATGGATCGTTCAATTCCATTTCTACCCTGTTTCAAGACGAATATTTAATGAAAGTATGGTTGGAAACATTCTTCAACTCAGTTTATTCCACGGGCCTATTCCCAATAAAAGAGAAAACTGAACTTCAAGAAACGATACTAATGATGAAAAGTATACTTGTACCGAAAAGCAGTCTCAAAACAAATTTACAGGCAAGAACAAAAACCACAATGGTAGCATTGGCGGCAACGATAGCAGAATTTATTACTATCGATCAGGAAGAAAGAGGACAACTCGAAAATTTAAAAGAAAAACAAGACAGAATTGACGAAGCCCTAAGAACAGCCTTCCTGGAAACAACAGGACAAACACAGGAAAGCTTTGTGACTGAGGTAAACAAATTTATTTCTTTATTCACAAAGGAGATTACACAGGTTGAAACGGGTATCGATACCATTACCAACGTCGGAATCGAACAGATAGGCATCCAAACAAAAACAGGGGTTGGCCTAGATGTTGACGTAGATGCTCAATTCTTGCTAGAATTCCAGACTGGTATATATAACCGATTGTATGATTACCAGAGATTCAGGTCCGTCTTCGAAGCAAATCACATTACAAGGCAAACAGCGCCGCTTTGTGGCAAGCAGATCGCACTCCAATTCTGCAAGACTTTCGGAATATCTTTTAGCAGCCAAATACAAATCTCCTTCACCGAGGCACTCTCTTCCGTAGGGTACACAACAGACGCACAAGCCTATTGCACAAGTCTGGCATCGGTTTCAAAACAACTCTTATACCGGCACAACATACTGACCTCCTCGAACCTCGACAGTTGCATAGGCAGGGCTTATGATGCAATTTGTCTAGGCATAGGTTTCGCACTGGGCATCGAGTTTCACCTAGGTATTGTTGCCGCAGTAGGCGTGGATGTTGGCGTCGGAGTAGGCGTGGATGCCGTCGTTGGCGTCGGAGTAGGCGTGGATGCCGGCGTTGGCGTCGGAGTAGGCGTAGATGCCGGCGTGGGTGTTGGAGTAGGCGTGGAAACAGCCATTGGTGTTGGGGTAGATGCAGGTCTTGCTGTCGCTACAGATGTGGGAGTGGCCATCGGGTTGGACGCCGATCTCTTTTTAGGATTCCAAACTGGTGTATATAACCGATTGTATGATTACCAGAGATTCAGGTCCGTCTTCGAAGCAAATCACATTACAAGGCAAACAGCGCCGCTTTGTGGCAAGCAGATCGCCCTCGAATTCTGCAAGACTTTCGGAATATCTTTTAGCAGCCAAATACAAATCTCCTTCACCGAGGCACTCTCTTCCGTAGGGTACACAACAGACGACAAGCTCTATTGCACAAGTTCGGGTAATTTGTCTTCAAAACAACTTTACCAGCACAACATACTCGATTCCTCCTCGAACCCTGACAGTTGCATAGGCAGGCTTATGATGGTACTTGTCTAGGCATAGGTTTCGCACCGAACACTGATTTTGGCCTAAGTATTGCGGCGGAGTAGGCGGGATACAGACACATTGGTTTCGAGGCGTGGGTGCGTTGTGACGTTGGAAAACGGAGTAGGCGTGGAAAGCCAAGCTGGCATCGGAGTAGGCGTGAAACAGCAGTCGGTGTCGGGGTAGATGGTCTTGCTGTCGCTGCAGATGTAAGACTAGCGGCAGGCTTGACGCCCAACTTTTTAGGATTCCAAACTGGTGCATATAACCGATTGTATGATTACCAGAGATTCAGGTCCGTCTTCGAAGCAAATCACATTACAAGGCAAACAGCGCCGCTTTGTGGCAAGCAGATCGCACTCCAATTCTGCAAGACTTTTGGAATATCTTTTAGCAGCCAAATACAAATCTCCTTCACCGAGGCACTCTCTTCCGTAGGGTACACAACAGACGCACAAGCCTATTGCACAAGTCTGGCATCGGTTTCAAAACAACTCTTATACCGGCACAACATACTGACCCCCTCGAACCTCGACAGTTGCATAGGCAGGGCTTATGATGCAATTTGTCTAGGCATAGGTTTCGCACTGGGCATCGAGTTTCACCTAGGTATTGTTGCCGCAGTAGGCGTGGATGTTGGCGTCGGAGTAGGCGTGGATGCCGTCGTTGGCGTCGGAGTAGGCGTGGATGCCGGCGTTGGCGTCGGAGTAGGCGTGGATGCCGGCGTTGGTGTCGGAGTAGGCGTGGAAACAGCCATTGGTGTCGGGGTAGATGCAGGTCTTGCTGTCGCTGCAGATGTGGGAGTGGCCATCGGGTTGGACGCCGATCTCTTTTTAGGATTCCAAACTGGTGTATATAACCGATTGTATGATTACCAGAGATTCAGGTCCGTCTTCGAAGCAAATCACATTACAAGGCAAACAGCGCCGCTTTGTGGCAAGCAGATCGCACTCCAATTCTGCAAGACTTTCGGAATATCTTTTAGCAGCCAAATACAAATCTCCTTCACCGAGGCACTCTCTTCCGTAGGGTACACAACAGACGCACAAGCCTATTGCACAAGTCTGGCATCGGTTTCAAAACAACTCTTATACCGGCACAACATACTGACCTCCTCGAACCTCGACAGTTGCATAGGCAGGGCTTATGATGCAATTTGTCTAGGCATAGGTTTCGCACTGGGCATCGATTTTTACCTAGATATTGGTGCCGCAGTAGGCGTGGATGTCGGCGTTGGCGTCGGAGTAGGCGTGGATGCCGGCGTTGGTGTCGGAGTAGGCGTGGAAACAGCCATTGGTGTCGGGGTAGGCGTGGAAACAGCCATTGGTGTCGGGGTAGATGCAGGTCTTGCTGTCGCTGCAGATGTGGGAGTGGCCATCGGGTTGGACGCCGATCTCTTTTTAGGATTCCAAACTGGTGTATATAACCGATTGTATGATTACCAGAGATTCAGGTCCGTCTTCGAAGCAAATCACATTACAAGGCAAACAGCGCCGCTTTGTGGCAAGCAGATCGCACTCCAATTCTGCAAGACTTTCGGAATATCTTTTAGCAGCCAAATACAAATCTCCTTCACCGAGGCACTCTCTTCCGTAGGGTACACAACAGACGCACAAGCCTATTGCACAAGTCTGGCATCGGTTTCAAAACAACTCTTATACCGGCACAACATACTGACCTCCTCGAACCTCGACAGTTGCATAGGCAGGGCTTATGATGCAATTTGTCTAGGCATAGGTTTCGCACTGGGCATCGATTTTTACCTAGATATTGGTGCCGCACTAGGCGTGGATGTCGGCGTTGGTGTCGGAGTAGGCGTGGATGCCGGCGTTGGCGTCGGAGTAGGCGTGGATGCCGGCGTTGGTGTCGGAGTAGGCGTGGAAACAGCCATTGGTGTCGGGGTAGATGCAGGTCTTGCTGTTGCTACAGATGTGGAAGTGGCCATCGGGTTGGACGCCGATCTCTTTTTAGGATTCCAAACTGGTGTATATAACCGATTGTATGATTACCAGAGATTCAGGGCCGTCTTCGAAGCAAATCACATTACAAGGCAAACAGCGCCGCTTTGTGGCAAGCAGATCGCACTCCAATTCTGCAAGCCTTTCGGAATATCTTTTAGCAGCCAAATACAAATCTCCTTCACCGAGGCACTCTCTTCCGTAGGGTACACAACAGACGCACAAGCCTATTGCACAAGTCTGGCAGCGGTTTCAAAACAACTCTTATACCGGCACAACATACTGACCTCCTCGAACCTCGACAGTTGCATAGGCAGGGCTTATGATGCAATTTGTCTAGGCATAGGTTTCGCACTGGGCATCGATTTTTACCTAGATATTGGTGCCGCACTAGGCGTGGATGCCGGCGTTGACGTCGGAGTAGGCGTGGATGCCGGCGTTGGCGTCGGAGTAGGCGTGGATGCCGGAGTTGGCGTCGGAGTAGGCGTGGATGCCGGCGTTGGTGTCGGAGTAGGCGTGGAAACAGCCATTGGTGTCGGGGTAGATGCAGGTCTTGCTGTCGCTGCAGATGTGGGAGTGGCCATCGGGTTGGACGCCGATCTCTTTTTAGGATTCCAAACTGGTGTATATAACCGATTGTATGATTACCAGAGATTCCGGTCCGTCTTCGAAGCAAATCACATTACAAGGCAAACAACGCCGCTTTGTGGCAAGCAGATCGCACTCCAATTCTGCAAGACTTTCGGAATATCTTTTAGCAGCCAAATACAAATCTCCTTCACCGAGGCACTCTCTTCCGTAGGGTACACAACAGATGCACAAGCCTATTGCACAAGTCTGGCATCGGTTTCAAAACAACTCTTATACCGGCACAACATACTGACTTCCTCGAACCTCGACAGTTGCATAGGCAGGGCTTATGATGCAATTTGTCTAGGCATAGGTTTCGCACTGGGCATCGATTTTCACCTAGGTGTTAGTGCCGCAGTAGGCGTGGATGTTGGCGTCGGAGTAGGCGTGGATGCCGGAGTTGGCGTCGGAGTAGGCGTGGATGCCGGCGTTGGTGTCGGAGTAGGCGTGGAAACAGCCATTGGTGTCGGGGTAGATGCAGGTCTTGCTGTCGCTACAGATGGGGGAGTGGCCATCGGGTTGGACGCCGATCTCTTTTTAGGATTCCAAACTGGTGTATATAACCGATTGTATGATTACCAGAGATTCAGGTCCGTCTTCGAAGCAAATCACATTACAAGGCAAACAGCGCCGCTTTGTGGCAAGCAGATCGCACTCCAATTCTGCAAGACTTTTGGAATATCTTTTAGCAGCCAAATACAAATCTCCTTCACCGAGGCACTCTCTTCCGTAGGGTACACAACAGACGCACAAGCCTATTGCACAAGTCTGGCATCGGTTTCAAAACAACTCTTATACCGGCACAACATACTGACCTCCTCGAACTCGACAGTTTATGAAGCGGGGCTTATGATGCAATTGTCTAGGCAGGTTTCACTGAACATCGATTTTGGCCCTAAGTATTGTGGTGGCGGAGGTAGGCGTGGATACAGACATTGGTTTCGGAGTAGGCGTGGTGGCGAACGTTGGTGTCGAGTGGGCGTGGGTACAGGCGTTGGCATCGGGTGAGCGTGGAAGCAGCAGTCGTGTCGAAGGGAGTGAATGCAGATGTACTTTGTCGCTGCAGATGTGGGACTAGCGGCAGGGTTTGACGCTTAACTCTTTTAAGTTCAAGCGCAGTTAATATAACCGATTGTATGATTGCGGGTTAGGTCCGTCTTTCGAAGCAATCACATTACAAGGCAAACAGCGCCGCTTTGTGGCAAGCAGATCGCCCTCCAATTCTGCAAGACTTTCGGAATATCTTTTAGCAGCCAAATACAAATCTCCTTCACCGAGGCACTCTCTTCCGTAGGGTACACAACAGACGCACAAGCCTATTGCACAAGTCTGGCATCGGTTTCAAAACAACTCTTATACCGGCACAACATACTGACCTCCTCGAACCTCGACAGTTGCATAGGCAGGGCTTATGATGCAATTTGTCTAGGCATAGGTTTCGCACTGGGCATCGAGTTTCACCTAGGTATTGGTGCCGCAGTAGGCGTGGATGTTGGCGTCGGAGTAGGCGTGGATGCCGGCGTTGGCGTCGGAGTAGGCGTAGATGCCGGCGTGGGGGTTGGAGTAGGCGTGGAAACAGCCATTGGTGTCGGGGTAGATGCAGGTCTTGCTGTCGCTACAGATGTGGGAGTGGCCATCGGGGTGGACGCCGATCTCTTTTTAGGATTCCAAACTGGTGTATACCAATAACCGGTGACATGATTACACCAGAGATTCAGGTCCGTCTTCAAACAAATCACATTACAAGACGGGCTGCAAGCGCCGCTTTGTGGCAAGCAGATCGCCTCCAATTCTGCAAGACTTTCCGGAATATCTTTAGCAGCCGCATGAAATCTCCTTCACAGGCACTCTCTTCCCGTAGGGTACACAACAGACGCGCACAACCTATTACTGAAGTCTGGCATCGGTTCAAAACAACTCTTATACCAGCGCAACATACTGGCCTCCTCGAACCTCGACAGTTGCATAGGCAGGGCTTATGATGCAATTTGTCTAGGCATAGGTTTCGCACTGGGCATCGATTTTCACCTAGGTGTTAGTGCCGCAGTAGGCGTGGATGTTGGCGTCGGAGTAGGCGTGGATGCCGGAGTTGGCGTCGGAGTAGGCGTGGATGCCGGCGTTGGTGTCGGAGTAGGCGTGGAAACAGCCATTGGTGTCGGGGTAGATGCAGGTCTTGCTGTCGCTGCAGATGTGGGAGTGGACATCGGGTTGGACGCCGATCTCTTTTTAGGATTCCAAACTGGTGTATATAACCGATTGTATGATTACCAGAGATTCAGGTCCGTCTTCGAAGCAAATCACATTACGAGGCAAACAGCGCCGCTTTGTGGCAAGCAGATCGCACTCCAATTCTGCAAGACTTTCGGAATATCTTTTAGCAGCCAAATACAAATCTCCTTCACCGAGGCACTCTCTTCCGTAGGGTACACAACAGACGCACAAGCCTATTGCACAAGTCTGGCATCGGTTTCAAAACAACTCTTATACCGGCACAACATCCTGACCTCCTCGAACCTCGACAGTTGCATAGGCAGGGCTTATGATGCAATTTGTCTAGGCATAGGTTTCGCACTGGGCATCGATTTTCACCTAGGTATTGGTGCCGCAGTAGGCGTGGATGCCGGCGTTGGCGTCGAAGTAGGCGTGGATGCCGGCGTTGGCGTCGGAGTAGGCGTGGATGCCGGCGTTGGTGTCGGAGTAGGCGTGGAAACAGCCATTGGTGTCGGGGTAGGCGTGGAAACAGCCATTGGTGTCGGGGTAGATGCAGGTCTTGCTGTCGCTGCAGATGTGGGAGTGGCCATCGGGTTGGACGCCGATCTCTTTTTAGGATTCCAAACTGGTGTATATAACCGATTGTATGATTACCAGAGATTCAGGTCCGTCTTCGAAGCAAATCACATTACAAGGCAAACAGCGCCGCTTTGTGGCAAGCAGATCGCACTCCAATTCTGCAAGACTTTCGGAATATCTTTTAGCAGCCAAATACAAATCTCCTTCCCCGAGGCACTCTCTTCCGTAGGGTACACAACAGACGCACAAGCCTATTGCACAAGTCTGGCATCGGTTTCAAAACAACTCTTATACCGGCACAACATACTGACCTCCTCGAACCTCGACAGTTGCATAGGCAGGGCTTATGATGCAATTTGTCTAGGCATAGGTTTCGCACTGGGCATCGATTTTCACCTAGGTATTAGTGCCGCAGTAGGCGTGGATGTTGGCGTCGGAGTAGGCGTGGATGCCGGCGTTGGCGTGGATGCCGGCGTTGGTGTCGGAGTAGGCGTGGAAACAGCCATTGGTGTCGGGGGAGATGCAGGTCTTGCTGTCGCTGCAGATGTGGGACTAGCGGCAGGGTTTGACCTTAACTCTTTTCAGGATTCCAAACTGGTGTATATAACCGATTGTGGTGCAGAGATTCAGGTCCGTCTTCCAGAAACCAAATCACATTACAAGGCAAACAGCGCTGTGGCAAGCAGATCACTCAATTCTGCAAGACTTTCGGAATATCTTTTAGCAGCCATGAAATCTCCTTCACCAGGGCACTCTCTTCCGTAAGTACACAACAGACACTTTAAACCTGTGCACAAAGTCTGGCATCGGTTTCAAACAACTCTTATACCAGCACAACATACGACCTCCTCGAACCTCGACAGTTGCGCAGGCAGGGCAGTGCAATTTGTCTAGGCATAGGTTTCGCCACTGAACATCGATTTTGGCCTAAGTATTGGTGGCGGAGTAGGCGTGGATACAGACATTGGTTTCCGGGTAGGCGTGGGTACAGACGTTGGCGTCGGAGTAGGCGTGGATGCCGGCGTTGGGGTCGGAGTAGGCGTGGAAACAGCCATTGGTGTCGGGGTAGATGCAGGTCTTGCTGTCGCTACAGATGTGGGAGTGGCCATCGGGTTGGACGCCGATCTCTTTTTAGGATTCCAAGCTGGTGTATATAACCGATTGTATGATTACCAGAGATTCAGGTCCGTCTTCGAAGCAAATCACATTACAAGGCAAACAGCGCCGCTTTGTGGCAAGCAGATCGCCCTCGAATTCTGCAAGACTTTCGGAATATCTTTTAGCAGCCAAATACAAATCTCCTTCACCGAGGCACTCTCTTCCGTAGGGTACACAACAGACGCACAAGCCTATTGCACAAGTCTGGCATTGGTTTCAAAACAACTCTTATACCGGCACAACATACTGACTTCCCCGAACCTCGACAGTTGCATAGGCAGGGCTTATGATGCAATTTGTCTAGGCATAGGTTTCGCACTGGGCATCGATTTTCACCTAGGTATTAGTGCCGCAGTAGGCGTGGATGTTGGCGTTGGCGTCGGAGTAGGCGTGGATGCCGGCGTTGGCGTCGGAGTAGGCGTAGATGCCGGCGTGGGTGTTGGAGTAGGCGTGGAAACAGCCATTGGTGTCGGGGTAGATGCAGGTCTTGCTGTCGCTACAGATGTGGGAGTGGCCATCGGGTTGGACGCCGATCTCTTTTTAGGATTCCAAACTGGTGTATATAACCGATTGTATGATTACCAGAGATTCAGGTCCGTCTTGGAAGCAAATCACATTACAAGGCAAACAGCGCCGCTTTGTGGCAAGCAGATCGCACTCCAATTCTGCAAGACTTTCGGAATATCTTTTAGCAGCCAAATACAAATCTCCTTCACCGAGGCACTCTCTTCCGTAGAGTATACAACAGACGCACAAGCCTATTGCACAAGTCTGGCATCGGTTTCAAAACAACTCTTATACCGGCACAACATACTGACCTCCTCGAACCTCGACAGTTGCATAGGCAGGGCTTATGATGCAATTTGTCTAGGCATAGGTTTCGCACTGGGCATCGATTTTCACCTAGGTATTGGTGCCGCAGTAGGCGTGGATGCCGGCGTTGGCGTCGAAGTAGGCGTGGATGCCGGCGTTGGCGTCGGAGTAGGCGTGGATGCCGGCGTTGGTGTCGGAGTAGGCGTGGAAACAGCCATTGGTGTCGGGGTAGATGCAGGTCTTGCTGTCGCTGCAGATGTGGGAGTGGCCATCGGGTTGGACACCGATCTCTTTTTAGGATTCCAAACTGGTGTATATAACCGATTGTATGATTACCAGAGATTCAGGTCCGTCTTCGAAGCAAATCACATTACAAGGCAAACAGCGCCGCTTTGTGGCAAGCAGATCGCACTCCAATTCTGCAAGACTTTCGGAATATCTTTTAGCAGCCAAATACAAATCTCCTTCACCGAGGCACTCTCTTCCGTAGGGTACACAACAGACGCACAAGCCTATTGCACAAGTCTGGCATCGGTTTCAAAACAACTCTTATACCGGCACAACATCCTGACCTCCTCGAACCTCGACAGTTGCATAGGCAGGGCTTATGATGCAATTTGTCTAGGCATAGGTTTCGCACTGGGCATCGATTTTTACCTAGATATTGGTGCCGCAGTAGGCGTGGATGTCGGCGTTGGCGTCGGAGTAGGCGTGGATGCCGGCGTTGGTGTCGGAGTAGGCGTGGAAACAGCCATTGGTGTCGGGGTAGGCGTGGAAACAGCCATTGGTGTCGGGGTAGATGCAGGTCTTGCTGTCGCTGCAGATGTGGGAGTGGCCATCGGGTTGGACGCCGATCTCTTTTTAGGATTCCAAACTGGTGTATATAACCGATTGTATGATTACCAGAGATTCAGGTCCGTCTTCGAAGCAAATCACATTACAAGGCAAACAGCGCTGCTTTGTGGCAAGCAGATCGCACTCCAATTCTGCAAGACTTTCGGAATATCTTTTAGCAGCCAAATACAAATCTCCTTCACCGAGGCACTCTCTTCCGTAGGGTACACAACAGACGCACAAGCCTATTGCACAAGTCTGGCATCGGTTTCAAAACAACTCTTATACCGGCACAACATACTGACCTCCTCGAACCTCGACAGTTGCATAGGCAGGGCTTATGATGCAATTTGTCTAGGCATAGGTTTCGCACTGGGCATCGATTTTTACCTAGATATTGGTGCCGCAGTAGGCGTGGATGTCGGCGTTGGCGTCGGAGTAGGCGTGGATGCCGGCGTTGGTGTCGGAGTAGGCGTGGAAACAGCCATTGGTGTCGGGGTAGATGCAGGTCTTGCTGTCGCTGCAGATGTGGGAGTGGACATCGGGTTGGACGCCGATCTCTTTTTAGGATTCCAAACTGGTGTATATAACCGATTGTATGATTACCAGAGATTCAGGTCCGTCTTCGAAGCAAATCACATTACAAGGCAAACAGCGCCGCTTTGTGGCAAGCAGATCGCACTCCAATTCTGCAAGACTTTCGGAATATCTTTTAGCAGCCAAATACAAATCTCCTTCACCGAGGCACTCTCTTCCGTAGGGTACACAACAGACGCACAAGCCTATTGCACAAGTCTGGCATCGGTTTCAAAACAACTCTTATACCGGCACAACATACTGACCCCTCGAACCTCGACAGTTGCATAGGCAGGGCTTATGATGCAATTTGTCTAGGCATAGGTTTCGCACTGGGCATCGATTTTCACCTAGGTATTGTGCCGCAGTAGGCGTGGATGTTGGCGTCGGAGTAGGCGTGGATGCCGGCGTTGGCGTCGGAGTAGGCGTGGATGCCGGCGTTGGTGTCGGAGTAGGCGTGGAAACAGCCATTGGTGTCGGGGTAGGCGTGGAAACAGCCATTGGTGTCGGGGTAGATGCAGGTCTTGCTGTCGCTGCAGATGTGGGAGTGGCCATCGGGTTGGACGCCGATCTCTTTTTAGGATTCCAAACTGGTGTATATAACCGATTGTATGATTACCAGAGATTCAGGTCCGTCTTCGAAGCAAATCACATTACAAGGCAAACAGCGCTGCTTTGTGGCAAGCAGATCGCACTCCAATTCTGCAAGACTTTCGGAATATCTTTTAGCAGCCAAATACAAATCTCCTTCACCGAGGCACTCTCTTCCGTAGAGTATACAACAGACGCACAAGCCTATTGCACAAGTCTGGCATCGGTTTCAAAACAACTCTTATACCGGCACAACATACTGACCTCCTCGAACCTCGACAGTTGCATAGGCAGGGCTTATGATGCAATTTGTCTAGGCATAGGTTTCGCACTGGGCATCGATTT
>QLNU02015003.1:28751484-28779712 GCA_006491805.2 Dysdera silvatica | reverse complement strand
AATTAGCTATAGATTTAATTTGTAATTGATTAATTGGCAAGAGTGTTTAAAATTTGCCACGTGTTAATTTTCTCGTGGCTCTATGCCTAAGATTTATTCCCACCGCTTTTAAGCTATCCTGGATTTGTAAGGAAAAAAAATACTAGATCCATTCTCCTTTCGGTTTATTTAACGTACTCATTTTATATAGTGATCTCTATTTTCGCTAAGGTGCCC
This sequence comes from Dysdera silvatica, assembly GCA_006491805.2. Classification (NCBI taxonomy): domain Eukaryota; kingdom Metazoa; phylum Arthropoda; class Arachnida; order Araneae; family Dysderidae; genus Dysdera; species Dysdera silvatica. The sequence goes on along the minus strand of QLNU02015003.1, from coordinate 28,779,496 downwards.
CTCATTTTTGCTAAAATGATCATTACTTGTGTTAAATGAATGGTACTTGTGTCAAAAATCATCTTACATGTGCTAAAAACTACCTTTCACGTGCTAAAATATATTCTACCTGTGCTAAAGTGCACCTCACTTTTGCTAAGGTGCACTTTACTTGTGCTAAGGTGAACCGTGATTTTTTATAAGATACACTTAGTTTTCGAAAAGCACTTTACCATTTTTGAACTAAAGATTCCCCTTAAGTTCGTAATTTGTTTTAGAAGATTGTATGTTTTAACGTTTTTGATTTATATCTCTGTCTTTTCCTTTCAGACTCGGTCAGGACTCCTCAACGTAACAGATTTGCCTGAGTACGTGTATAATCTGGGTTATGATCTTCTTGCAGTGGTTTCCGATTTCCGAGAGAACATCTATCTACATCTAAGGCAGTACGATGTTCATGGAGAAGTAGCTTATCCTACATGCAACGGTATTGTGCTAAAGGCAAGAAATTTCTTCGAGATGATGTACGACGTCAAGGTGCTTTGGAAAAATGTGAGGTATGGATTCCCGCTTATGGAATATCAGTATTCGGGAAACAACATTCGCCAGTAATCCTGATTGCTTGGTTGCATATCAGACATCCGTTTCGAAAAGTGGGGAAGTATTCGAAAAGTTTGTTCGTATGTCTACAGAGCAATGGCTCGAATTCAGCGATCCAAAGACTGAAATTTCGAAAAGTATAGTGACTGCCATGTTTCAAAAGTATTCTATTAAGACTTGTTTGAGAACCTCAAAAACGATGTCCCTTCGAATGTTTTAGAAAGTCCTCTTGAGATTGGTTTAACAGACACGTCAAATTATTCTCAAACGTTTCGTCAGAAAATTTTAGAAATGTACGATTTTGCAGAGTGTCACGAAGAAAACGTGTCCCCGCTTGTTGATAGAGTATTTATGGGCTTTGATGTTAACGAGTGGGTTGTTGAGTTTTTAACAAACTACGCATAACAGCAGTATTTGGTTCTTTGTATAAACGGTATCACTTCTTGACTGAAGATTTATTATGTTCTGTTAATATAGTTGATATCGCAAACGACCGCTGATATTATTTTTGTCCATTGCTAAACTCTGAAGAATTTTAAATAAATTGATTTTTCTTTATAGACCCATATTCTCTTTCATTATGCTTAGTTAGATTATAGTTGTAACACGCGTATGTTTCTAGTTAGTGTATGTGCGTAAGATGGATAGTTTTGGTGGTATTTACGCATTTCGTAGACGTTTGAAGAGCGAGGTGAAAAGGTGTCAACATCAGAGTTCCGGAAATGGTTACATAGTAATGAATCCTATACTCTACATAAGCCGACGAGAAAAAACTTTAAACGTAACCGTGTAATTGTAGGAGATATCGATCAACAGTTTTATGCAGATCTCGTGGACATGCAATTATTGCCAAAAGAAAATGAGGGGTATCGCTATATTTTAACCTGTATTGATATTTTGAGTAAATATGCGTGGGGGATACCTCTTAAATCAAAAAGTGGGAAAGATATCACTACAGCGTTTAAGAAAACTTTTAAAGACCGTAAGCCTTTTTCGCTTCAGATGGATAAAGCTACTGAGTTTAAAAACAGACTATTTTAAAGATATTCGAAAACAGTTAATTTCACTTTTTTAATAGTGAGAGTGATAAGAAAGCTTCTGTAGTCGAGAGGTTTAATCGTACTTTGAAGACGAAAATGTGGAAATATTTTACCCACTATAATACGCGGAAATATGTTGATGTGTTAAATAAACTGCTTTATAGCTATAATCACACATGTCATCGTAGTATAAAAATTAAGCCTGCACTTGTAACGCGTGAAAGTCAGGGAACCGTGCGGAGTACTCTATATAAAGATTTAAACGTTGAGGCAGCAGATAGGTTTAAATTAAAAGCAGGGGATATCATACTCATTAGTCGTGAAAAGATGGTTTTTGAGAAAGGACACGAAAATAACCGGACGAGGGAAATATTTTTCGTGCACCAGCTCATTTCATGTGATTCACCTGCCTATTGCAATATGGACGTTAATGATAAAATGATTGATGGTACGTTTTACGAAACCGAGCTTTCCTCAGCCCTGCAATCAGAATATTATCCTATTGAAAAATTTCTAGATACGCGAAAAGTAGGAAGAAAGACCGAATACTTCGTAAAATTTAAAGGATATTCCCAAAAAATTCAAAGACTGGGTGACTGTCCTCAAAAAGGATATAAGGCCACGAGCGGCGAGATTCACTGTGTTAGTTCGGAAAATGTCGTTCTAATTGATACTACCTAGTGATAGCTACCTGAATTATTTTCCGGAAAATAAGATCTCATTTTATTACACGACTACACACTTCCGTAACTTTAAAAGATGAGTGGAAAGTCGGTCTCAATGAAATCATATATCCCCATACGTTGTTTAACATCACGGAAGAAACGAATCGATTTGAATTCGACATCGGGAATAGTTATCTGAAGAGTGTCCGTATGCCTTCCAGATTTTACGAGAGAGTCGAAGGTCTAATTAAAGCCGTGACTAGACAGATTCGAGACAAGACTACGATTCAAATAACGTATAATAAAAACAATAAGCGTGTAAAGATAAAGCTTAAAGGAGACGCAAGACATATTTCAGAGATGTATTGCAGAAACTTTGGGATTTTCACCTGGAAATGAGTATTATGAGACGTTTAATGTGATAGAGAACATCAGTGTAAACGAAATAGGGAGAAACGTTGAAAGCCCTTTCGTCGCTAATCCTGATAACACCACTGCTTTATTATTCGTCTACAGAGGCATGATGTCTCCCCAAGTCGTCAGAAACGTTCAAACGCCGTTACTCAGAGTAGTGAACGTTGAAGACAGAGTTGGTAAAATCGCTAGTTCGCAGTACGAGAGACCCCATTAGCTGTCAGTCTCTCGAAAAGAATTTCAGTCCTTAGAAATTGAGATCAAATCGATTACGGGCTAACGCATACCTTTTGAGAGAGGAAAAGTGTTAGTAGTGCCCCATTTCCGTATCAAACAGCTACTATAAATAAAACGTCTACGTCCACCTCATATCATTATTATTCGTCATCGTTCAAGATGAAGGTGCCTTATCACTGCTGCACAAAACAATTTGAAGATTATTATTTGCGCCAATGGTACGGAAAAGGCCTTCGGTACCATTCCGGGGTGTTCTTACAGCGCGATAGTGGATTAGGTGGAATTTTCGCAAGTTTATTTCGAGTAGCCTCTATCGTGAGAGATGTTATGCAAGGCCAAAATGTCAAACATGCCGCGAAACAAAGACTGAAAGAAGCTGGAAAAGTATTGACAGAAAAAGCCATAAATAAAACTAAGCGTATGTTCGGTGGAAGATATAAAAGCAAGCGCAAGACACGGAGACCGATCATGTTTGCAAAGAGAGCAAAGTCAGAAAGAAGGTCCAGGCATCTGTGCCGAATAAATGCGTACCGATTACTGGATTCTCCCGAATTTGTCAAGTCAGAACTGAATCTGTTTTCCCTACAGCTTAAACAGACGGTGATTGAAAAATTGCCATGGGTGGAATACCATACCCTTTTGAACGCTGCTGATGGAGGCTCTATAGAATTTAACGTTTCTGGAAGTGGAGAAGAAGAATACATAGATTTATCCCATACTCAGATTCACGTAGCAGCAAGAATTGTTAAAGGCGATGGAGAATTTCGCTTCCAAAGTAGAAATAGTAGGACAGGTTAACCTGTTTCTTCATTCGCTGTTCTCTCAGATAGACATATCTTTAAACGACAAATTTTTATTTCCATCGAATAATATGTGTCCCTACAGGGCTATGTAGAGACTCTTTTGAATCATGGCAACAATAGTAAGAATCCTCAACTCACCAAAGAGATCGATTATAAAGACACGGCTGGAAAAATGGGGAACGTGGACCCTTTCGCTAAAACGGGTGTCAATGAAGGTTTGGAAAAAACAGCGGAAATGTTCAAACTTAGTAATGTGGTGGATATGATTGGAGGATTACATTGTGATGTATTCTACCAAAATTGCCTCATGCTAAATTTAGTCAAGATACGGATAAAACTTATAAGAAGCAAGCCCGAATTCTGTTTGCTATCTCCCATGCCTATTTTAAGGTTACATTAGAGCATGTGTCTCTATTTGTAAGGAAGGTCAAAGTAAACCCCGGAATACTCATCGGACATGCCAAAGCATTGACCCAAGGTACAGCTAAATACTCGATCGATCGCGTCATGTGTAAAGTTTTCTCTCTTTCCCCTCAGGGGACTATGTCTTGGATTCAAGATAATGTAGCGAACGGTCAGTTACCGAAACGTGTGGTGATTGGTGCGTGGACAACGACGCCTTTAACGGTACTTACAAAAAATCACCGTTTGAATTCAAGCATTACAATCTCAATTTCCTAGCCGTCTAGGGATCTTTATTTAAAAAATGGTAAAGTGCTAATCAAAAACTAAGTGCATCTTATAAAAAATCGCGGTTCACTTAGCACAAGTAAGAAGCACCTTAGGAAAAGTAAGGTGCACTTTAGCACATGTATGATATATTTTAGGACATGTAAGATAATTTTTCACACAAGTACCATTCATTTAACAAAAGTAAAAAGCATCTTAGTAAAAGTAAGGGGCACCTTAGCGGAAATAAAAATCACTATAAAAATTAGCATGTTAAATAAATCAAATGAGGAATGGTTTTAGTATTATTTCTTACAAATCCATACTAGCTTAAAAGCGGTGGGAATATATCTTAGGCCTAGAGCCACGAGGAAATTCTAACATGTGGCAAATTTTAAACACACTCTTACCAATTAACCAATTAAAATTAAATTTATGGCTAATTAAAAGAGTTCTTACATTATTCTTGACTTTGCGGCGGGTAAAACACCATTACAAGTCCTTTTGTTTCCCATTTCAGGTTTCAACAAACAAAAAACGCAAAGAAAAGAAAAAACAGTCCTCTTGCTCAAAAAACTAGCAGAAAAAGTGATTTCCCCTCTACCCGTTGCCAAATTAGAAAATACAAACTTTCGGGATGCCGAACCAGAGATCATAAACTATATAATAATATTCAGCGACCCCCACATCCTTTTCTACAGCTCGCTCTGTTTTTCACTGTAGTTGGCAACGGCCCCTATAATTTTTCAATATAGTTGGCAGCGGTCCCTTACAACAATCAAGAGGGATATCTACGCTAAAATAAAAATTCGAATAAAGTTCCAAAAACCACCACTAGAGAAGCTAGGATCGCTGGTAAAGGGAACACGTGACCATCAGATGCGTATATAGCGCCCTCTACAACAACCAAGAGAAATATCCATTCTAAAAGAAAAAATAAAGTTCTAAAAACGACCACCAGGGGAACCATCATTGAGCAGAATCATCGTCTCAGCTTCATCCACCATTTCCCACTACCATCCTGTCACGCCCACCCCGTACGACCCTCGTGCAACCCGTGCCCCTGTCCTTTAACACGGGGATCCGTGCCTCATGATGCCTCATATCTCGCCCACCGTGCCTCATGCCCCGCTCACCGGTTACGCCCATCGTGCCTCATAGCGCAGAACCCCTTTTTTTCACCCTTCTTATATAGGAAGGTATATTTCTATTGATATAAAGCCTAAATATTGTAATTGAACTAAAATAAATTGGAAAATTATTTATCATTAACACTGGTTAATATAAATTCAACATGCTCAGATATTTAAACATAAATATATAATAAAATTAGGAGGACTTCAATTTCGTCTTACTACATACGAATCTAAAATCTTCTGCTAATAATGCACAGATGGCGGAAGATTTTGTATGTAAGCGTGAACTACCTTATCAGATAATTTGCCATTAATGATGTCATTACAGGAATCTACATTGAATAATTAAATATCATTCGCATAACGAAGCCATTTCCAACATCGTTCAAACACACAGATCATAGAATTTTGGAGGTCGTTAATGTAATTTATTTTTATATGATTAATAATGGCGGTATATAATAAAGTAATTCATTTTCAAATTATGTGTATTTCTTAATAAACAAACAATTGATTATGCGCAAGTAATTTATACAAATACCTTTGTTTCCCATGTTCACATATTATGCAGATATATACAGTTTTATATAGAATATTTATCTTTTATCATGCGACGAAAGGGGCAGATACAAAACTAAAAGTCAAGTCGTCTGTCCCTGTGAAATATCAATATCATGATCATGGTGATATCGTCATCAGAACATTAATATTTATTTTTAATAACCTGCTTAGCATTAAATGAAATAAGTAAAAAAGCATAAAAAATAAAGCATTAAATTAAACATATTAGTAATGAATTATATGTTTGCTAATTATACTTGCTTTCTTTTGTAAATAGCACCTACCGAAGTAATTCCTCAAGATAAAGAGGAATATGTCATGTGGTATCGAACTGGACATTGGGTTCAAAATCAACGTATTCCCCTCCGTGGATACCGTGAAAAGTAATGGTTTAAACCTGAATAATAATGTCTCAGAACGTGGATATTGTAATGGATATTGTATATAATATATATGGATATCGTGGATATTGTATATAATATTACTAGAAATATTAATATTTGGAAGATATCTATAAATTAAAATATTGTAATCGAAAACGAAGATTACTTCTCTTAAAGGGTTTTCAAACTCGCATGAATTGTACAACTTAATTTTAAATAAAGAATTTACCAATATGCTCTTTTAAACTTATTTATTTAAAAGAACGTGTGTTACACGTGTTCATAAAAACCAAATCAAACCACACATTTTTTTTTATAACTTTAGATAAGATATTAATATTTCATAAAATTGAAGATATTAACAGTGGATTCTTGACTTTACGGGCTAGAACGTAACTAGCACGGGGGTTAGCCCATTCCTTGCTAAGCTAGTTTCCAGTGGCTTTGACTTGGAAACCCAGTTGCAGTAAAAATGATCGGAATCCTAATATGTACAGACGTTGGTTTGTTAAATTTAAATATGCATTCAAATCAGATTAATTAGTAACGCGAAATACTGTGCTGAAACTGTAATAAACTATTTAAACACGACTACCACAGTTAAAATTATTTAATTAAGTGGATGACGATCGTTTCGGCAGTGAATGACTGCCTTTGTCGAATCCAGTTACAAAAGTGAAGGCAAAGTATCAACTTCACAGCACCAACACGTGTTTATACGCCAAGTGCGGTGAAGTTGATAGTTTACCTTCACTTTTGTAATTAGATTCGACACAGGCAGTCATTCACAGCCAAAACGATCATCAGCTGCCTAATTAAATAATTTTAACTGTGGTAGTCGTGTTTAAATAGTTCATTATTTAAATCAGAGTTGCAAATGAATATTCAAATTAGACTTGTAAACAAACATTTGAATTAGACTTGTGAATGAGCATTTCAACTTGATTTGCAATGAAATAATCTAGTTTGCAAACGCACTAGGCTGAGGAGTCTAGTAACTTTTTCACGAGTCCCAAGGAAACCTCGCATAGTTTAAGGTTAAAGGTAGCAGCTAAATCTAGCCAGAAAAATGTTTGCATTTCGGAAAAAGTCTAATTTCATTTTTCTAATTTCAGTACTAATGAATATGTGTGTGTACTACATAATTATTACATTAGCAGTTATAATTATTATTATACATAATTATTATGTTAACCCTAGAAATAAAATACAGGGTACCAGGGAGGAAATTTACATACAAGAGGTGTATTTAACCTTTTGTATGTATATTAACGTTATAAGGACGAAATTTACGTCTGGTAATAATTTCTGATTAGAGCGAAAGAGGTGTTTCAATTAAAAAAAAAGGTAGGATGAAGAGAACTTGAAAACACATTTATATATTTGGCGCAATAACTAAATAACGTTGCTGATTAATAAGCAGACGTCAACGTTATGAGTAGTAGCAGCATTACTACACATACCAGGTTGTGACTTTTGTATATCAATAATCTGCGTATCTGCTACGTCCATCAGGTAAACATTACTGATACCTAAAACTTAATGCCAAGTAAAGGTTATGGGTTATTTAAATTTTAATGGTTAATCATTTACTGATAAAAAATCTGATAATAAATATATTTGCATAAACTAGGATTTTTAAACTGTAAATTGCGTTTTTTCGCAATTTTCGCGGGGCATCGGTCAGAGCGTCACAGCATTAACTAACGTTTTATATAACATGTTACGTGAAAATATTTATAACATACGGTACAATATGTACATTTTTTATATTTGGGATCCGTTAATAGTTTAGGATAAGTGAAGGGAGATGTGGGTCAAGAATCTTTGGAAATACCTTGTACAATCCTTAACAGTAAAGTTTTTCCGCAGAAAACACAGACATGAAGTTAATAATCCTCTAGCAAAGAATTTTCAAAATTTATGCTTGAGAATTAAAATATATACAAATTTATATGCAGATATTACCAATTCATACGAAACAAATTAACAAATAAAGAATGAAAAAAGTTAAACTGAGAGTCTTTTTTAATACGATGGTTTATTAATTAAAACATTAACTTAATATATTTGACAAATAATAAACATAAATATATTTGAGTCGTACAGAAATGATTCACACAAATGCAATCACAGGGTGGAAAATATTTTATTCAGCAAAAATGAATATTACATTAGTTATACTCCCCATCTAAGTCTATGCACTTCTGCCATTCGACTGGGAGTTTCTGGATGGCTGTGCCGAATTAATCCTTGAGTGGTGTTGGTGCACTATCTACGAATAATGGCCTGCAATTCCCCGTTACACTGTAGTCGTTGACTTCGTACGGCATCCTTCATTTTGTCGAGCAAGGCGTAATCCGAGGGAGACAGATCAGGCGAGTATGGTGGATGCGGAAACACTGTGAAGCCCAAGGCCTTGAGGGTATCGCTGGTCTTGCGGCAGGTTTGGGGGTGTGCGTTGTCATGTTGAAGCAAAATGGGGCATGACCATTTAACCGGGCAGCGCTGTTGAATACAACATCGCAACTTCCTAGCAATTTCATAGTACCTGTCGCTGTCAATAGTGCATTTCAGACGGCAGCCAGTCCACCAGAAGAATGATTTAGGCATCTCAGAAGACTACTGCCATTTGTTTCTTTGTCTGCAACGACGGGCAAGTTTTTTAGGGACGCGGGCTTCATGCATGTTTCTATCCCATTCCATGAATTGGAGTTTTTTTGTCGGGTGTTTCATGTGAGAATCACGACTCGTCGCGGGAAGAAGTCATCAGGATCTTCATTGTGCAGTTCAAGCAATTCTCTGCATACGTCGACGCGTTGCACCTACTGCTGACGTGCCAGTGGATGCGGAACCCACTGCGCGCACACTTGCGCCAACTCCAAATTGTTGTCAACAATCGACTGCAATGTGCTTCACGTAAGCTTTTTATCGTTCTGCAGCTCAAATATTATGCGCCTGTTCGCCAAAATCAATCACGACATAGCTTTCACGTTTCCTGCTGTACGCAATGTTGAAGGTCTTCATGTGTTCACATCTTTGGCTGCAGTTTTCTCTCCACTGTTCGACTTAGCCAACATATAGAACACAGCTCGCCTTGACGGTGCTTTGTCTTCACACACCGACACCATATGACGATGGGTATTCCCTCCCGAAACCTACTCTCTCCACGAAAATCATAGTGTCCATCGCTGTTTATGATAATTGTCCTCTATTTTCGCTGTCTATGCTTGCACTAACGGCGACGGGAAAAATAACCGCTCTCCATAATCGTTCACGTGCTAGTAGCGCCATCTGTGTATTCCACATAGCTCAAGTCTCCTCGCGTCTTTTCTTGGTGTTTTCCTGTTATGCCGAGCTTGTTTATGACGTGAGTGGGCTTATGTCAATCACTCCCGTACGACTTATATATCAGGCTTACCGACATACCGTTTTCTCATTAAAAACAAAAAGAATTATATTTAACATTAAATAAAAGTATTGTAACGGTATTTTACCAGATGCCTCTTCTAAAAGACGGTCGTGTTTTCCAAAACCATGTATGGTTTGCATACATTTGCCTTGTCTAGTTGAACTCTGTTAGCACAACTGGAACGGATCCAATCCAAGACCCTACGCTTTTCTGTCGTAATTCCTAAATGCACGCACCTTCCCTCCCTTTCGTGAAGGATCCTTCATCTCTCCTATTGATCTCTTTATGAAAACTCAAATCTGCCTTTTCCACTGCAATTTGATGTTCACGGCTCAAAATCAGCGAATCTACTCTTGTCTTCGTAACAGACTCAATAATTCTTCCTGTGCAAGCTTCTTCCGGAACTCCACACATTTCTCAAAGACTCCACTCCACCAGCCCTTCATGAGAGTTTTTCACTGGCTCCTCTTCTATCCCACAGTCTTCTCTTCACTTTTTGATGTTCCAGGAAAAGACTCTCTTAAAGAAGAAACCCATCTTTCACTCATTGGGGTAGCTCTCAAGGAACTTTCTCCCTCCAAAGTTTACCATTTTCTCTGATTGCCGTTTCGACTTTACTGAAAGGACATGTGGATCCGCCTTTGCGATCCAGAAGATTTGCCTTGCCAATTACTTCCATCTTCTTCCGTACCTCTTTTCCCATGAAGCAGAACTTGCGGGATTGAGGGAAGCGGCCAACTGAATCTCAAAATCTGACATAGTTCCATCCTCCATTTATTACGACTCACAAGCTGCTTTTAAAAGCCGTTCTATACATCATTCTACTTGGCCTAAATGCCTCACTTTTCAGGATATTCTTGTTGCAACTTCGTCTTAGGTTGTATATTCTTCTGCTGATGGTTGCCAGGGCATCGTGGATTTCGCCGAAACGAAATCGCCGATATTTGGGATCACCAGGCATTGGATGACACTTCTTGTCGTCAGATAAAATCGTCCGATCCTTTTCAAGCCCAGTCTTCAAGGACAACTTTGTTGTCTCAAAAGCACCTTTCTAAATTATGAAATCTCCTATTTTCAGCAAGATTTGGCGGGACACCCCAGTGTCCTTTTTTCGGTCACAATAAAGTCTTTCATCCTCTTCCTCTGCTCCAGAACAGTGCAGCCTCGACTTCATAGGTATCGCCTGGATTATGCTTTTACCAACCTATTCCTTACTAATATTAGAAAATCTCCGACATCTTTTGCCAACAATGCACAGATGGGAATGATAAAACCCTAGAGCGTGTGTTTTCTCCTTCCCTGCTTACCCTGCTAGGACTCCCATTGCCTCCAAGGATGACTCACATTTTCTCGTTCCACAAAGACAAATTCCTCCTTCAAAGTATCCTTTAAACCACTTTTTCTAGAGTACTGGTCGCTTCCTTTGACATCTGCTGATTCCAGTTGTCCAGGAAGTCGTTTTCAACAAGATCATCTATATTTTTGATTTATTCTGTCAGTGTTTCGTCCCTGCTATGCTTTATTGCCGTTTGTGTTGTTATTTTGTAAAGACCTCTATACCATTTTTGCATGTGAGAATCCACCGTCATGCTGAATTGTTCAGATTCTCCCCTGGATTACACTGTTGCCAAGGAGATCAAAGTTCTCAAGGTATTTTTGTTCCGGCACAATTAAAAAAAAATAAGAGATGCCCGAAAATCATTCTGCCTCAAGATGGCCGTACATACTACAAAACATGTTAACTGCCGCTCATGTAATAATAATAAAAAAAGCGTTCGATTAAAAATATATAATAAAATTTGAAATATTATTCATACGAACGATAGTCTCAACTTCTGTTCTAAATGCGTTTCAATAGGTCAACTTTTATAAAATACCTTCATCCATTCTTTATTTATCAACAGGCAGTCAACTAACACGTGTTTGCAAACATACCTAGCTGATCTCAAACGAAGAATACCCATATGAAACAGTTATGACCGGTTAATTAAACCTGTTCGAATTGTGCTAATTTTTTACTACTTTAGTTATTAAATCAGCTTCTCGGAAATTCTCCTATCTTCAACTTATTTTATCCATCTTTCTTTTCTTTATCATTTGCAACCCTAAGAGTGAAAATTACCAGTTGAGCCTAGAAATTTATTATATGTGATAGGGTATCAATACAAAGTTCAGGGGGGGATGTATAAGGGGCTTCGAAGAAGATAATGTGATGCGGCCTCAGAGGAAATAATGTGTTTTGATATCTAATGGAAGGGCTTGATCCCCCCCACCGAGTCTTGACCTCTTCTACGCCACTTCTTATGTATGTATATGCACTATAATCTTTCAACTCCGATAACTAGGGTTTGATAAGTCCAGTCGCCGTTGGTAAACGGATTTTTCAAATTAACCAATAGGAAATCTCCTTCTAAGTTCCTAGGTTTCTTATTAGGGCAGGCGAGTATGGATCGCCATGATTTGTCGAATCTGACTAATAACTAGCAACACTAGTCAGGCCTGTAGCCGAGCCGGAGCCAGCAGGGGCGTGACCCAATTGCCCCATGCTTGTGCTCCAGTTGCCCTATATATATATATAGAGAGAGAGAGAGAGAGAGAGAGAGAGAGATAGAACAATCTACGGGTGCCTTTTGTGCTTCATATGCCCTTTGCCTTGCCTCAGTTACCCCTTCATCTTGGCTACAGGCCTGACATTAATTATTTCAAGTAATTATTCAGTAACCTCCAATACAGACATCCTCTTGTTCTTCTTTCTAGAACCACTCAACTGTTACCTGCAGCCAGCTACGTAGCTAGTAAAGCTTAAAACTCAAGTACTTGACTAGTCGCTTCTGCCAGCAGGGCCTTTTTTATTAGAGGCTACTACATTTAAGTTAGTAGTTACTTTCGCGTAACCACAAAATCTTCAAATACTGAAGCCTTAGGAGGGTTCGTTTGATCAACATTTTTCATTAAGAATAATAAGTAGTTTGCGGTTTCAGAATGTAACCTTGCTGCAGAGTCAAAACGATTGACATTGTGAATAGCATTGCATATAGGCATTGCATTGGGATTGCATTGGAAAGCAAAGTGGCGAGTATGACGGCGACTAGTGCCTTTAATCACCATTCCCCGATATTTAGTCGCCATGGGGTCGGTGGCGACCGTGAAATTCAACCTTTAGTAACTAGGAGGTTGCGAGGTAGGCCCACACACTAGCGGCGCAATGAAAGGGGGCAAAAAGTTTCTGAAATAAATTAAAGGGAATAATGTGTCCACAACTAAGGGGGCAATGGATATTTGAGGAGCAAAGTCATCCAACTAGGGTCCAATTTACAGCTCCCGTTAGATTTGATGTACGTCCTGTTTGGGAACACAGTGCCACCTTAAGCGGCCACAATTTTCAACATTTGTTCTGCAAAACTAATGATTATTTCAGTGTTAATTATTTTCTGTTTCGTTGAGGCTTTGGGTAGATCCTGCATCTCTAAGTTCTTAGTGCATCTTTTTAAATTCCTAAAATTTTGTTGAAAAACATGTTCGTAATCAGAAAAAAAATTATTAACGTTTTTTAGGCGCAGTGATAATAACGCCGATGTTATGGCATGGTTAGATGGTGAAACGTTCATAAAGAAAAGAAATGTTTTCTGCGTCTGGTGTTGCATGATCCCACGATCTTCTACAATTGATTTTGTAAGATCGTGGAATCATGCCCCAGCAGACCAGAAAACATTCCTTTTTTTAACAACTTTATTTTGGGTGGTACATAAATGACAATAATATTACAAGTAATGATTATGGTGGAACAATTATTGAAGAGTCATTGAAAACACAAAATGAACATAATGATAAACACCCAGGCAGTAATGGGTAAAGACGAAGGTCTGACAGAGACCCACTGCCCGAGGGTAAGGTTATAAAATAATGCAATATTGCAATATGCCGAATATAAATACACATAAAACAAATGTAGATAATTGGTCCACAGCTACAGCAGTGCCACGTAGTGATTTCCGTGAATGATCATGAAAGAATACATTAGAGGAATTAATCAGGAAAATTAAGTGATGAAAAAAATAAAAAAAATCAGTCTGCAATAAAAAATATACTAACGTTGTTTCTGAATTTTGAATGTGAATTAATGGATTTAGTTGATTGTGGAAGAGAGTTCCATATTTTTGGACTGGCGTATCCTAATTTTTTACAAGCCGGATAGATTCACGTGCCATAAAGTCTACAATTATTTCTAGACGATGTTGGATAACGATGCTGCAGTGAGTGAATACCTAAAAATTGATTGTCATGAATTATATTGTTAGCCTCAAAAATTGTGTAATCTATTGTATAGCGATTTCTCAAAATTTTTCGTGAAAACCTAGAGAATTGAAATAGGTTGATAGTTGGAAATATCAGATTTATGACTTTTTTGAATATTAGGATAATTTGAGAAGTTTTAAAATCTATGGGGATATCCTCGTGGCAGAAGATAAGATTTAAAATACGGGTGAGAGGAGCGACTATTTCATTTACAACATATCTGACAGCGACGGGATGAAGGTTATCAGGTCCTGGTACCTTGTTGATATTTAGACTCATAATACGTTATATGTGTCAATGTATGTTATTTCATGAAGATAGAATGAATCTGAAATGTAAGCATGGTAATTATAATTAATTAAATTGTTTGGTCCAGTGTTAGATAATGAATAGGGGTAATTAACAAAATGAAGACGTCACAAATTTGTTTGGTATCTGCTAAAGTATGGTTTGAAATCGTTAGTTTAAATTCTTATTTATCACGCCATCTCTGTCTTCCCATAAGTTCATTGATTTTTGACCATGTTGTTGTTCTACTGTCAGAGGATTCACAAAAACTGTACAGGTAAGATTTTTTAGCTCGTTTGATTTTTTTATTCAGAGCATTGTGGAAAATCTTGAAGAAGTTGTAATTATCAGTGGATTTATTTTTTAAGAATTTGTGAAACAGCCTTTTCTTAATTTTAATCTCTGAGGATAATACTTGTTACCCATTATTTTCTGATTCGTTTGCTACGTGAAATCCTTTTTAATGGCAGCCAGTTTACGCAGTGTTCTTTAAATTTGTCAATGAAGTAACCGCAAGCCGAGGCTGCATTATTAGATGAGAGTACGTTTGTCCAATTTTCAGTAAACAATTTATTTTTGAAGTCAATTAGATTAGATTCAGAGAAGTCTCTTATATAAGAAATGTGTTTGGTGTTTTTCTTAATTTTTTATGAAACTGTAAAGAAAACGAATATTCGGAGATGATCACTTATGTGGTGTGATAAAATTCCACAGTATCGATCGCTTATATTAGTTATACGATAGTCAATTATGCTTTGGGAACAGTCTGTTATTCTAGTTGGGCTATTTATAAAAAAGTCAAATCCAAATGAAAGTATTAGATCTTTTAAAGCATTGGAATGTGAATGATGATAAGCTATACTGTTGCTGGGTGTAATATCAATATTTAAGTCACATATTATTAGTAGTTTAAGCCTTGAACTAGTTATGTGTGTTAGTAAGTTATGTAAGTAATCCAGGAATTCTGCTATATTTCCAGATGGTGCTCTATAGATAGTGACTATGTAAGTATTGTATACTGAGAAAGTTATAATTTCTATAGCGGGAAAAATGCCGGTCCGTTGGTGATATGTTAAAATTTCATGAGAATTGTGTATATATATATATATATAGTGATTCCTCCTCCTCTGGTTAGTTCTTTTCCAATTGATATTTGTTGATAGTCCGGTAACGAAAGAAGATACTGATGGGGTAACCAAGTCTCTGTGATTGAGATTATGTCTACATTAGGATTGATTATGTGTAATAGGTTTTCTATTAAAGGCAATTTGTTCATAAGACTGCGTGTATTTATATGGAAAGCAAGTAGTTTGTTGTCTGAAGCAGATGTGCATTCTAAAGTATCTGGAGTATAATAGTTTGAATTGACATTAGGCTTTTGGTAATCAACGGCGTTATACATGAAAAATGGTTAACAAAGCAGGCAGGCAAAAAAAGAAAGCATGATATTAACAAACCGAAAATCAAGAAGCGTGGCCCGACGCAAACACTCAGAGTGATGGATCAAACTTTCCTGGCTCATGTCATAGAGGCACAGCAATAAAAGTAAAACAAATACTAAACTAATTTTAAAACGCTGTAGAATCAAACATATGTTAATATAATTATTGTGTCCCAATACTTATATTCCAAAAGGCCAGTTGAAAAAGAGTACGATCATACCTGTGGATTATAAATTGCATCCAAACACTAGTGCATACCTGAACAGAAATCGAGTCTCAAACACAATAATGGAAAAATAACAACGTTTTTTATCGTAGTTGTAAGTTTAAAAGATGGTTCGACGCACGTTTCGAGAGAACAAGGTCTCTCCTCGTCTGGAACTAGCGTGCAATAAACAACATTGGAGTGTTGCCAACTCGATGTGGTTAATACGTTGCCGGTAGCGGTTAGTGCTTTTTTCAGGAGTACAGAGTTGTTTTAGGCGGCCAACTTACAAAAGTGGTAAATTTTGGTCACAAAGTTAAGTAGCAGGTGTAGTTGAAGGAGAAGCAATGGGGAAGAGTTTTAACAGATTTTTCCAAGCCCCACTAAAACCAGTCTCAAACACAATGTTATGACAAGCATCCACGCATAAATGAGTCTGCACACTATCATGCTTAACGCTTATATAGTACTGAAGCAGTATATAGTGAAGTATTAAAGTTTTATTTTGTACAAATCTGTTAATCGTTATAGATGTAGGTTAGTTCTAAGTTTAAGTGTATTTGTCTAGCGGTGTCTTCCTTTAAGATAGAGATGGCAAATAATAAGTGACAATAAAATGCAATTAATAATAATTAGTCAGTGTACCAAGTATTATAATGATTAGAAAAGAAATACAATCAGAAATAGTGGGGAAAGTTGAAAAATAATATGACATTAATCAAGTATGATTATAAAAATGGAGGTTTTCTGGTGGTATTATGGCGCAAGGACAGCAACGGTCATTCAACTTCATGAGATGAGATCTTTTGAATGGCACAAAAATTGCATAAGAGATTAAATCATAAAAATATCCACGTCCCCCATAAAGAACACATACAAATTGTTAATGTATTCTATGAAAGAGCACAGATTCGACTCGTATATTGAGATATGGTGATCCCTCACTAATACGAGCTCTCTTTTATGCGCGCTTTTTCCGCGGACCCGGTCATGGATATAAGAGAACAATGAGAACTCTTATTCATTTATACGCCGCAATGAAAAAGTAACTCTCACTTAGCAAAACAAAACAAAAAAAAAACCCAGTTCAAAAAGTAGGTTCCTCAAGTAGTCAGGTTTTGCTTATCGCAAGAATTTTACGAGTTTTGTTCTGCTTGTAGGAATGCATTCCCTCGCCCTTCCCCTATTGTTCAGATTCCATGAACACATTACTCTACCTTATACACAGCGGTGTACGTGGGGTATTCTTGTGAATGAAGTAAAAGTCGCAGCCAATTAGAGATGTTAGTATGGTATGTATCACGTGGCGTTCATCGCTAAGGAAAGAACAATCTTTGGAGTTTTGGTTAGATGGTTACATTTTAAAATGGCGAAAAGAACAAAATTGTCGCTTTCGTTTAAAATGGATGTTATTAAAAAATTCGAAGAAAATTATTGTACCTCGAAAAAGGCTTTAGCAGAGCATTTTATTGTCCCAGAATGGACATTGAGAGGGATTTGAAAAAATCTGGAGGCGATAATAGTAGCTCCTCGAGAATATGGAATTCAGTCGAAGAAAAGAAGCAAAATTCAAGGCGGAAAGTACAAAGAATTTGAGAAAGTTTTAATGCTGTGGTTTAAAGAAGCTTGTGCCTTGAACATTCCTGTTAACGTTGAGCTTCTAAGGGAGAAGGCCGTACAGTTATCAAAGAGTTTTGAAATGGAAAACTTTTCTGCATCACATGAATGGATTGAAAAATTCAAAAATAGGCATGGGTTGGCAACTCTTGTCTTTTCTGGGGAAAGTGTGAGTGTCCATGAAGGAACTGTAGAACAATGGAAAGAAGACTCGTCTACTTTAGTAAACAGATACGAACCGAAAAACATCTACAATTGTGAAGAAACTGGACTTTTTTTATAAAATGATGCCCGACAGAACCTTAACATTCAAGGGAGAACCATGCCATGGTGGGTGGAAAAAAGTAAAGAAAGACTGTCTTTCTGTCTTGCAATGCCGATGGTTCGGAAAAATCCCCGCCATTGGTTATTTGCAAATCAAACAAACTTCGCTGTTTTAAGAACGTGAAGAAGCTTCCTTACGACTACACTAGCAACGAAACGGCGTGGATGACATCGTCCATTTTCTTGGATTTCCTTCATAAATTCGACAGGAAAATGAAAAAAAAAAGAAAAACGGAAAGTTTTCTTATTCGTGGACCAGTGTCCTGTTCACCCACAAGATTTTCCAACTTTCAACAATATGAAAGTTATTTTTTTCCTGCGAATTGCATGAGCAAGATTCAGCCTTTGGATCTTAGTATCATTCGTTGTGTGAACGTGCACTATAGAAAAACTTTAATCCGTGGACTTCTGGCTACTTTACAAACAAAAAATGCAACAAAAGACGAATTGAAGCAAGTTGCCGTCCTTGATGCAAGTCATACGTTGTGCTCATCATGGAGAAACGTCACCGACAAGTATATTAGAAGCTGCTTTAAGAAAGCAGAATTATCGTTTCCAGCAGAAAATGAATGTGAGAAGCCGGAAAATAAAAGTGAAAATTGTGAAAATGACATAAATGAAGAAGATTCACATACTGTATCTGATGGACTTGCTGCGTGTATTTTCAACGAATTTGTTGATGTAGATGAAAATTCAATCACAGCTCAATTGTGGAAAATTGGAGACATTGCAGCTGAAATAAATGGTAGTGACAAAGATGAAGAGGTGGACGACGATGATGATGAAGAAAATGTGGCAAAAGTTCCTCCAACTTACACAGTAGCGTCAGAAGCATTAGAAATACTGCGTGACTATTTTCAGTTCAATTCCGGAAGTGAAGGAACTTTTTCACGTTTTGATGGACTTGGAAACACTCATTTTGAAAATTCACGAAAACAAAAACAATCCTCGATTGTAAATTATTTTGTGAGAAAGTAGTAATAGGAGTAAAACGAAATTTGGGTATGTAAGCATTTCCATTTCCTTTCTGTTCTTAAAAAATACGTAGTAGGGTAATTCATTAAAAAATAAATTCATTGAATTTTGAAACTAACCTTATTTATATTTTTCAGTAGTGTATACATACGTAGTATTAATTAATAATATAATGTAGTACAATGTATTGATGTTTCACTTTCAAGCTCTCTTTTGTGGTTTTTCGTTTATGCGCGTCTCTCACATTTGGGCGGTTTTTTTCTCGCTGTCCCCTGCGCCCGCGCATAAGTGAGAGATCAATGTAATTAAGATTGTCATGTTTTCACTTATATATGTCTGCAATTTAGTAAACATAGAAAAGTGATTAAAAAGGCAAGATGTGATAAATAGTAATTAAACATACAATTTTGTTGAATAATAATAAAGACACTGTTCAGGGAAAACATTTATAATTTAAAATAGTTTGAGAATACATAAAGTGATTTGAGACTTGTCTAAGAGAGTACGACGATGTGTGAAGATATTGAATAAAATAACATTTAAGCACGAGAAAATACAGGGACCACGAGCTAAGCAAACAAGTCAAAGAATTTATGACGCAAGAGTTGGAACGCCATACAAGGTTTACGGTAAAAAATACTCAAAAACAATAAAAGTTTATGTAGTTGAACTAACAGAATATGAGGACGTGAATGAGATAAAATTAATAGCTAAACAAACATCAATCAACATCCTTATGGCGCAAGAATTGTAATGCCAAATAGTTTAGGACAAAATTCAAAAGGAAGAGTAATGTTGAGTTATATTTGTAATAAGCCTAAAGAAAAGGTATGTTCATCAGGAAATAAAGAATTAGACACTTTTTTCAGAAACAGTTTGCATTGTAAAACAATTTGAATTATTCTGAGAGTGGTTTCAAACGGATAAAATATTGTGAGAAATTTTACATAATACAATGACATAAGCATGTGTATGAGATAGAGACTACTATTAAATTAATCACTAACCAACATCCATGTGGCGCAGGGATTGGCCTTATCGGATTGAGTGCGAGAAAAAACTCAGAAAGTAAGACTGCAAAGTGATGTCGATATGGAAGCGACCAAGTACAATAAACCTGCTAAGTGCAATGCCCTGGCCATTTCAATATCCCCACCCCCAGAAAACAGAAGCCAACACAGGAAAAAAACATTAGCCCCCCGCACCCATTACGCTTTTTTTTAAAAATAAATCGGGACAAAGAAATTTTTTGAATACATCAGTTTGCAATAATCAACAGCTTAAAAGTAGGTAATAATACCTCCACGTTGATTTAATAAAGATGCTATATAATGAGCACTAACAATTAATATACAACGACATATATCATGAGTAAATTTAAACATCAGTAAACATTTTTATGGCGCAAGGATAGGCTTGCTACACAAAGTGTAAGACAAAGTTCGAAGAGTTGGAATACGATATAAGATTGAAATAATACATACTAAAAGGCATACACACTATAGTATGCATGCCTTTGTACACACTATAGTATGCATGCCTTTGTACACACTATAGTATGCATGCCTTTGTACACACTACAGTATGCATGCCTTTGTACACACTACAGTATGCATGCCTTTGTACACACTATAGTATGCATGCCTTTGTACACACTATAGTATGCATGCCTTTGTACACACTATAGTATGCATGCCTTTGTACACACTATAGTATGTATGCCTTTATACATACTAAAAGGCTAGTTGAAATTGAATACGATCATACCTTTGAATTATAAATTTAAATTGCATCCAAATCACTAGTGAACCTGAACAGAAATTCAGTCTCAATCACAATGTTGTGATAATTACTCATACATAGTTGCGTCGGCACACCTTCATATTTAACGTTTATATGGTATTGAGGCGGTATATAATGATGTATTAATGCTTTATTTTGTACATCCAATTCTGTTAATTATTATAGATGTAGGTTACTGTGTGTTTAAGTGTATTTGCCCGGTGGTGCCTTCCTTTAAGGTAGAATGGCCACTAGTTAGTTTCAATAAAATGTAATAAATGATTATTAGTCAGTGTGTCGGGTATTATGACGATTATAAGGGAAATGCAACCAGAAATACAGGGGAAATACTATGACACCAATCAAGTACGATTATAAAGGTGGAGGTTGGTCGGTGTATTATTGTGGGAGAATAAATCAGAACAATATCCATGTCTCCGCAGTGAACTCTTACAAATTGTCAGTATATTCTATTCAAGAGCATAGATTTGATTCGTATTGTATATCAAGATAATAATTGAGATTATCGTATTTTCATTTAAATAAGTCTCAAACTCAGTTAATACAAAAAGTGATTCAAGAGACAAAATGTGATAAATGGTAATTGAACATACATATTTGTTGAAAAATGATAAAGACGCTATTCTAGGAAAACACCATTATAAATTGATACATACCAATACAGGCCAACCTAGATAAAAAAAACCATCTGCAGCAGCCCCATCACGCATTGCGCTCTTTTTAATTAATTAAGGACAAATGAAGAAAACCCAATTATGAATAAGTCAGTTTGCAATGATTAAAAGCATAAAAGTCGATAATAGTACATCCACTTTGAGTAAGGATACGATATAATGGGCACTAACGAAACACATCATGAGTAAATTAGACATCAGTCGACATTTTTATGACGCAAGGACAGGCTCGCCCCACAAAGTGCAAGACAAAGTTTCGAAGAGTAGGAAACGAAATAATATTGAAATAACAAGCTTAAGGGAAATAAATTAAACCAATAATGAGATAAGCATTGTTTTTAAGGAAATTACCCTTTAGTGTAAATTAGTTAATAATGGATAAAGCTATGTGACTAGTCTGAAAGGGACATAGTGAGCCAAATTTAGTACTATATCACTACATGAATACACAATTGTGATCAAGACCATCAGCAATTTAGAATAAAAGAAAGTAAAAAATTTGATAAATAGCATTACAGTATATGCGGGAAGATATTAACCATTAAAAAAATAAGTATTCTACATACCGATGTGAAAATCTTTGAAATCAGTAGGGAATTTAAGAGTTTTTGTCAGTCCATTATCACTTACGTAATGTATTGTACCATACTGAGTCCAACATGATGTACCGTTCCTTCTCAAATTGTCGAAGATTTGTTTTCTCATAGGAGTTAGGCTTTCAGTGATCACGATACCCTTTAGAAGTCTCTTATTTTTCAACACAAAATCTCTTTGTGCCATTTTGAGAAACTTCAAGGTGATTGGCCCCGGACATTATTCGTCAGATGCAAGGTTTCGAATACGTCCCAATCTGTGGGAAGCGGAAATGTCAGACGACAGTAGAGTAGATTTCAGTTTTTCATTTAATACATCGATAGCGGAAATCAGAGAATCAGTTCCGTCCGACTCAGGAATACGATGAATTAGCAAACAAGGCCTGCGAATGTATTGGGCCTGGTCATCAAGGCTCCATTCCAAGAGCGTTTGTTGACTTTCAATATTATTTATTTTCTTCTCCAGAGTAGAGGAATTTGGCTTTAGTACGGACTGTGAGCATTTCTAGTTTAATTCCATCACGTAAACGATTTAGAGCATCACCATCAATGTCGCCCATCGTGGGAGTCACTAATGTACGAGGGCGAATCAGAAAGTGTTTGCTCCTATTTTTTATTAGTCAAAATAAGGTACATACAGGTAATTACAAATATACATACTATTCTACGTACCTTACACTATTTTTCCACATAGTCCCCACACCGGTTCAGACATTTGTCCCATCGCAGCACTAAATTTGAGATGCCTCTGTGATAAAATTTATCCAGCTGACTGTGGAACCACCGTCGGACTGCTGTCTTGGCTTCATCGTTGCACGTGAATCGCTGTCCTGCCAGGAACTTCTTCAGCGGACCGAAAACGTGGAAATCACTAGGGGCGAGGTCCGGACTGTATGGTGGGTGGTCCAGACTCTCCCAGTGAAATGACCGGAGCTTGTCGGCGGTTCTGATTGCATACAGTCCGGACCTCGCCCCTAGTGATTTCCACGTTTTCGGTCCGCTGAAGAAGTTCCTGGCAGGACAGCGATTCACGTGCAACGATGAAGCCAAGACAGCAGTCCGACGGTGGTTCCACAGTCAGCCGGACGAATTCTACCACAGGGGCATCTCAAATTTAGTGCTGCGATGGGACAAATGTCTGAACCGGTGTGGGGACTATGTGGAAAAATAGTGTAAGGTACGTAGAATAGTACGTATATTTGTAATTACCTGTATGTACCTTATTTTGGCTAATAAAAAATAGGAGCAAAGACTTTCTGATTCGCCCTCGTAGCATAAGTAGCACAAGTAGCATAGTTCAGTAACATTTTTTAAGTTTTTCTAGTTTATTGAACCATTGTAACTTGAAGTCCTATAATTCGTTAGATAATGAGTGATTTCCACTCTCTAGTGGGATCGGTGAAGGGGGTGAATGCCTTCGGCTTATAAATTCTTGGAGGCATGTCCAATAAATTAGTCACTTTTGATGTGCAGAATTCAACAAAATTACAGTTCAGTTAAGTTAGAGAATCATTAGGCCTACCTGAAGATAATATTCAAATAAATTCAGTTCAAAATCACAACAGCAGCTGTAGAAGCGCAGTCCCAAAATCCAGTGGTCACATCGCGTACACCAGCTCAGGAGCTAGCCAAGAACGTAACCGTTCTCGACGGAAGCAGACACTATCTAACCATGCCGTAACATTGGCGTTACTATTACTAAGCCGAAAAAAAGTTGATAAAAATTTGTTTCTAATTTAGTCTGAATAGTGTTCGAATTGTATAAATAAATGTTCGTATTTGTCTCTCATTAAATTTAATTTTAAGATGTTTTTCAGTGCACTTAATTTCAGATGTTATACATTGAAGCCATTATAAACTTAATTCCGTGTTAACGAAAAAGAAAAATAATTATGCACGAAAGCATATATAAATTGAATTATATTTACTTTTTTTTAAAAGGCATTGATTTTTTGTAATTATTAGTTTACTAATATAAATATTACTTGCAGTAAGATTAAATAATTGATTAAAAATATTAACTATCCAGCAGTTCACTTATTAATTTTAAGTTGCATTTTGAAAAGTAAAGAGCTAAGTAAAGAGAGAATACCACCGTTTGATGAAATAATACAATATATGTACAAAACAACGTAAAGCGGGTAAAAATTATTTTATTATTCCATTTTGATGATTAAACCTATGTCAGTATCTGTTTATTCATGAATTAACTAGTTATATTATGACATTAATTGCGCTGTTTAATAAGTTTATAGTTCATAAATAAATAGAAAGAATTAGCAATAATGGTTACACTCCCGTGCAGTTTCTTTTTTCCTTCTGCTACACACACTGTCATGTTATCTTGTTTATTCAAATCTAAGGTAATTCTTTTAACTCCAGTTATCCGACAGTGCAAGTTTCCATTTATAATATATATAAAAATGTATATATATAATGTGTGTTATATAAATATAATGAAATATATATAATAAATATCTGCTATTAGGATAAAAAAACTTTGGTGTTGCAGAAATTTGTAAATGTTCTATCTTAGGTTTTATCTTTCATGTTCCAGATTCGGAAAGCTGTTTTCCCACATTATCTTGAATGGGCAAGTCGATTCTAAGATAAAACTGAGATTGGGAACGAACATATGTTAGGCAAGGCTTTATCTAACATATGTTATTTTCGATGGAGAAAATGCAAGCATATCTAATATTTTGGAGAAAAAGAGAGGGAGATATACAAGATACGTAGTTCAGCTATAAATATACGTGTAGTTCAGTTATAAATTCCACGAAGTATAGACCTGGAAATAGAGAAAAATTCCAATAGTGCTGTTCCTTCCCTCTCGTAAATCCATACTTAACGTAGTGATTGTAACATTTTGGTCTATCATGTGGGAAAAAGTTCCAGTCTTGTGTCTGTGCCTCTTGGTCATCAATATCGCCCATGGTGAGCTTTGTATGCAATATACATGTCGTCAAGGATAAGCAATGTTTCAGTTAATGTGCAATGTTTCAGTTAATATTATTTCGGCAATGTTTATTAAATAAATTACTTTTTGGATTTTAACACTTTGTTTTAAAACCACATATAATTTTATATAAATATAAAGTCTATTAAAATATTTTTTATATAGGAAATTCTAATAATGAAAGGATTTATTTTCACATATCTCGGTAAAATGTGACCTTCCTTATAATTGTTGTTTAATTTATTAACGGGATCCGTCCCTCTTCAGAAAAATCATTTTATTTATTAAAATTATTTAATTTCTTGAGTGTACATTTATAGGGCATACCATATTGATATCAGGCAAACAAATAATTTGCAGATAATTTACTTTTTAAGAAAAATTTACAATGTGCTAAAAAAAGGACGTTGATCATTTTTTATACTTGTTGCCATGTTTTCGATATTTTTTTTATTTTCAATATTTTATCTTGTTAAAAATGAAGTAAAGAAAAATCTGTCTGAAGGATTCTTAATTATAATTATTATAATTATAATTATTCTTATTTTTAATTATAATAATTATAATTATTATAATTATAATTATTATAAATATAATTATTCTTGTTATAGTATAATTATTATTATTATTATTAAATAATAATAATTATTATTATAATAATAGTTTGGTTATGGTATAATTATTATTATAATTATTATTATGATATAATTGGTATAGACATAATTATTATTATAATTAATTATTGTCATTATTATTATAATTATAATTTTTATTATTATATTATAATTATTATTATAATTATAATTATTATTAATAATTACTGAAGGATTGCATAAAACCAGAAAAAACATTTAATTGATATTTTAACAATATTTCATAGTGAGAAATGTAAATAGGACAAAATGGGTACTTAAAATTAAAATATCAAAATTCTGTTTAGTTTATTTATGTCTATATGTATTATATATCTGTCTAATTTCAAGGCATATCTTGAACGGCTTAAATGTCGTATCATTTTGCAATTGAAAAATTTGCAAAAATTAAATTCTGAGTAAATTGAACTTAAGGGGTCAGAGGATCATTAAATCTTCAAAAAACCGATTTTTTTTTTTAAACATTTTTGAAAATCACGCCGGATTCTTATGAACGTTCTAAGACCAACCGCATTTAAATTTGCCCATTATTTCGCGAGAAATTACATAAAACGTAGTCCTTTAAAATATATATTTTAGCGTCAATATATATTTTAACGTCAATTTTCTCAAAATGAAGATTTTGCAGCTTGCAAAATTGCACCATTTCCGGAGAACCACTTGTTATATTAGTAAGAAATTTGGCATACATATTAAACTTCGCTTTACGCATGACGTAAACCTAAAGTTTTGAAAATATATTGTGCATATTTTTTTAAAATTCATTTTTGATGACGAATATTTTCTTAAAATCAGTAATTCAAATTTTAGTAATTTAGTAGTTTTTTAATGCTAAATTTTCTTTTCTTTAGGTTTTTCATCCGAAGACACTTATTTTCTTTATGTTTCTATTTTTTTTTATTCATTTATGTGACTTCATTGATCTTAAATATTGCGCGCACTGTATATATATATATTGTAATTTTTACATTTAAACCTTGACTTACATGATTAAATTTCTAAAACGGAAAATCTTAAATTATATGTTTATTAAAAATTGTATATAAAACACATTAATACATGGTTAAAATTTCTAAGGTTTATATTAGATAATTTTAATGCTATAAATTCTTAAAAATGGTGCATTTTGTGTTGGCGAAATACATTAAAATATTCTGTGCTCCCTTAAAGTAAAATGTAATCTATTTTTATTATTATATGTCATTAGTAAAAGTTTGGACATCATAGTATTCTACTTTACCTAGAATCAAAATTTTGGTCTCATTAGAGTTTTAAGGATGCTTATTTTTTTAAGCAAATAATTTTTTCAAGTTTGGTCATTTTTTGGGGGGCAAACCCCATTAAAGCTAAGAAATGATATATGTCCAATTTTGATTAGTTAATGGATCAGATTAATAATTAAATTGCCAAGATATTCCAAATCAAGCTTTCAAGCGTTAGGTGCAGAAGGAAAAATCTGTGATAAAATTTAACTTAACAGAAAAGTTGGATTTTTCCACTCATAACTGTGGATTTGTTACGGAGCTCTAAAGTATGATTTATATCAATGGCGTATTCAGGGGGATTGGGGGAATCATGACCTCTCTTTACGTTGAAATTTTGCATATATGTATACATATGAACATATAGAATTGTAGTCCTGCGACGCCCTTAAGAACTTTCTGCAAAAAGAAATGCCTTTTATATGTATAACCCGTATGAGTTCTTATCTCTTTGCATATATTTGCAACTCAGCATTTTTTACGTGTGATATAGGCGATGCTAAATGTGGGTTCAATGAGTTGCTGATTTATGTCTATTATTATTTAATATTGCATTGTAAGCACTTATTGCATGAAAAGGATTGCCGACAGACATAAGATTCATATCTTTATTATAAAATTAATAAGATATTAGTAGACGGGCACAAATAGCTAGTTTAATAGTCGTTTGAAGAGCAGCAAAGTTTTTTAGTCAACCAATTAAAAGCTGAAGTCTAGTTATAATGCGTGTTTAGCGATTTAAATTTTAGTCAATGAAATATACGGGTCCATTAGTAGAAATGGAGAAGCTAACGGCTGAATCTTCTAGTAAATGCAGTTCTCTGGAGGTGTGCAGAGAATATGAATATAATAAATTTACAAAATTATAAGGGGTAAGAAATTTTCTATTACATGAAACAAGTTTTGCTTAATTTGAAATTTACCTAAAAGTTATAAGAATATTTTTCCTCTGCGGCAGCAATTTCAATCACTTTCTCAATAATTTCTTCAAATTATTAAACTATACCTCTTGCCCATAAAAC
>QLNU02015003.1:28721471-28750484 GCA_006491805.2 Dysdera silvatica | reverse complement strand
TTTAAATGATTAATGTATGAAAATGTATAAATGGTTAATGCATGAAATATAAATAATTAATGTGAGAAAATGTAATTAAAATTGAAAAGTGTGGTACTATGATTTTCATATATGTATTATTTTAGCGAATAAAGTGAAGCGACCGGTCAATTATGGAAACTGCCTACGAAACGAATATCTTTGCGCGAACCAGAAGTGCGTAAACAAAACTCAATTTTGTAATGGTGTCAACAATTGCGGCGATAATTCGGATGAAATATTTTGCCGCCTTCCTGATAACAGTGCGTATATATGATTAAAAATTGATTTATTTTTTACAAAAATATTTGTTAATATGTTATAATAATTATTAACGGGTCACCATATAGTTATTATCACCATCTCTTTCCCTATTTGTCTGTTTGTGGAGTTATCAAATTATATTTTAATTATTTTTCTTATTTCATGAAAGATTCTTATGGCTGATCATTACTAAAGATATGCTGAAGACTGTGTTTTATAATATTTTGCAGAGGCTAGAAAACCAAATCATTTTGCGCATTTCTTTTGCAACACACAGTATCCATCGAGAGTGATACCTAGTGTCTGGATATGTGATGGAATTGTCGATTGCAGCAACGGTCGGGATGAGCCGCCAAACTGTGGTAAATTCGCTATTATATAATATCATCATCATCATTGCCACATTCAGTAACATTGTAACCATATTTCAATTTAATAACCCACTGCTATGGGAATGAATCTTCAAGTTTTCTATTCACCACCGGCGCAGCATGTGCAGTCCTTGAGCCGTAAAGTCACAAACAAAACTCTCTGTTCACCCCATATACACTATATTATCAAAAGTGGCTGGACCCTTTGTTCTCTTTGGTAAAATAGTGAAAGTTTTAGTAATTAATGGGATCATCTCAGCTGCAATTACAGCAGAAACTCATTTACACGTATTTCCCATGAAATTTCGGTAGGTTTGAATTGGAATGTCCTCCCATTCTTCTTGAAGAACAACTACTGGGGGACGACGTTGTAGATGTCATTCCAACTCACCTTAAACATGTTTTATTGAATTTAAATCTAATCCCATAAATTAAACGTATTACCTTCGTACTTAAAAATAAATAAATAAAAAAATCCTGCACGTGATGTGCTGTTCAGCAGAGAGTTTTTCCCTGTTGAAAAAGTCAATAGTCAGTTCTGTAATAATGCTACAATATAGGGAGGACGAAATTAGGATATTTGGGTACGTATCAGGCCTATAGTGAGGATGAAGGGGCAACTGAGGCAAGGCAAAGGATATATGGGGTACCTGGGTATCGTTCCATATAAATAGCTCGATGGGACAACTGGGACACAAGCATGGGGCAAATGGTGCCAGGCCCCTGCTTGGCTACAGGCCTGACACGTATTCAGCTTGATGGCTCTGGATAAAACCACCAATGGAACGAACCTCTACATGAACGACCTAAGTTTTTGCATGTAGGGACTTTCTGGTGAAATGTAGAGACTTTCTATTGCTGCTACTAGGGATTTCACCTTGACAGCACTGTTTTGTTTGGCTTTACTGTTGGCAACACTGCTTTGTTTACTTCTATGTATCTACATCTTTTCCCCAAAAAAGACGCGGCTCCCTTTTTTATTAAGGTCTTGCAGTCAACTCGTGTAGGGACTGATTTAGAGGTCATTCAAGGGGAAGGGGGCGATTAATGACTTGATTTTTGAAAATGATACCTCATTGGACCTTTACCTTGTACCTTTTCAATGTTAAATTTTCATTCAAGGGGAGCGATCGCCACTCCGCCTCTGAGCTCGTAAGAATTTTTTGAAGTGGTTCGCGGGTAAAAATTAGTGAGAGAGTAGTCCGCGGCTTAAATTGATATGAGGACCACTAGCCTAGAATAGAAGTCGGCAAACTTTTGAGACTGAAGAGCAAGACCTGTCCCTCACAACAATTTTAAAATTATTCAGGAGTCAGAAATATATTTTTAAAAATAAGGAAAATATAAAATATTATAACAAATAAGTTGTAATAATAATTATATTTTTTATTAAACGAAGAAAAAATTACATAAAAAGTTGTGCGTATTGGTTTAAGCAGTGTGAGCAATGAGTTTTCTTTTCCTTTGAAAATTTATGCATGTCCGGTTTGCAGCTAATTGTTTTGAATTTGAGGCACAATTCCAAACTGCCGTCAGTAATTTGGCTTCTTACTTTACATTTAATGGAATTTATGTTAGGAAAGGATTGCTCACACAAATACGTAGACCTGAAGACACCGAGAACAAACACCATAAGCGAATTTTTTTTTCAACTTAAGATATGAGTCCGGAATACTATTCCAAGTACTGAAGACTATTGAATTTTCCTTCTGTAAGTCTTCTACGAGTATAGCAGTCTGCTTGCGTTGTGAAATTAAACTGCAGTTTACTTTTGCCAGTTCTTCTATTTCAGTACCAAGACGTATAAATTTGGAGCTCCAAAAACCTTTGCTTACAAAGTCCAACAATTGTATTACAAAATTCATCGTGTCGATATTAAACGGGGAAATTTTTAATCCCCTCACAATGGCATTACGAGGACTTGTAATAAAAGCTAAAGTTGCTTCATCATTTCTGAATTCCTGAGACTTTCGAAGAAAAGGTTCTCAAATTCTTAAAACTGCTGTCTTGAACTCTACGGTCACATGGAATAAGTTGTTAAGTCGAAAAATGGCAAAAATGAGTTGAGGACACTGTGATCATCTCCCAAGCCTTCTGCTTTGATCTCCCAAGCCTTCTGCTTTGATCTCTCAAGCCTTCTGCTTTGATCTCTCAAACCTTCTGCTTTGAGTTACATTGATGTCAACCAAATTTATTTTTTTCAAAAACTGTATTGTATACGGGAAAAGTACAAAGGCCAAAAAAAGTGCTGTCCTGAGAAATTGCGATTTTATATTTAACAACTCATTCCCTGTGACCACAGAAATAATCTTGTTAGTTATAATTAATTATCAACAAGGAGTATAGCAATAAATAACGATTAAAAAATAATTATCTTTATTAATTAATTAAAGGGTATTCTCTTTTCAGCGATGTAAGACAAGTTTGGGAAATGAACTAAAGTTTTCCTCGCGAAATCTTCAGCGAACAGAATTAAATTTCTTTTCAAACCAAATAACTTCTTCTATCATTGAAAAAACGGTATTTTTCTTGTAATTTAAGCTTCAGCTGATTCAGCCATGATGTAATGTCCACCATGAAATATAATATTTGTACAATCACTGAACTTTTGTTAATTCCGAACACCCTTGTTATCAAGTAATAATCTTATTTCATTTATACAAGGCGCAGAATGATATGAATAGAAATATGGCAGTTTTATTTTCAAATTTTGTTCGGGGTTACATGTAAGCAACCAAAGAGTCACAGTTTGACAACCCTAGGCCACGAGAGATTGAACAATTTTAAGTTTCAGGAAGTTAGTTAAATTTTAAGCAAGGAGAGAAGAGGGTTTCTTACTTCCATTTAGACATGAGAGAACTGGGTGTGGGAATACCGAGTGTGAAGAACCGTTGTCCACGGTTCTTTGCAGTCTGTATTCCTGTTCTTTGAATTGCTGACTCGGGGAGAATTCTACTTTTCAACGTAGAGGCCCTCCTGTCTTGGATTACAATGTCGCCTACAGCGGCCACCTTTCACAACTCACCTCCCTGCCCACTTTACTACTACTACTAACATAGACGCCCGGCAGCCGCCCTTCCCAATTCCCCCTTGCCCAATACAGTACAGTCAACATAGAGGCCGTTCAAATATTAAATAAGAATCTTAGTGGGAGGGTTTTTTAGATTTACTTACTTTTTCTGATAATGGGAGTTTGAACCATGTTGGAAACACAGAAAATAATGAAACTAGCATACAGACAAGAAGTGACAATTTCACTGACAGAACTGAAATACCTGGATGTGTGACACATAGCGAGTAGAAGGTATAAAATAAACGTAATCGCAGTTAAATATTTAATTATTTAAACTAGTGGTTCTCAACCCTAGTTCGCTCAGGAGTCTCTTCTGGACCCCCTAGCATTTTTAAAGTATGATGAATGTATTATTTTTAATAAATGTATTTTATCAAATCCATTTCTTATTTATTACACACTGTTCTTTTGAAACATGAGAAATGTTAATAATAAAAATATAACAAAATACTTTATAATGGCAACGAAGTAGTTATTAATAGTTTTGAATCATTAAAATTTTTTAAATGCGATAATTTTTTGCGATTGCTCTCTGTTTATAATTAATCGTTCAATATTACAACAAACAGATGTGTTCAATATTACAATAAAAATGTAAATAAGTATTATAATTTGAATTATATACTGCATCTTTATTTCAAAAACCAATGCCAAAAAATTAGAAAATCTAAATCTTACGTAAGCATGAAAGCGGGGTAAGCATTTGCTTATTTTTACTTATAAGGAGGAGGTAGGAGTGTGAAATGGACGCAAATATGCTTATGTAATACTTGAACGGCCTCATACAAGCTCATTTTTCGCAGACGTAGCATTACTGCGAAATGCATAGTTACTGCGAAATTTTAAAAATGTCTCTTTGTTATGAAATGGGCTAATATTCTTTTAATTTCAGAGCCAAGACGGATAAACTTACTATGAATGAACTTGCATGGTATATTCACGCCCTTCTGATTACTTGTTCTGGACCTTGGGATTTCCATGGGGTAAATCTCGTTGAGAAATTGCGTACTCAAGTTGAAAATGAGCCCAGCTACGTCAGTCCGTTCGCCATTCTTGCATTGTGCAGTGCCAAAGACACCATGACAACAACAGACATTAAGAAGCTAATAGAAACATTTGAAGTCAAAGGGAGATCTAGCTGGAAAAGTGAGATTTAGAAACTTAATAGATTAACGACTCTTAAATTAAGACATCGTTTTGAATTTTTTCTTTGGTGGCATGCATTGATTCTTAAATTACTTACATTTACTCATTGTCGCAAGACAAAAGCGTTTTTTTTATCCCTGCGTGTATCAAGGTATAATGTGGCGTATTATATCACAAAGATTAATTGTTTTAAAGCTCTCTGATGAAGATCAATATTTTCGCAGATGGCTGTGAAAAGTTGAATTTCTCACGAATAGCTTGAACATAAGAGAAAATAATCTTCGTCTTGGTTTTGCTTTAATTATAATCTTGTCAGACGTCCACGTGCCTGGTAGACGTGGACGGGTGTTCCATGTATCCTAAAGAAAAGAAAGCACAAGAAAAGAAGGAGCAAGGGGAGGGGGGTATCCTCGTATCTAGAAAATATAAGCACATACACAAAATAAACTTCACTTAAATTACTAGAACGAAAACTTATATGGGCAGTCATGGGCGTCCACAGAATTATATGCAGAGGAGACATCTAGGAAAAATTCCAATTGAATAATATTGGACTATAATTTCTTATTGATTCAGTCCTTTTCTTCCCCCTTTTTTTCATAAGAGCGGCTATGCCATTTCTATGACGAGGACGTTTTTACTCCATTGGAAATACCTGAGGAAATCGTTCGAAATACGGAAACGATAAAAGAGAGAGAGAGAAAAAATGTGATCTGTGAAGATGAGAAATAACGAGGACGGCAAGGGGGAGAATTCGAGAAAAAGATTGGGTATTTTAATTCAGTATTGAAGTTTCTGTAGGTACCTATATTTGGGGCGTAGTAGGAATTACGTTTCACTCATAAATGCGTAATCATGTATAATTTTCACCATTCGTCGAGAATTTTGGGGATTGGATTAGACTTCAGAATGTACTGCGTTATCTAAGTTTCGGTTCCTGTTTTCTTTCTTCTTTTGTATCTTGTGGCAAAAAAAGCAGCTATGGTTATGTTAAACGAAACATGGTTATTATGCATCTCTAACAGGAGAAGCTCTCGAAGTGGAGCTCGCGAAACGGCAAGTGTTATACATTGGAAAAGTGTTATACGTTGTGTTATACATTGAAAAAGTGTTATACGTTGTGTTATACATTGAAAAAGTGTTATACGTTGTGTTATACATTGAAAAAGTGTTATACGTTGTGTTATACATTGAAAAAGTGTTATACGTTGTGTTATACATTGAAAAAGTGTTATACGTTGGAAAAATCTCCTAAGTAGGATTTCACGTGTAAAATATTTTGCTTGAATGGCCTCTACAAAACGGGGAGGTGGTAAAAGCTAAAACTTTTACAACACTCTACACACGTGTGTGTTAAACAAAACATTGCCTTATATATATCAAATTTTAGAATGTTTGATGCTTTATTCAACCAAATTAACTTTTTTTTTAATATATCTGTATTCTGAAACACACTGTATAGCGAGCTTCCGTAAATCGGAAGCTCATGTAACTGGAAATGATTTCAACTTGGATTAAACGAACGCTAGCATAGTGTTTAATAATACCATATTATATGCACACGTGGTTTGAAATATCATATTTATGAGTAATTAGTATTTACTCATCCCAATTAATTTCAATATTCTTGGTTTTAAAGCAACAATTTTTATTATTGTTTATTAGGCGTAGTAATGTTAACGCCGATGGTATGGCGTGATTAGATGGTGAAACGTTCGAAAGAAAATAAATATTTCTGCGTTCGCTTGCCGGGCGTGAACTATACCAAGAGTTATGCACATTCGATCCCTTACGAACGTATTATGGAGACTATTTTACGAAACCGGTTATTTCGCGGAATGGTGTAGTACATAGACTACTATTTAAACCAAATTGCGAAGAGATTGGTATTAAATTCATCGTAGGATCGTGTCCCGCCGAACGCAAAAACATTTCTATCCGTCGTGAACGTTTCACCATCTAACCACGCCATAACATCGGTGTTAATATTACTAAGCCTAAAAGACGTTGATAAAAATTGTTGCTTTATTTAATCTGCGTAGTGTTCGACTTGTATAAATAAAAAATTCTTGATTTTGTTGACACGTAAAACAAACCTTGTAAATCTGGGGACAGGGGTGTAGTGATTCAAAAATTATAGGAAATTCTAACGGCTTTTAAAAGGTTCAAAAAAGTACTTCGTTGTCAAGGAAAACAACGTACTTTGTTATCTAAGGGGGGCGTGAGCCCCTGAGGTCCCCCTTTCCTAAGTCACCGTCCGAGGACTGGTAAAATAAGAGAGAATTATCTGCGTACATACATTTTCTAGGATTTTGAAAAAGGGACTTTTCAGGTATTCAGGCTCTTGTATTAATAACTGTATCCTGCATAGCCGAACTGGGACTGGTAAAATGGAGAATTGTCTGTGTACATATATTTTCTAGGATTTTGAAAAGGGAATTTTTCAGGTACTCAGGTTCTTGTATCGATGACTTTATCCTGCATAGCCAAATGAGGACTGGTAAAATAAGAGAGAATTATCTGTATACATATATTTTCTAGGATTTTGAAAAGGGAATTTTTCAGATACTCAGGCTCTTGTATTAATAACTGTATCCTGCATAGCCGAACTAGGACTGGTAAAATAGGAGAGAATTGTCTGTGTACATATATTTTCTAGGATTTTGAAAATGGAATTTTTCAGGTACTCAGGCTCTTGTATTGATGGCTTTATTCTGCATAGCCAAATTAGGACTGGTAAAATAAGAGAGAATTGTCTGTGTACATATCTTTTCTAGGATTTTGAAAAAGGAATTTTTCAGGTACTCAGGCTCTTGTATTGATGGCTTTATCCTGCATAGCCAAATGAGGACTGGTAAAATAAGAGAGAATTATCTGTATACATATATTTTCTAGGATTTTGAAAAGGGAATTTTTCAGATACTCACGCTCTTATATTGATGACTTTATCCTGCATAGCCGAACTAGGACTGGTAAAATAGGAGAGAATTTTCTGTGTACGTATATTTTCTAGGATTTTGAAAATGGAATTTTTTAGGTTCTCAGGCTCTTGTACTGATGACTTTATCCTGCATAGCCAAGCTAGAAAATGGACCTGAAGTCGATTCATCAGTCATTGCCAGTTTGAGTGATCAGCTAAAAAAACATCAATTTAATAATGGAAGCTTTGAAAACCTGTACACAACTGGCATGGTCATGCAGGTAAGTCCTTATAAAATGACGGGTATAATTACCTGGCGCCGTTCATTTTGATTTTGTTGTTACCAACTTGAACGGCGCCGTTCATTTCGATTTTGTTGTTACCACTCACAATTAACACAAACGCACATGGCGGCCATATGAGTACTTCTATGGGAGGGGGTGAGAAAAATTACTACCTCCTTCTCAAAGCTGTCGAATATTTTAGTGAATGTACAAGATACTAAAATGCTACAAAAATAATCGATACTGTTTGACAATTAGTAATGAGCTAAAAATTACCTTATTTTAAAATATAACTTTAATTTTTTTTAAAGTAAATGCACGGCAAAATCGGGCAAATGGATTTTTTGAATGGCTAGGGTGTGTTCGTGTCTCCCCTATTCCTCATGTAGGCGCCCATGCAAACACATATTACTATAAGGATATTAATACGCTTAAATAACGATGAATATGTTGCGATTACTCTATTAGTATATTTAAATGGCGATCAGAGTATTATTACTTTTATAGCACACTGTACTTAAATACCGATGGGCATATCAATATTGTTATAGAAATACAACTGAATGGTAATACACACACACTCTATCTCATTATCTTAAGAGATATTATTACTCTTTTCAGCAGTGACTTACGCAGGGGGTGTTGATGGGAGTTGCAACCCCCTATTGCCATGGAATTTTATATATTTAACATAGGAATATATAAGAACCGTAGTTTTGTAACCCCATTAGGCCTATAACCCCCTTTATGAACTTTCTGCGTACGCATATGCTTCTCAGGCTAAATACATTTGCCAAATGATCAATACATGAAACAACCGAAGCATTTTTTTTTTTTTTAAATATATCCACACTTATTATTATTTAAGCAAATTAAGAAAAAATCGCAAATGAGACGGATTCAAATTCACGTATTCTATCTATGTTCTTATAAATAGAAAGCGTCGTATGAGGCAGATTCAAATAC
Organism: Dysdera silvatica; assembly: GCA_006491805.2. Lineage (NCBI taxonomy): Eukaryota > Metazoa > Arthropoda > Arachnida > Araneae > Dysderidae > Dysdera > Dysdera silvatica. Next base: position 28,741,442 of record QLNU02015003.1, on the reverse strand, counting down.
ATGTATATTATCCATGTTCTTCTTACAAATGATTTTTGTATAAATTGAGAAAATCGTTTGCGACAGATTCGAACACACGTATTTTATCCATGTTCTTGTAAGTGTTCTTCCTCCCTATAAATAGAAAAATTGTTATGTTGATACTGAGGTTTTGATGTTTATTTCCACCTATGTTAAGGTTTCTATTTTTCTGATCAATATAGTTTTCTTTTAAATAGATTATTTTTTTATAAGAGCATTTTTCTTAATGTTTTAACAAGTTAGTTTCTGTATGCACTGAAGAACCAAAACATTATGACCACCTACCAAACAGCCTGGTGCTCTATAGAATTGAGATCCGGCGAGTTAGGCGGCCAGGACACCAACTGAAATTCATTTGCATGCTTCTCAAACCATTGTAACACAATTTCGGCCTTGTGACAGGGAGCGCTGTCCTTCTGGAAGACTCCTCACTATGTAAGGATGCAACTGGTCCGTAATGATGCTGAGATAGTCAACAGCTTTCACGGTGTGCTCTAAAACAACCAACAGTCCCAGAGACGCCCATGAGAAGCCCCTCCAACCATAATACCGCCACCACCGGCCTGTTTGTGACGCGTGGTACTGATTATACGCCACTTTATTGTATTAAATATCAATTATAAAAGAACCTGTGTCCTTCTTGTTGAAAGTTGTACAATATAAGTATTATTTATTAATTTTATTAAATAAATAATTTTTTTTCAATATTGCACAGCAGTATTGAAAAAAATAGTTACCATATCTTTAGGAATAGGTTTTCGAATATAAAGTCAATCAAATGATGTTTTATGCGTTAATAGTAGAAAAGTTCGAGGTTTTTAGTAAATTGTCGAGGAACTGTTCGCCTGGAAGGCAGCGCATTCTGACCCAGCCATCATTATGATGAAGCAAAAAACGGGATTTATCCGACCAGGGAACTCTGTTCCATCGTTCCATGGTCCAGTCACGATGCCCCTGGATCCCACTGTAAAAGTAAATGGCAATGACGACTAGTCAACAGAGGCATAAGAGGAGGCCGTTTGCTGCGGAGTCCCATACGAAACAGAGTTCACTGAATTGTATGCTCCGAAACACTGATACTCGGATCTGTATTCTAATTGGCTGTCAGTTGGGCCATTGGCTGTCGCCGATTTTGCTTCACCAAGCAGGACAACCTCGACGTCCATCTCCTTGCCGTCTACTACTACTACTGATTTCGCCGTCATTCACCCGATATCGGATTTCTGAGTAGGAACACAAGGGACAAGCCTAGGGGCGGCATTTGTCGGTGGCGGCATCAAAGTGCTTAAACATAAAATTGTCCAAACTCGACAATGTTGAAAAAATAATGTTTCTTTTAATTATTACCCTGTTTCCCCAATAGCGATGACATATAAGCGATTACTTTAACTTGCCTGCAAATACAAACTACAGAATCGAAAGACAAAGGGCCCTGAAAATTTTGGGCCCTGGTCATTTGCCCAGCGTACCCATTTATAAACATAGGCTTAACACGTTTGTTATATATACTAATAGTAATAATAATCTGGCACTGCATTCACCACTCTGTATAGGCTCAAACAACGAAAGCTCGCAAACGTCTGACGAACGGTTTCCAAGATGTTCGTTCCGAGAACGTCGGGTTAGTCTGCCCATTATCAAACTGGTTCTCAGATCAGCAGCTTTACCCACCACAAGCAAGCACAATCGAGAGAATTATGCCTCAGAACCATCGGCAGCCATTAAAGATCCTTCCCACCTGACCTCAGGGTCATCTAGGTGAGCCCATTCGTACGCGGTGGGGGTTGTCGTCACGTTTTGGCTCTTCACTGTATGTGTAAAGTTTTTTTTTAATTTAAATTGGCTCTTGCATTATAAATGTAAGATTTATTTTTTTATTTTTTATTAAGGCTTTGTTTGCATCTGGCACAGAAGACAGCGGCAACTGGAATATGCAGCAAGCAGTATCATTCCTCGTTAACAGCCAAGAAGCAGACGGCTCCTTTGGGAATCACTTAAATACCTATTTTGTGCTACCCGCTCTATTTTACAATGACCCAACGAACATCTCAACCGAGCATTGTTCGAAGAACGCAAGCTCAGGAAGTAAATGGAGTTTTTATAATTAAATACACTCTATAACAAAAAAAAATCGACGCACCAAGAAGGAGTTGTCCGATTGCGATAAAAATTGGTGGATGTGAAGAACATACATAGAAAAAGAAATCATTAAAATTTCAGAACAATTGAATGATTTATTGCAGAGTTTGACCGTTACAAAGGGAGGAAGTCAATAAGGCGTTGGTCCACCTCTGGCCTGGATGCAAGCTGTCACCCGGCGTGGCATAGACTGATAAAGATCCCGGATGGTGTCCTGCGGAATTTCTTGCCAAATTGTCTCCAACTGTCGGGCTAAATCGTCAACATTCCGGGATGGTTGCAATCGCCTTCCCATAGCGTCCCAAATGTGCTCTATGGGAGAGAGATCAGGAGATCTAGCTTGCCAAGGAAGTGTTGGGCAAGCTTGAAGACAATTCATAGCAACACGTGCCGTGTGCGGCCGGGCATTGTCTTGTTGAAACGTAAGTCCAGGGTGTCGCAAAAGGAACGGTAACACAACCGGTCGTAGAATGTCGTCTACGTACCGCTGTGCTGTAAGTGTGCCAGAAATGACCACCAAAGGGGTCCGGCTATCAAAGGAGATGGCATCCCAGACTATAACACCCTGTTGTGGGCATGTGTGGCGTGCGATAGTAAGGGCAGGATCCCCACGCTGCCCTGGACGTCTCCAGACACGTCTGCGGTTGTCGTCAGGACACAGTTGGAAACGGGACTCGTCACTAAAGACTATACGTCCCCAGTCAGCGCAGTTCCAAGTTGATCGAGCCCGGCACCACTGTAATCGGACTTGACGGTGTAAAGGCGTGAGAGGTAAGCGGCGTAACGGTCGGCGCGAGTATAAATTCCGCTCTCTCAGTCGTCTGCAGAGGGTCATGTTGGACACATGTGTGCGAGCCACACGTTAGATAGTTGATAACGACGAATCCGGTGCTGTGACAGCTACTCTGACAATCGTTCCGTTGTGGTCCTAGGTTGACTGCTGCCGTTCTAATGCTGACATCTGCCGTTGTTAATCCACTCTTGCCAGCACCGTCCAATCGCCGCATCGCTTCGACCCACATGTCCAGCGATTCTTCGATTCGTCCAACCAGCCTCTTTCAATCCGATAGCACGACCTCTTTCAAACTCTGACATATGCTCGTAATGAGCACGAATCTTTCGGCGAGGCATTGTTACAGTCGACGTAAGATATCCGCAGTCAAAATGCAACAGAAATTTTGACCACATATTGAGAATCGCTCCTTATATACACCTGCTGAATGCGCAGTTCCGATGCGCTGGAGTTCCCGCTATTCATTCATTGGACACCAAATTTTAATCATTTGCATGTTCGGTCAAAATGTCTTTGCAAACGAAATTTCATTACAATCGGACAACTCTCTCCTTCTTGTTCCGTCGATTTTTTGTTGTAGAGTGTATACATAAGTATCCGTTATTCGAGCTCTGGCCGTCCTACTGGTTGGACACGTTTTCGTCTACATGTTAAAAATTTTCCCCCTCCATTTTTTTCTTTCTGATTATTACTTACCTTCAGATTTACGACTTTAAGGCAAACGAATTCGTATGTCTCTTCCGTGTAACGATTCATTGGCTCAAGAGCTTTATTTATTTTTGCCTTTCGTTCTTACCTGGTCGCTTTCATGGTGGAGGGGGCTTTTGTGATGCTTGTCCACATTACTTTATAGTTCCCTCATTCCGTGAGCCTATAACTCCACTTGCCATTCTTCTTACATCACTTAACAACAATCTGTCGCTTGCTGTTAGATGATGTACCTCCACTTGCCATTCTACCTACATCATTTAACAGCAATCTCTCGCTTGTTGTAAAATGATGTACCCCCCACTTGCCATCCTACCTACGTCATCTAAAAGCAAGCGAGAGATTGATACTCTTTTGGATGATTGAACTATCGTCTTGCGCCTTTCCCCTATTGGAAATGTGAAAGCTTTTACCCACATACACCTTCCCGTATATTTCCTTTGCATGACGAAAAAGCACAAGCATTGGTCAAAAATGATCTTCTTTCAGTGCCTCAGACTTATGTCCTCGAATGCAAATAATTTCCATCTGCAAGGTTGATGGTAATTGTCTTGCTTACCAAACCTGTCAGAGAAGAGGAAGAAGTCGTGCGTCCGGTGGGGTACAATCCCGCGAACTTTTTATGGAAAGAGTTTGTAGGATCGTGCCCAATCGAGAACGCGAAATCAATCAACTTTCCTATGATAGGAATGCAAAACAAAATTATACCACATGATGCCACATTTACAAGTTTTGGTCTTATCGACAAAATACTGACAATTTTTCACTGCCAAGGAGAAATAGTATGTTGGAGAGCTGTTTTGCCATGCATGGTTTAAAAAATGCTCGTGAATTTTACACGAAGATTGCAATTGTTATTTTATAACGAAATGTTTATCTTTTGGACCTGCTGTAGCTCAGAGGTGGCGCATTCATCTATCATGATGTTATCCCAGATGCGACTCCCACAGGCGAAAAAAAACAACCCTAAATCAACTGCTTACTGTTTCCGCAGGGTTGGCTACCAAATCTTAAGACGTTTGGATTCTACAAAATAATGTAGGACCACTGCCCTACGGTGGCACAATGATAACGCACTCATCTCCCGTGCCATTAACTCAAGGCCCAATGGTATTTTGAAACACGTGCCATTCGTTTGCCTACAGTGATCAGGGTTTATTTTTGAGATCCGCTGCCCTACTTTGGCACAATTGTAACGCATTCGTCTCTCATGCCATTACTTCGGCGCGCAACGGTATCGTGAAACATGTGCCATTCTTTTGCCTACGGCAATCCGGGATTTATTTCTAAGGTGCCCTGCCAGTGGCACAATGGTAACGAATTCGTCTCTCATGCCATTAACTCGACACCCAATAGTATCGTGAAAAGTGTGCCATTCCTTTGCCTAGGGTAATCCAGAGTTTAGTTCGAAGGTCCACCGCCCTATGGTGGCACAATGGTAACGCATTCGTCTCTCATCCCGTTAACCCAATGCCCAGTGGTATTTTGAAAAGCATGCCATTCTTTTGCCTACGGTAATCCAGGGTTTAAAAAAAAATCACTTTTTTTTATGCGAGTATTTCATCTTGATCATATAGTATTTCATAGAGTTTTAACGGCTTAAATTGTTGCGAAGTTCTGAGTATGTCATTTAAACAGAAAGCCTTCTATTTTCTAAAATTGGCATTCGTAGATAAAATAAACATATGTATATAATCATAAAAGAGGAAAGATTTAAAAACAAATAACTTTGGAAAACACGAGGTTATATTGAAATTACCTTGATTTTGTTAACGTTAATCTTTTTCTTTCAGTATCTCTAATCTTTTTTTTTTTTTGTCAGAATCTTTAATCTTTTTCTTTCAGTAACTCTAATCCTTTTTTTACATCTTATAATACGTTACGTTTATACTTATGCTTACGTTATGTTTGTATTTCGATTATATTTGTTTATTATCAAATTATATTTATGTCTTACTATGTTTTATATAGGCGTTGACGCTCTAGAAAAATTGTCTCATAAAATTGGAGAAAGAGTCTTTGTCAAGTACACTTTGTGGTTTGGAGATAAAGTTGACCTAGCGTACTCCCTCGAAGTCCGTATAGTCGAAAATATGACGCTTTTCGATGTGATGAATGTGGCTAAAAACTTGGACAATAAATATGAGTAAGTTCCAACATTAAAGAATCATAATGTGCTGACGTTTATCATGTAAGTAAATTAGTCAACATTCTGCAAGTTACATTCCTTTACACGTCACACTTTTTCAATTGGAATCCTTTCCAGGCCTACATTATATATATATGTATCTTAGTTAGTCCTCATATATGTATTACATAGACAGGGCCGGATAATCGCATAAACAAGCAAGACAAATGTCTAATGCCATTTTTTTTCTGAGGGGCTTGGCGCGATGAAAACTCAAGGTCTGATTGGCAACGATTTTGAAGTAGCGTTATCACTAGGGTAGTAATTTTACCGTGAAGCGAATTTCCGCGATATTTTCCACAAATTTTAAAATTTTTTGTGTGTACGTTGCATGTAAGTATGTTACCTGTACCTATTTTGTTTTCAAAGTTTAAAATTCAAATTAAAAAACAGATTTAGGGAGAGATCGGATTCAGCGAGCATTTTCGTTGGTTCCAAGATCCACGATATATACGGTGCTAATGTAATCACACAGGCTTAATTTATACTAAAAGGGGCTCGGAAAAATAAGACCCCACCGAACTAGAATTCGCCACTGTATACACACAACGCTTTGTTTAGTACAGTGGTTCACAAAATTCTTATCGTTGTAACTTTTTTAGTGTCTAGATGCAGACACTGCCCGCACTGCGCTAATAGTATAACAATTAATAAAATAATTTGTCTGATTAGTGTGGAGGTCTTCAAATTTTTAAGTCTAAAGGCCAATTTTGCATATTCATGTTGGCTAGCGGGCCCCACTATTGTAGGAAACCATCAACATAAAAACTAAAAACACAGGCGAATCCTGGGGGCGCCCTCTAGATCTGTCTTTGTCTCCATTTTTTCTTAGGTCCGTATGCTGGTTTTGTGCACCCTCGGAAAATATTTTCTGATTCCGCCCCTGGAATTGAATATATGTATATTACAACGTAAAATATATATGGAAGCAAAATCCGTTTACAACACTTTTAGTAATTAATACGAGTATATGGAGTGAAATCAAACCTTTTAGTGAGATTTTTGGCACTGCTTCTTATTAACAAGCCTGTCAATGTCAGTTTTTAATTTTGATGCTGCAACCCTAAGAGTGTTTTCAAGATGGCTGTCAGTTATTACAATCCCAACTTTATCAATTTTATTATTTTATTATTATTCAATCAATTATTAATATATATTAATTATTATTATTCAATTTTTATCAATTTTATTATTATTCAATTTTTATCAATTTTACTATTATTCAATTTTTATCAATTTTATTATTATTCAATTTTTATCAATTTTGTTATTATTCAAATTTATCAATTTTATTATTCAATTTTTATCAATTTATTATTCAATTATCAATTTTATTATTCACTTTATCAATTTTATTATTATTCAATTTTCTTATCAATTTTATTATTATTCAATTTTATCAATTTTATTATTACCAATTTATCAATTTTATTGTCCACTTTATCAATTTTATTATTATCTAAATTTTTATCAATTTTATTATTATTCAATTTTTATCAATTTTATTATTATTCAATTTTTATCAATTTTATTATTATTCAATTTTTATCAATTTTATTATTATTCAAATTTATCAGTTTGGTTCTTGAAAAGAGCTGTTCTCATAAAGTGCTCTTGAATAGTGACAACATTTTCGGAGCATGCAGTCGGATGGTTGGGAAGATATTCTTATCGATGTATTTAGAATAGAATTCAGTGAGTTCTAAGTTGATTTTTTTAAAATCACCGTTGCACTGCAAATCAATAAAACTATCCTTAATACCCATATACCTTAAAAAACTAAAGTAAAACACGATTGAGGGAAGATCGCGTATTAGATTTAGTTCTCTAGCGTTTTAAGATATTTATTTCTAAACGTGAACAGAATAATAATGATATACAGTAGAATTTTCGTATAACGTACTTCCGTATAGCGAAATTCTCTATATAGCGAAGTTTTGATAAATCCCCGTGATCGTTACGCATGAAAGTGTTTCTATATAACGAAATTTTTAACGACTAAAACAGAAAATCGAGTAGTCACGTCAGTGACATCGGGTTCCCTAATACCGTGGGATACAATACGTGCACTTAAAAACTTCTATTTTTAAATGGTTGAATGTCATTTATGACAAACAGTCCTTTACTGTAAAGCGGGATTTTAACTGTGGTATCATATTGTAATACCCTGGTTCATGAATACATCGTTTCCACTGATTCACACACAATAATTCGCACTAAGTTATTGATTAAATGAACACCAATTATAAATACTTTATTAATACTTAAAATGAGTATTTATTAATACTTTGCGTATTTATATATACTACTTTAAGAGGGTATTTGTTAATACTTTAAGAGGGTATTTGTTAATACTTTAAGAGAGTATTTTTTAACATTTTAAAAGAGCATTTATTAATATTTTCAGTATTTATTAGAGATGTGCAAAATCGGTGATTGAGTCAATGTGATATTTTGCGTGTCTCTTAGGGATGAGCAAAATCGTTCATTGATTCGATCAATGAAAAATTCTGCCCATCTCTAGAATTTATCAATATTTTAAGCGAGTATTGATGTTTTAAGTGAGTATTGATATTTTGAGTATTTATTCATATTTTAATGAGTATTTATTCATATTTTAATGAGTATTTATTCATATTTTAATGAGTATTTATTCATATTTTAATGAGTATTTATTCATATTTTAATGAGTATTTATTCATATTTTAATGAGTATTTATTAATATTTTAAGTGGGCATTTATTAATACTTTAAATATTTTCTATTTCTTTAGTTTCAGTTATAATTTGATCGATCTGAAACCTTACATATACCGACTAGCTGGTTACCAAGAAGATCCAGAGCACGAAAAGTATTGGTTTCTCTATCGAACTCATGGAACTGGATTTGCAACGATTCCACTCAATTCAAGTAAGACATAGGTTTCCATTTATTTATTGAATCCAAATTCAACCAATTTCGGGCGCTATCTTGAAGAAGACAGTGCCTCAATCCATTTGAGACGCTATCTTGAAGATGACAGTACCTCAATCAATTTGGGGCGTTACCTTGAAGAAGATAGAAGAGGCGGGGCCCTGAATTCAAAAACCCGGATGTGCAATCAAATGAGCTAATCAGAAACAAGAAAACCAAACACTAACAATTAATAATCTTTATATACCACTTTTTCTCCCTCAACTATAATCTTAACTATTATCCATAGATTTCGACAGAGCTTGTGCCCCCAAAGTATTTTTAGGGGGCCTGAAGGAACTGTTGGCCTCCCTTTATTCAATCAGTTACTAATTCATTTTTCCTTGCGCGGCTAAACCGTAATTGATTATGATTATAGTAACCGTCGATAGATCAGTTAGGGGAGCAGTATGCAAAATCCTTTCCTGGATACGGGCATGAACTTCAGTGATCAGACTGATAAGGGTATTTTAAAAAAGATGGACGAATCTATGGGTCCGTGCTGTTTTAAAGAATAAAGTAAAGTCTTATTTTAAGGGGTAGGTCAGTGCAGGGCTAGGCAATGTCGACAATACATATATTTGAAATATGTATTTCAATACATCGATATTTTGTATCTAAAATACAGATTTAATCGTATTTTGTATTTTCAAAATGCATTTAAGTCTGAAAATACACCCAGTTCGTAATTTTTTAACTTTCAATTCTAGCCATTTAGCTAAACTGATGATACCCACAAGTCGATTTCATGATCAGTTTAAGTAGACTACTGAATTAGATAGCACCAGTGGTGAAGCAAGGGAGAGGGGGCCATCGGTGGAAAAGCCCTGGGCGCAAAATTTCAAAAGGAAAAGAAGTAGATGTTGTTGTTTTGTGTGCAATTGAAAAAATAGTTGGAAAATAGTAGCAATAATAAAAGATTCGTAACAGATGAACGACGATTGGGGAACAATGGTGGACATTTTCTCACCCATACTTAGAAGATAAAGAATACCGAATTTGCTTTACAGACCACTTTTGGCAGCAGCCAAACGCCCCTCCTTATGTGTAGATATCGGCCTAGATTAGCAACATCTTCAAACGATTGAACACCATTCCGCGAGAAGTCCAGGGACTGTTCTAAAAAATTTGGCCAGATACTTACGCAAATTTCGATATGGCATGGAAAGTGCCATTAAGTGGAACTTCTTTTTCGGTCCCGTGAGTTTCCGTCTTAGACAGGTTTCACTGTATTTCGTGTTCTGTATCGGTAATACATATTTCTAAGCGTTTTGCCCAGCTCTGGGTCCGTGTCTTATTTTAGGATAAAAAAAATATATATGACATAGTCTAAGACATAAAATATATGTGTGCATATAAAGTGCGTTGTGCTACGTGGGTGTCGAAAATTCTTAAGTAAAATCATAAAGTGCATATAAAATTTTATATATAAGTTTCATTTTAACTATTGCTTATTGGATAGGATACTATACGGCAACTGAGTTGTATAATTAATAAGTATATATTATTTTATATATAAAGAGCCATTTATTAATACCCGTCTGTTTTTTATAATAACAGGTCCTGTTGATATTATTCCTAAAGACCATGAAGAGTATATAATGTGGTATCGAAGTGGACATTGGATACAAAACCAACCAGCCATGGAAATAGTCCTATCGGAATAGAGCAATATCAATGTATATCAAAATATCAGTATTTTAAAATATACCGAAAGGTGACGTACAGAAATATAAAAACTATTCAAGAAGTACTCAAAAAGCAAACTTATCTGATAATAAACTTTACTAATAAATTTGGCGTATTTATTATGCACATAATTGAAATAAAAAAATAAGTTGCAGATAGGTAATTCCTGGTCATTTACACGTAATTACATTTACTATAGAAATACACAGGGTGTCCCAAAATCATTGACCACAACTCTAGTTCCTTAAATATTAACCCTAGACATATGTACTAAATTGGAAAGCGGCGTAAAAAAAAGGTGCAGAATTTTATGAAATTGATTAAAATTGCAGAGGATTATTTTTTGAAGAAATACAAAATTTAAATTTTTATACAGTCCCTGTACACAAAAATGTACAATGAGTAAAATGTGCCCCATACTCCAATAGGTCAATACAAAGTTTCAGCATTCTAGTGGAGAAAGAACCAGAACTAGCCGGAGATTCTCGTTATTTCATAAAGTCAGAATCTAAGCCAACTGGGTTGTTTTGGTTACTGTAAGGGAGCGTCGGAGACGGGATGACGTCAGTCCTGCCTTCCTTACCTTCTGTGATTATTAATGAGACTAAAGTATTTAACGAGACGCTTGTATTTTTGGGAGACGTGAGACGGTCCCTCGTTGAGACGTGACACGATTAATGTTCTTTCCTAATGCACGTCCAGGATACGAGAATAGTTTTGCTAAGTTCTTTTTCATTAACGTTTATAATTTTACGATTGCATTTAGGTTTTGTCTACGTAGTTTCTTTAAACCTTTGCACTCCACTGGCTCCGCTGGAGCGACATTCAGTATATGGCTTTGAATTCCTTTGGCTAAATAGCCTGGAGTGCAAAGGGTTAAAGTTGTTTGGTCGCCACTCAATAAAACGCTGAAAACTTGCTTTTATCGCGTGCTGGATGGGTTGTAAAATCTACCAGTTGTTCCTTGAAGTTTGGATGGCTTTTATAATTTGAGTTTGTTCGTTTTTTTTTTGTTGTTTTTTTTGTTTTGTTTTTTGTTAAGAGTATAAGTGAGTAAAATAGATTTGGAAATTTTAATCCTTTAATGAAATACGAAGATAAATTTAATATTGCATACTAATTCAGTGGCTTGCAAAGTACGAATGTAATATAGAAATGAATATTAACGATTGATTTAGTGATTGAAATATACGAAAGAGATATTAACAACGAATTGGATAATTTGAAAGTACGAAAACTAAATGTCTTCTTTCAAATGCTACTTGAAGTTCAGTTTGTGCACTGGACGTGTTTTAACTTGAAACGACTGGAAACCTAGTGATTTCAAGTCTGTTAAATTCATTATGAACTTCCGTGGTAACTTATTTGTTGTTGTTGTTGTTGAAATTTATTTAAATCTTATAAATTGATTTGAACGAAAGATTGACGAATGACAATTTCGAACAAAATAGTGATTACATTTACTTTTGAATTAAAATATAACTATAAATGAATTAAAATTAATTTTGAATTGAAATATAAATAAGAAATCGTTTAATGAAAGTTAGAGACTATACTTTGAGTGATGCAGAACTTAACTTTTATTTTGGTGCTTATTATAATGGTATAAACTTTTAGCCCTTGGCGGAAAAGCTCGAAGTTCGTAGCATATTCCATAAAAACCCGCATCGAGAAGAGGCTGAAGAAGTATTTAACATCCACTGAGGAGATTTTAGCTCGCTTTTTGCCTTTTGTTTGGACGCAATGGAAGCATTGTAACCTTTTGCTTTTCGCTTGCTAAGTTAAGGCTTGCCTTTTTATTTTAATGTATTCGTTTGCTTGCTGAAACCTAAACTGATGTCGAGATGTTGGGTCAAGAATTTATGGCGTAAGGTCTGGAGTTTGGAGTATTGTCGTAACCGCTACATTCTAGTTCACGAATTATGGTTGTAATAGTGAATGCGTAAGTGAAGTTTTGGAGTAGCATGATAATTCATGATAATCGTTGCGCATTGAAGGAGCGTGTTGTACATGTATAGAACCTTGCGTCACAATGGATCAAGAGATGTTTACGACTGAATGAAGACGACGATCTCATAGGACTGGCTAAAAAGTGAAATAACTTTATTCAGTTATGGTTAACCGGTGTTGAACTGATCGAGTAGTTAACATTCCAATAATTAACCCAGACAATAGTTAGTATAATTAGGACAATACAGAACTGGCTAATGGGGAATAACGAGCAACTTGGAACTGGAGCAATTCGCAACGAAGGATTGGATTACTTGTTTAGCTGGACTTCGTTAACCAACCTCTGTGTTGTGTCCAAGTGGTCAGAAGGATCTGTAGTCGAGGAACCCTGCACGTCAGCTTCTGGATATCAAGTCCAGGTTAATGCTATTTGATATCGCTGTAATTAACTTGAGTTGCTAGTTTAGATATCGCTTTATTTGTTTAGTTAATTTATTATATTTGTAGTACTCGTGTCCCAGTTGGCCGTTTGCAAGTTGGATAAGTTTATTAGCAGATCCAGTGAGTTTACTATGTGATGTTGTTTACCATATTGATTAACAGTTCTAGTACAGTTTCCAGTACCGATATTCGCTAGAAAGAGACTGATAAAGTGTTACATTGAATGTTATTATTACTGATGTAATTTAAAAAGTTCAATAAATACCTGTTCGCAATTTTGTGCGTTATTGCCGATGTTGACCAATACTTAGTCTACTCACGTTTTAGGTAGATTATTTTATGACAGCTAGTATACTTTTATGGATTAAGTTAAAGGTAAATCACAGTTAGGAGCAATTAACTCTAACGCTAGTTTGTCACAGATATGAAAACCCAAAATAGATATCTTACAACATTTTTTGAAGGGAACAATGGATACCTGCCGGGAAAAGGGGTAATTCATTCTGCTAGGTCACATTATTTTGGGTCTTGATATCTCTGGTTCTTTTATCCACTAGAATGCTGAAATTTTGTATATTGACCTATTGGATTATGGGGCACATTTCACTTATTGGAAATTTTTGTGTACGGGGACTGTATAAAAATTTAAAGTTTGTATTTTTTCAAAAAATAATTCTCTGCGATTTTAATCGATTTCATAAAATTCTGCCCCTTTTCTTATGCCACTTTCCAATTTAACACATATGTCTAGGATCAATATTTAAGGAATTAGAGCTGCGGTCAATGTTTTTTGGGACACCCTGTATATCGCATCTTTCAAGCCAATGTCTTTAAACTCATTAAAAAATTTAAGGGACGTTGACTTACCAAGCCCCAAGTTTCTCAGCAAAGAAAAGAAATAACAATAATACTTTTTAATTACATTGAGTGTGAAGTTTTCGATTTCTAAGTTACAGTAATAATAAAAATTTTGTTTGGTTATATACATAAAAATAGTTTTGTCCAAAAAACTTCTAGATGAAAGATCATTGCTAATAGGTTGATGTCCCGATGGTCAAAATACATTTATTCACATTAGAACATAGCTATGGCACATTGTACATAATGATGATTATCAGAAATTATGATTGCTATCAGAAATTATAATTGTTATCAGAAAAAATGATTGTAATCAGAAATTAAAAATCTTCATTGTACTACAAATTTACAGCTTTCAGCATAATTTTACTTACGATGTCAAATTTAATAATATAAGAAAATGATTAATAACGTTTAATCAAATATAATTGACATAATAGATTGAAACGAACATTCGAGTTAAGCATATTTCAATTGCTAAAGCTCTTAAAATTATTGAATAATTGTTAATAATTTCAAAAAGGAAGGTAAAAAATTGCATGAAATTACTGACCTAAAATGCCATTTGTGTTTCTATTATTTTGCGTACATTAAATTGCAAGTACAAGCAGATTAATACTTCAATGGCTGTAAGAAAGTACCTTACTAACAAACAAAATGTATCGTTTACATAATTTGAGATATTTTGCACAGCAAATAGCTTTTTTTTTTGTGTTTCCGCAAAATATATGGGAATAGGACTAATAGGGGTTAATAGGGGGGACTAATAGGGGTTAATATTTGATTCTGGATTAGAAAACCCTCAAGGATCCACAAAAGCTTATAATTTGAACTATAGGCATGCGCAGAAAGTGCGTAAGGGGCTTAGGGGCTGAAAAGGGGTTACAGAGCTACAACTCACATATTCCTATGTTAAATATACAAAATTTCATTGCAATGGGGGTTACAACCCCCATCAACATCTCCCTGCGTTCGCTAGTGATATACATCTCAAATGCTATCTTAGAACGTCGATATTGAATTAGTTGGGAATAATATTGGAAATGTATTCTCAAATCAAATTATTATATCTGATAAAGAAGTTTACTTTTATAAGAAGTTTCTAAAACTTGCGTGAATTGTATATCACACTTCTTAATTAAGATAACCTTCCTTACATTACTGTTCTCTAAACTAAATTATTTACATTTCGCGAACACATTTGTACAAAATAAATAAACGACAAATAACTTTTATGGTGATAATGTTTCTCTTTTATTACTTTTATTTACAGCTGGAAGAATAAGTAGAAATGTATTATATTCGACCAAACACACTTGGTGGTGGGGGTGGGCGCTCTGTTAAGAGATTTACATTTGCGTTTTAGATGATAGGGAGCTAATTGTTCTGCTGTTTTACACTTGAAAACCAGGGAATACTCATCTGGTCTCGTAAGCCTTTTCATTAATATTTTATATATTCAACGTTTAAAATATAACAAATCAGAGTAAATACGTCGCCTTGGAATGTCAGGAACTGACCTTACTGATCAAAACTTATTTAATTGGTAAACAGTGATTTTCATAAAAGTTTTCATTATTGTTTTATAAGTTCAAATGAGCATCTATAATTTCAAATAAGCATATATAAGTTCAAATGAGCATCTATAATTTCAAATAAGCATATATAAGTTCAAATAAGCATCCTAGTAATGTCCGCCGCTTCCAGATTCATTTGATTTGACGTGTGATTAAAAAGGAGGGTTTTATATTAGATAAATTTGCGAATGAAGTAGAACTGGCTATTAAAAACGTAGGCATTAGTTAAGTTTGATTTTACAGCGTGAAGAAAAAATTATATATTGAAATATAATTAAGTGAATAGAAAAAGCAAAGAACAATAGTTAAGAGAATAGCGCTGGCCAGAGTTAGCGTCCAGCCAATCAGGCGAGGGAGAGAATGATAGGGGAAGTGGTAGCGATTTGTTTTGTAAACAAACGAAGCCTAAAAGGGCCATCGGGGGAAGAGCCGAGATAGAGGGCGGAGCATATTCAGACAGCGACAGTGAGGGAGAAGAATTTTTCCCAGCTGAAGAGAGAATACCGAGTTTAAGGCCTCCAAATAAAGTGGAAAACCAGCATGAAGAGAACAAATGTTTGGCGGCGGGAGAAAACAGGAAAATTGAAGATGGGGGGGGCTTTCAATGGACTGATAACTGAGGAACAATGCAAGATACGAGATTAGGCAGAGAACTGTTAAGCCGTCGAGATATGGCGTTACCAAAGTCAAATGTTCGGAAAATTTGGTGGGATTTTTGGAAAAATTGATTGAGGGTGGTAACTAATAGATTGTTAGCACAGTAATAATGGTCGGAGTAACACTTTGGAACATAAAACAAAGGTATAATTGTATACCCTTACCAGCTATACACCGTTGGGTTTTGTACGCAAGCAGAGTCGGAGTATTGGTAAATAATGCGTTAGAAAAGCGTAGATAGTATAGTACCGCTTATGTGTTTAATTTTGATCACCCTTAGCATTCGACACGTCCATAATGACAACTTATGCAAGTACATCAGAAAGGTTGTATTTTGCTGTAGTTTATTGTTTGGAAATTATCAAGATGGAAAACATGGTATCAACATGGAAAATAGCTGTCGCGAAGATTTGGTTGTGTTTGCCACAATAGTATATTTGCATTATTATTACGTACACACACACACACACATACTCCACTGGGAAAAAAAGGGTGCACATACATGGACATCACGATATTACGTAAATCATTTCCCCATAATGCCCGTATATGAGGTGCATAAAAATAAATTCCCGTTCTACCAACAGTAAAGAAGAAATCCCAACGACCCTAATTCCCATATGTAATTCCAGCAACCCATGTTTTTACTTTTTGAAACCAATATAATTAATTACACACACACACACACACACACATACACACAAAAAAAAAACCGGCGACAATACAACGTTGCAAACAACTTCAATTGTGTTCAATTTAACAAACAATTTTTGTCCAAAATAAATAATTAAATATTTGCTAAAAGTTGAAATACCCCTACTTATGCGTGCTCCAAAAAATTATATATATATTTTTAAGCACGCATAAGTAGCGGTATTTCAACTTGTTCACACAATAGTTGGTTGCATATACATATCATGTACAGATTGCAGAATTTGCGGCATTAGCAAATATTTAATTATTTATTTTGGACAAAAATTGTTTGTTAAATTGGGACATAAATTGAAGTTGTTCGCAACGTTGTATTGTCGCCGGTTTTTTTTGTTTTTTTTTGCAATTATGTTGGTTTTGGAAAGTAAAAACATGGGTTGCTGGAATTACATATGGGAATTAGGGCCGTTGGAATTTTTTCTTTACTGTTTTCAGAATGGGAATTTATTTTTCTGCACCTCATATACGGGCATTATGGGGAAATGATTTACGTAATGTCGTGATGTCCATGTGCACCCTTTTTTTCCAGTGGAGTTCAACCTCATCAGCCGTGCGTGAGAAATATTACAGGGCAAACGGTGAAGCAGTGCTATGCTGTTACCGTGCCCTCTGTGAGATCGTGGGACCTATAATTCTAGGCAATGAGGACCTACCAATGCTTTGCATGCTCCGTGGTCTAATAAACATTCGTTAGGCCACGTGCGCCTAGGATTCTACGGTTTTATGGAGAGGAGGGGGAGTAACAAAGCAGCAAGAAGAAAACATGAGGACAAATTAATGTATTTGCTCGGTAGTTTGTATTTGTTTTCATATAGTAATTTTATATTTTTATTTTTACGTCCATGATACTTGTGTTTTAATTACATGCCTTAGTATTACAATTACATGCCTTATTGTTAATTACAGACTGTAGTTAGTTGTTGACCTTAATCATATGCCCAATTAATTTAAGATGTTCGCATTGTGTAAGACAATAGTTGCTATAAGCGAAGGTGATGTGTGTAAGTATGGTGAGATTGAAATGGGCTGTGGTTGTCATGTAGGACAAGTTAGTGCTGGAGAAGGCCCGGAAGTCGGTAGCAGGGTATGAAGCTAGGGTGCCTGGTGGGTGTGGTGGTGCGTTGCCAGACAGAGATGGTTGAGTGACAGTGGTAGATGTTGGTGAGGAGGAAAGATGCAGTAGCAGTGCAGAGAGGAAAAAAAGGGCCGCTTACGCCAGGTTTGGTTAAATGTCTTTTTTTTTTATAGGCACGTGGGGTGGTTTATGGAGAACCATATTTAGAAATTTTAGGAGCTTCTCCTTCGTGGTAAAGAGATATGTATTATTAGGTTAGCCGTATTGGTATGAAAGAGGCAAGCACGGTGGTCCAACAAGATTACCGCAACTTCCAGCCCAGACGGATTTGACGATCAAAGGGAGCTAGAGAAAACAGAATATAACAAAGGCAAAATAATAAAATTGACAGTCGGTTTATAGGGGTTATAACTCCTCGTGGTTTTCGCTGTTTTAAATCCCGAGAAGAAGGAAGATGTTAGGGACGTACTCAAGTTGGACTGTGCTTGTTTGTGGTCTAGCATCAGATAGGTCGTAAGGAGGAGCCATAGTTGAGGGCAGTAATTGTGATTTGTTTAGAAATATTGGTTGAGAAGTGATTGGTACGTTCTAGGTGATGGACAGATCGAGAAATAATTGAGGGTTTGTTTGTTTGTTTTGTGGTTTTACGGCTCAAAGACTACAGTGGTCATGCTGCGCCGGGACCTACTGTTTTCCGAGGAATCCGAACCTCTTATGGCCTAGGGAACCAAACCCCGGACTACAGTGAGCAGTGCGATCTTTATGCCGCGCAATAGGAGAACGCGTTACCACACTGCGCCACCGCAGGGCCCAAAGTAATTGAGGGATGATGTATGAAGAGAGAGGGGAGTCGAGGCGAGGAGTTCGAGAGAAGAGGTTCGGAAGGAGAACGGAGTGAGTTGGCGGAGAGAGAGATTCGAAGAGAGCGCGAAGAGAGAGTTGGGAACGTGACGCATTGAGAGTATAGTTGTGCTGAAGCCATGTTGACTCGAAAGTAAAGTCGAGCAAACCTCGGGAGTGAGCTGACAACATAGTTTATAGCGACGAAGCAAACTGTGGAGCAAGGGCGTTTTCCTAAGCAAGGATCCGAGTGAGCCTGAGCATTTATTATGCACGACTGGCGTTTCGAAGCAAGGAGTAGCAGCGGCGGCCATCACCAACCAAGGCAGTGCGTTACATCGCCAAAGCTATACAACACCGTAAACATACCTGGAGCAAGCTTGTTGCGCAAGGACAAGGTGTCATCGTGGGAGAGCAGCGGCGGAAGCCATCACCAACTAAGGCAGTGCGTTACACCGTCCAACAGTAAAACACCGGGACATGCCTGGAGCAGGCTTTGTGGCGCAAGGACGAGAAGTCATCGTGGGACACCACACGTGAGTCTTTTCCCTTTTATTCTCGAATGAGGTTGCAGGGTGCATAGGGTTAGGCTCGGTTAAGTGCCTTTATATACGGCCGGGAGCGGGGTCTAGGCAAAGGAAGGGACAATAGGAAAGGGTATACACGCATCATCGGAATCAATTTGGTAGTTTATGAACAAATACTCTCAGTCAATTCGATAGATATTTCGGGATATAATGATGAAATGGATTGTTGAACATAATTTTGTTTATATACGATCACAGTTGTGTATTTACATTGTTTGGCATTTATTAAATTATTGTTTGTTTTATAAACATTTAATGTTTCAACAAGACTAACTTATTCACCTTTTGTCTTCCAGCCAAACTAAAACTAGTTTTTCACGAGAATATAAGTTTACGATACTAGATATAAACGATATTTGGTAGTATATATATATATATATAATTTCATTAAAAGGTTACAAAATTGTGTTGAAAGCTTACAAGAAAATAGTCATTTAAACACGTGAGCAGATAGATGCTTTGAAGATCCATTCACTTTATACTATAATTTTTGCCACCCACGTATTAATTACAGCTCAAACTAGAGCTTATGTAATTTTGGAGAAAAAGAGACGCTTTCCCCATCCTGGATTCGAACCAGGGTCCCTCCGTTTATTTGTTGTTTACGAAATAATATAAATAAAACAAGTATATGAGTGATTCACAATATGTGGTCAAAATTTCAATTGCATTTTGCTGCGGATATCTTTCGTCGACTGTGACAATGCCTCGCCGAAAGATTCGTGCTCATTACGAGCATATGTCAGAGTTTGAAAGACGTTGTGCTATCGGATTGAAAGAAACTG
>QLNU02015003.1:28695794-28721371 GCA_006491805.2 Dysdera silvatica | reverse complement strand
CTGGCGGACCCGGCGGCCACCAGGGGCCCCAAGTTCGAGAGATTCCTAGTTAAAAACTACCACAACACAAAAAGCGAAAGATGCAATATTTGATATTATTCACGTATCATACGTATATAAGTATAGAATGTTCTTTTATTAAATTAAGGCTAATTAAAAATCATGGTAATTCAACAATGAGTTCCATAACGATTAAATGTTACTGTCATAACTGTAGTTTCACCATGCATAATTAAATAAGCGAAATGAGAATTAAATGAAATTAAATTATAACGGAGGAGACCATGTTCTCAATACGCCATTTTTCTTGTAAAAAGCTGAGGAGAGGGAGGATGTGTACATTGACATGGTGAAACGTGTGTATAAAAATGCAAGTGCAAAATTTCGGTTACATAAAGATACCAAAACTATCAAACTTGGCAAAGGGGTGAGGCAGGGAGATACCATTTCTCCAAAACTTTTTACTTCAGCTTTACAGATGATTTTTCAGCTGATAAATTGGAATAACAAGGGAATAAAAATAAATGGTGAATATTTAAATCATTTGCGGTTTGCTGATGACATTGTTATTTTTTCAACGAACCCATTAGAACTCCAAGACATGGTACAGGAGCTCTCAACTAGAAGTAAAGAAGTTGGACTCAAGATGAACCTACAAAAAACTAAGATCATGTTCAATAATTTTGTAGAGGAAACAAAAATACAAGTTGACAACATTGAGCTAGAAATTGCTGATTCATATATTTACCTTGGCCAGCTGATTTCAATGGATGGCAACATTATGAAAGAACTCAACAGACGTATTAAACTTGGCTGGAGTGCATTTGGAAGAAACAGTTTTATCCTGAAGGGGAAATTGCCTTTGTGTCTAAAAAGAAAGGTCTTCAACCAGTGTGTATTGCCAGTCCTCTCTTATGGATCAGAGACATGGAGTCTAACTGTTGGAGCAATACGAAAGTTACAGACAACGCAAAGGAGCATGGAGAGGTGCATGCTTGGAATAACTAGGAGAGATCGAAAAAGGAACACTTGGGTGAGAGAGCAAACTAGAGTAGAGGACATCATTGTTAAAGTAAAAGGGCTGAAATGGCGATGGGCTGGGCATATTGCAAGAAGAACTGATCAACGATGGACAACAGAAATTCTGAACTGGATTCCAAGAGACCACCAAAGACCTAGAAAACATCCTCCAACTAGGTGGGTGGATGAAATAAGAAAAGAGGTTGGGGTGACGTGGAAACGAATGGCCCAGGATAGACTTGTGTGGAAAGCATTTGGAGAGACCTTCATCCAGCAGTGGATAGATAATGGTTGAATATGATGATGATGATATATATATGCACTTGAGCGCGAGAATTCTAAAAGGTAATTGAACGAGAAGAGACAATCGCTGTTGTTTAAACAATATTTCCGTTCGAAAACCGGAGCATCTGGATAAACCTTCGAAGGCTCTTGCTCCAATTGTATTAAGTTTTCTGAAATTCCCCTTTGAACTATTATTATTATTATTTTAAAGAAACAATTCGTATCACATAATAAATAAAACTTAAAAAAAAAAAAAGAAACTGTTTGCGTATTATTGGGCGCATATAATCAACAGGATTATTGCTGCATCATTATTATTGAAGTATTTATTAGTGAGTATATATCACTTGGATAAACATACCAGGACGTAAAGAGTCCAATCGAATTATAAGTGTTGTTTACTCTATTTTTGTAAAAGTTATGAATAATAATAATTATGTAGATTAAAGAAGGAAAAAAGATTTTTGGAGGCGTGCTATTAAGTGATATTAAAAAGTTATAAATGATAAAGGAAGTTTGCAAGAACATTTGCAAAGAATATTAATACGTATATATTGTTATATGTATGTTGTTATCATATATGTTGTTATGAAAGGAGAAATAATAATAAACATATGTAAGAAGATGATAAATAAATAATCAGAAGTGTCGATAAATAAATAGCCAGAAATGCTATTGAATAATAGTTCGAAGTGTACAAAGAGAGTGGAACTTTTCCTAATGTAGATATTATTTCGAAAATATTTTTAACAATGCCAATATCAAATGCAACAGGTGAAAGATTTTTCAGTTTTAAAATGCGTTAAATGCTATTTAAAGAGTACGAGGGGAGCGGACAGATTGAAAAACGTGGCCATATTATACATAAAACACTAAATTTCGTACGAAATAGATACTGCAAATATAATTGATGAATTTGTTTGTTTGGCTTTTTTATGGCGCAAGAGCATCTGGGCTATACTGCGCCAAACATGGTAAAATCAAAGACTGTAGTAAAAACCAGTACTTTTTAAAAATTTAAAAACATGCGTATGGTCAGCATGGTCATTTAAAATGTCAGACAGTGATGAAGAGTTAAAAGTAAGAGTGCGGGCAAGTCTATAATAGGGGCATTGAGTTAAAATGTGTAAAACACTCATGGGTTCATTGCACACTTGGCAAATTGGTGCTGGTTTTCCTTCCAACAGATGTCTATGGGTGAGATGGGAATGCCCAATGCGAAGTCTAGCAAGGAGAACCTCCTCTTTCCGATTTTTACGGTATGAGGAGGGCCAGTTACCAATTGTATGTTTAATATTATTCAATTTGTTATTGGTTTGATGATCCCATTCTTCTTGCCACCTTTGATTCACACAGGTCTTGATAATTGGTTTCAGGTCAGAGAAAGGAAGAAGCTGGCTAGAAGCAAGTGGTGAGTTCGTTGCCCTTGCAGCTGCATCAGCAGCCTCATTCCCTTTGATACCAATGTGAGCAGGGATCCAGCAGAATTTAATATTGGAATGATTGTGCAGGTGCTGCAGTTGTGAATGGATTTTGGATAAAATAGGATGAGGTGAATATTTAAAGAATTCCAGTGCTCTTAAAGAACTCTGAGAATTGGTAAATTTACGAATCGATGAATTTACGAAAGGGAAATCGTGACGCAAATTCATATATAGTTCGTTCACGTAGTCTGATAGTACTTTTAGAATTAACGGGAGCTGACGTCGGTGAATTAACTAGCCGAATATAGTAGAGGGGAGGATGTCATTTCAGAACTGGTTTTTAGCGAACGTGTTTGTTCACGCCAAAAAACCAGTTCTGAAATGACGTCCTCCCCTCTGCTGTAATCGGCTAGGCCGTTTGTGACGTCAGCTCCCGTTATTTCTAACGGTACCATAGAACTATTTTTCGTGAACGAACTGTAGAAAACATTTTTTAAGCACTCAGGTAACTTGGTTACTGTTAAATTTTTCTTCTGATTTTTTTGAAACGTTGAGTTTATTATTAGCTACATATTGCCGGTTTAAGCAACTCACTAAAAACTCAATACTGAAAGCCTTACGAAAATACCACCAGTTCCTTATACAATTTTTTTTTGTTTTGAGGCTTGGGTCTAAGGGTTTCGAAATTTTTACCGCCAGGGGCCTCCAACAAATTTAATTCGTATCTATGCGTTCGTGTCAAATTTTGTTTTAAAACCAGGAGATCAACATCGGGGACGCCCGTTCCGGCCGACCTCCCACTTCAAAAACCAACGAAAACATTGTGAAAATTCGCGATTAAAGCACTTTGACCATAGACTTACCATTAGAGAGACGGCTTATGACCAAAATTTAAGTTTCTACGTGGTTCAGTCAGTTTTAACTGAAGATTTGAACATGCGTCGAATGTCCGCGAAATTTTTATTAGACCAGCAGAAACAACACCAACTTGAAGTGTCCCAACAACTGATTAACCTTGCCGAAACTGAACCAGATTCGTTAATTAGCGTAACTACAGGTGATAAATCATGGATTTATGGGTATGACCCAGAAACAAAAGCACAATTATCGCAATGGAAGGGTCCAAGTTTGCCATGACCTTGTGCGACAAGGTCGATCAAATGTGAAGGCAATGTTGGTGGTTTTTTTCGATTCCAGGGGTATAGTGCATCACAAATTTGCTCCTAGGGACACAGAGCTTACCAGGAACACTATAAAAGTGTCCTTCAGCATTTGCACGAAAATGTGCGAAAGAAAAGACGTGCATTCTGGCGAGACAAGACTTTGGTCTTCCACGACGACAACTCACTCGCGCATTGTGCGTTCTCGATCACGGAATTTTTGGACAAATTCCAAATTCCTGTGCTTCCGCAGCCCCCCCCTCACCCCCATTACCCTGATATAGCCCTAGCTGACTTCTACCTGTTTGTTAAAATGAAAATTTCAACGAAAGGGAACGGATTTGTCTCAATCGAATACGCCCAGGCAAATCCGGAAAAGGTTCTTCACACATTTAAGAGCAAAAATTTCCAGGAATGTTTCCTAAAGTGGGAACATCGTTGAAGTCGGCGTGTGCAGTCAGAAGGGAACTATTTTGAAGGAGATCTATCGCAATAGCCCGTAAATACTTCCATTTTAAAATTACAAGCTCCGTCTTAAATTTCCATTCACTTGACATGTAGTCCAAAACATAAAACCAACCTAATAGATGCAAACATTGAAAAGTCATCCATTCCCCGTCTATCTCTGGGCAAACATTTATAATATAAAAAGAGGTATTATTGAATATTAAATACTAAAAATTCCATCACAATATTCATTTGATCGGAAAAGATATTTGTCGCGTTAGTCTCTACACTAACGTGAGCATGGGCGTCCCCCAGGAGAGTTCAAGGGGGGTGCACTGAAAAAAAGAGGGAGAAAAAGCCCGAAACCACAAGAAACTATATTCCAACAACATTATTCAACTGGAATTTTTCCTAGATGCACCCCTCCGCATATAATTCTGGGAGCGCCCATGGACGTAAGTATTTTTACTTCGCACTAGGAATATAGTCAGGGCCTCAGGGCTAGGGCACTTTTGGAGGCCATCGGCGCAAGGACAAAGTTTTAGGAAATCATACATTTTACAAACAAAATTCTGTTCAAGTTGCAAATAAAAAATATGTAGCTCTACAATTCTATTAAAAAAATTTTTTTTTTAGAGCAATGACCTTAAAACTTTGAATAAATCAACTAACAAGGGAAGCATCCGAAGTGCTTGCTGCAATTGTCGCCTAAATTTTCGTATTTGCATAGAGTTCACTAACTGATTTTGCAAGCGCTCCCTTTGTTATCGTTTTTTATATTCAGAATATGGCTTGTAGGAAACGTTCAGCGAGTGATTTTTATTAGTATACATGCTTTATATTTGTATTCTATAAAGTAAACCGTAATTTAATCAAGATTTATTTTCAGAATTTTTGAATTTAAACGATTACTCTTAAAATTGATTTTTATGAAAGCCTGTTCTTATGCACGAAATTTATATTAAAAAAATCTTGTTTACAAAAATGTGCTACATATTTTAACTCTCAAATGCATGTAGATTTGAAATATGTAATAAAAAAATATGCAATTTTTGAAAGACTTTGATGAAAAATTGAGCAGTCAGAAGGTTAACCATTATCTCCTCTTTACCCTTGCCATTTATACCAGTGAAAAACTTTATTTTGTAGTGATAAACCCCGGTCAGTTTTTTTTGTGTTAAAAATCATTGTGTTAAAACGTTTTTGAGGGCCGCTAACGCTGAAGGCACGCTCTTGATAATAGGTAGCCAAGCAACAGGAATGGTTTTTGCATCGTCTCTATTAAAATTATTAGGATGTTTGAAAATCCGTATTACTTCTCTATATAATCTGGGCAAAAAATTAGCTGATTTTTAAGAACATTCTTACTACATTAAAGTTCCTATAAAATCAGTTAAATTTTGGCCCAGGTTATACGAAGAAGCAATAGAGATTTTCAAACATTTTAATAGCTTTAACAGAGATGATGCGAAAACAATTCCTATTGCTTAGCTACCTATTATAATAAAATTGTAACGCGTGAATGTCTGTTTTTGTGTTTCTAATTTCATTTTTCTCTGTTTTGGCTTTTAATTCCATTTCTACGGTGCAATTTTCTATAATAATATCTTTTGATATAAGTAAATATTGCATTCACAAGTTAAATATATTTGGCAAGTTTTTATCTCTTCCTATAATTTCGTATTCCGATGATGATTCGCATGGATTGGATCCAAACGTTAAGTTGTTGAGCAATAAATATCGTTTTGCAGGGGGTGTTGATGGCTGTTGTAACCCCCATCGCAATGAAATTTTGTATATTTAACATAGGAATATGTGAGCTGCAGATCCGTAACCTCCCCATTGAGCTTATAACCCTCGTTACGAATTTTCTAAGTACACCTATGTTCCAGTGGCTCCTAGAGTCAGTTCTACTTACCAATAGGGTATAGTAGAGACTTTTGGTATAAGAAACATCTGAGTGGATGTGGAGAGGAGGGTCACAGTAACCAGCTCAGCCAAGAAGAGTCACGAGGGCCCTCAAACGACAGGGCAGAGCCCCCCCATGGATCCTGGTCATGACATCAACACATTTCTAGTGGAGCACGTATAATGATAAACGAGATCTACATAAATAGGAGCATGCCGGGTAACCGATGAGCGTCTGAGGACACACCCCTTTAAATTTTGTGACAAAGTTGTTTAAATTGAGTAAGAAAGTGATTGAATAACAATTTATTGCAAAAATATTGTTTGTTTGTTTTTTGGTTTTACGGCTCAAAGACTACAGTGGTCATGCTGCGCCGGGACCTACAGTTTTCCGAGGAATCCGAACCTCTTAATGCCTGGGGAACCAAACCCCGGACTACAGTGAGCAGTGCGATCTATAATAAAATATAAATATAATAATATATAAATAAATATAAATATTGTAGATTTGAATAATATAAAATACGAATCTGTTTGTTTACCATTTTTATTGATATTTACAGTTGCTGTTGTGTTGAATTTTCAAACCACTCCTTGTTTACTGCGAATATTCTCAGCATGTCAATTTCTAATGGGTGCAAATGTCCAGCAATGATCAATGATTGCAGAGGATCGCCAAGATCCATTGATGCCATTTGCGATAAAGATGTGACAACGATTTGCTGGTTATCTGAACCTATCCTTGCAAGTCCAATGCAAATTGTGTCTTCATCATAAGCTGCAATAAATAAATCTACATATATAAATCAATACTTTTATGACGAATTTTGTGAAATCATGATTAAAAATCAAACTTTAATGTCCAATATAAACATAGCGTTTACATATAACATCAAGCATTTCTATATATTTTAAACACCAGTTCCTACATGTTCAAAATTAACACAGTCCCTATGTGGTCAATGTGAAGACATTTCCAGTATATTCAACATGAACAATGTTCCCAAATTTCCAATATAAATATTACCCTATGTTCAGTATACAAGAATTTCACTAGGTCCAGTCTGGCTGGTATACAGAGAAGATACAGTTCATTCTATAAATTCATATCAGAAATTCTATAGAATAGATATAGAATCAAACTGCAGATTCTGATCTAAGCTTGCCTTGCACCATAAGACAAAAACAAAACTACACTCAATCAGAACATAGCTGACACATAATTTACCGCAAACAGTTACTGAACATGCTTCATTGCTAGAAGTTTTACAAAATCACAGCCATAATTGGCAGACGAGTTGAGTTCCAAACTACGACGCTTAAGCACGTCCTTAGCTTGGAAGCATATTGAGAATCAAACTCAAGTGAACGCAAAAGCCATGGGTGAGTAACCACCAGATAGACATAACTCAGTAGCAGCTCCCTAACATTAACATGGAAACAATGAAAAATAGTGAGATTTCTGAATGCAATAATTATAAAGAATAACTTTTAAATGATATTAAATTACATTAAATATACAAAATGGTTTATAATAGTATATCTTGATAGATGCTGTGCCTCTAGAAAAGAAAATTCCTGCTCAAAAAATTACACAGATGCAAAACATGAAACAATCCATGGAAGAGAGCCCGAAACAGCTTAAAAGTAACAATATTGTGATTTAAAACTGTTGAGTATTACGCAGTTTCGAAAGTTCCCAGTGAAGTGTCAGTATCATTAGTCAGAAATATTAAATGCAAATAGCACCATTAGCCTACGATATGGTGGAATATGGTTATAGTGAGAGAAAATACAACATTTGTTGTAGAACATTACAGTGTTCAGGTGTTAAAAGCTTTCGTCAAACAACAAGTTTAACGTGTGTACAGAACGATTCGTTTAGAACCACGAGGTAATCCAAAATGCCGTTTAGATGCTGTGTACCTTCTTGCTCTGGAAATTATGGATATGGTGATGCACCAAAAGTGGCGGTTTTCTCCTTTCTAAAGGATGAAAATACAAGAAAAAGATAGCCCAAGGCGATTCCACGAGAGGACTTTACACCGTCAAAACGCAGCAAAGTCTGCGAACTTCATTTTCAAAATGATGATCATCCAGAATCTGTCGAAATTCAATAAGAAAACTGGTGAGTGTTCTACATTTTCTACGAAATGTTTCCATTTAAAAGTTGGTGCCATACCAAGTATATTTCCAAATTGCCCTAAACTTGTCCCACCGTTCGTAAAAGCAGGGAAGATAAAATTCGTGAAACTGAGGAATCCAGTTTGAGAGCTATCAAAGAAAGCGAAGCTGAATTCATTGCTCATCAGGAATCTATTTCTTTTCAAAATTTTAATAGGCTGCTAGAAATTCTGGATTCATTACCCCATCAACAAAATTGGTTCAAACTAATTGAGGAGTCAAAGGTTATTTTTTTTAAAAATTGGTTTTAATCCAGGACCTACTATAAATTACGCTGTTGTAATACATTCAAATCTGAAGATGGAAACATATTTATATGGCCAAGAAACTTTTGTTGATGATAACCAAATCAAAACACCCTGTCATGTTAATAAGTTGGAAGTTATTGAAAATTGTTTGAATTTTATAAATGAAATATTAACGAAAAATTCTTTGGCCAACTATGATAATAATCGCTTTAAGCAAATTATAGATCATTTAACAAATGTCTTGGTTGAAGTAGAGTGCGATGACCTTGATAAAAGTGCTTCTCTTAACTTTCTTTCAGAACAGTTAAAACTTCATGTTAATCCAAAAGAGAGATATCGTTATTCTGCAAATACAATGGTTTTTTCCATCGGTCATGTACTCAATAAGCTCACATGCATATAAATATTTACGGCACTACAGTTCACTGATTTTACCTCATCTGTCAAAAATAAAAACTGTTTGAAATAAATTTTTAACCAATCCAACCAATGAAGATATAAAATTGTTTCTCGTATACACACATTCTATTTTCAGATTTTCAGAAGAGAATGAAAAAATGTCATATAACTTATGGATGAAACTCGTATTTAACCTTATTTGGACTTCAAAGGTGGAAATATTGTCGGGAATGCATTTAACAACTCGTATTTGGCTACGTCTGCTTACGCGTTCATGATATCCAGTGTCACATCGAAGCGAAAAGAAGTTATTCATATATTTTCAACTTCAACCATCAGCAGTGACACTCTTTTTGATTGTATTCGAACAATTGTCATTAAATTAGAAGAGATAAGTTACAAAGTATTTTGTATTATCAATGACAACAATGCACTCAATGGCAAAGCTATAAGTAATTTTTCACCAAAAAACCAATCAAGCATCGTTTATCCCCATTTATGTGACAACACAAAACCTATTTTCTTCTTATACGACTTTGTTCTACTAAAATGTATAAAAAATAATTGATTGAAGCCTACGAGTAACAAGATCTTAATCTTCCCAGACGTCGAGACTGGTGGGAAAAAAATTGCAAATTTCAATTCCTTAATATTGTTACATCAATTGGAACATGATAAATTATTGAAATTTGGGTATTCTTTATCACTGAAAGCATTATTTTCAACTACGTTTGAACATCAGAATGTCAATCTATCTTTAAAAGTTTTCAATCCATTTGTGAAAGAGGCCCCATTGAAATTTGGAACGAAAATTCTGAAGAAACTACTGAATTCATAGATATTGTATCAGCCTGGTGGAAAATTGTCAATGTGAAAACACCATTAAAAGGACAGAAACTTAAAGATAATTTCCTAACGCCTCGAATATTCGAGAATCTAGATGACCCTAAATTGTTATTTTTGCGGAAGATGATTCTCTGGCTTGATACTTGGAAATCTGGTAATTTTCCTCATAAATTTTCACACCAAACTCATACCGCTCTTTCTCACACAATTCATGGAATGTTGGAAATTACTCAATATTGTTTACAAGAATTTAAAATGAATTATTTTTTGTTGGGAAAACTTCAAACAAATTTATTGGAATACCAGTTTGGAAAATATAGACAATTATTAGGTGGTCAGTACAACATATCGATCAGGCAATTACATGAATCGGAGAAAAAATTAAGAATTCAATCTCTTTTGACGTTGTCATCACAAACTTTCAGAAATATACCCATAACCAGTTTTTTAGAAAACTTGGATTGTTCTTAAGAAGAGCAAAAACAGTGGCATAATTCATTTAATCCGGACATATATCTCGAAGAAAGTGATATTCAACAAGTTGAACATGAAATGTCGGTGATAACGTATTTGGCAGGTTATTATTGTTATAAAATTTTAAGGAACATAAAGCTCCAACTGTGTAAAACAAGGTTGGTGTATGATAAGCAAATGGTTGTTAAAGAAAGTTATGATTTAATTAAAATTTTGAATCGAGGTGGTTTATCGTTTCTAAAAGATGGTGCTATTCGTGTGGTTTTAATTAGTTATATATTGTTTAACAAACTACTTAAATATTATGAGGATGAGTTTCTGAGCATTCATCACAAAAGAGATTTTGTCATAAATTTTGTTTTTAAATACTGGCAGTTGCACGAATCAGAACATTACAAATTCAATATGTGTGCAAATCATAAGCACGAAAGCATTTTAAAATGCATTATTAATAGCACAACAAATACTTTATTGAAAAATTATTGTGGAAAATTCAACGACAGATTGGGCAAAAATGAAAAAAGGAAGCTGGATACTGTTTCTAGTAAGTAATTTTATTTTTATCAGTATTTTTGACGTTTTCTATAATGGTTTACTTTGAAATTTCGTTTTCCATTTTATTACAAAATCGAATGGGGTGCGATTGAGGGTTCAGTTCATGACTGGCAGCCCCATTTAAACAGGAAATCCTCATTTACAGTGAAAGATGTCTATAAGAATAGAAGAATAAATTCATTCAACTTATGTATAGTTTTTTGCGGTATATCTGTTACTATTATCTGTTATTTCTAATGTTAAATTGATATTGATTTTTGAGGTTAAAAGAATGTTGATCGTTTTGTTTGTGGTTTTACAGCTCAAGGACTACAATGGTCATGCTGCGCCGGGACCTACTGTTTTCCGAGGAATCCAAACCACTTAAGGCCTAGGTAATCAAACTTCAGACCACAGTGGTGTAAAGTTTAATGAGATCTCTAAGTAAATGTTCAGTTTACACTGTTGGGGGTCGAACCCAGATTAACGGCGCACTAGGCGAACATGGTACCATACTGCTAAACGGCAGGGCATCTCCAATCTTTAAATTTCTTTCCATAAACAAACAAAAAAATTTTGTAGATCCTAATAACAGACGGATTTCTTATAAAATTAAAAATAAATAAATAAATAAATAAAAGGAAAAATATTAGGTGGTGAAGTATCGAAGAAGGAGAAGAACAACTCAAAAAATGGGGAAAAACCTGTGTTTTCCATAAAATTTTAATTAATTGAGGAATTCTCCTCGTTCTGGATAAACAATTCAATCAATCTAAACTTTTAGTACTTTACGATGGTTAAAATCATACACTCTATAACAAAAAAAGGAGTTGTCCGATTGCGATAAAAATTGGTGGATGTAAAGAACATGCATAGAAAAAGAAAGATTAAAATTTCAGAATAATTGAATGATTTATTGCAGAGTTTGACCGTTACAAAGGGAGGAAGTCAATAAGGCGTTGGTCCACCTCTGGCCTGGATGCAAGCTGTCACACGACGTGGCATAGACTGATAAATAAAGATCCCGGATGGTGTCCTGCAGAATTTCTTGCCAAATTGTCCCCGACTGTCATAATAAATCGTCAATATTCCGAGATGGTTGCAATCGACTTTTCATAGCGTCCCAAATGTGCTCTATAGGAGAGAGATCAGGAGACCTAGCTTGCCAAGGAAGTGTTGGGAAAGCTTGAAGACAATTCATAGCAACACGTGCCGTGTGCGGCCGGGCATTGTCTTGTTGAAACGTAAGTCCAGGGTATCACAAAAGGAATAATAACATATCCAGTCCTAGAATGTCGTCTACGTACCGCTGTGCTGTAAATGTGCCAGAAATGACCACCAAAGGGGTCCGGCTATCAAAAGGGATGGCACCCCAGACCATAACGCCCTGTTGTGGGCATGTGTGGCGTGCAATAGTAAGGGCAGGATCCCCACGCTGCCCTGGACGTCTCCAGACACGTCTGCGGTTGTCGTCAGGACACAGTTGGAAACGGGACTCGTCACTAAAGACTATACGTCCCCAGTCAGCGCAGTTCCAAGTTGATCGAGCCCGGCACCACTGTAATCGGACTTGACGGTGTAAAGGCATGAGAAATAAACGACGTAACGGTCGGCGCGAGCGTAAATTCCGCTCTCTCAGTCGTCTGCAGAGGGTCATGTTGGACACATGTGTGCAGGCTTCACGTTGGATAGTTGATAATGACGAATCCGGTGCTGTGACAGCTGCTCTGACAATCGCTCTGTCTTCCCGTTCTGTTGTGGCCCTAGGTCGACCGCTGCCGTCCCGACGCTGACATCTGCCGTTGTTGACCCACTCTTGCCAGCACCGTCCAATCGCCGCATCGCTTCGACCCACATGTCCAGCGATTCTTCGATTCGTCCAACCAGCCTCTTTCAATCCGATAGCACAACCTCTTTCAAACTCTGACATATGCTCGTAATGAGCATGAATCTTTCGGCGAGGCATTGTTACAGTCGACGTAAGATATCCACAGTCAAAATGCAACAGAAATTTTGACCACATATTGAGAATCGCTCCTTATATACACCTGCTGAATGTGCAGTTCCGATGCGCTGGAATTCCTTCTATTCATTCATTGGGCACCAAATTTTAATCAATGGCATGTTCGGTCAAAATATCTTTGCATACGAAATTTCATAACAATCGGACAACTTCTTCTTGGTGCGTCGATTTTTTGTTATAGAGTGTATTGTATATGAGCTCAACCATGAGTTAGAACCATTTATCAAGCTTGGCAATAATGTCGATTCATAGAAACAGACCTACTGACATTGAGCACACCATTTTTATGAGTGAAAAATTGCATCTGAGAAAACAAAGTATTTAATTAAACATATTTCAAATAATTTTGCCATCTGTAACCAAATACATGATAATCCAAGGTGTTTCATGCTCTTTACATATGTATACATATATATATTTTTTTGTATATGTGAAAATTGAACTCGAGAAAAAGTATAATACACCATTCTGACATCGAGCACACCCTCTGAGAAAATCCTGACTGCTCCTCCGTAACATACTACATAAATCATATTTTAAAGTTCAATTACTTTGATTTCCCATTTTTACAGATTTAATGATGAAGGGAACAGTAACTGGGTTTCTTTAGACTATGAAAAAAGACTTTTCTTTTTGCTGATTTTAAGTTATCTTTATTATATTTTTATATAATATATCTACATTTACACACACACATATATATTTGTGTAATATATCTATAATATATTTATTTTATTTTGTTGATTTAAGTGAGTTTTTTCACTTTTTTAATTGAATTTACGATATAGTTTTGGTTAGTTTTTTTTAGTAAGTTAGTGCTTTTACTATTTAGGCACGCTCTCTGTTATTGTTAGTAAACAAGGAGGAAAGAAGCTAGGGCGGGGAAGTTTCATTCTGAGATTATCATAGTTTTGACTAGGGAACAAAACACATTTACAAACTGATATAATAATTTGCAATAACGTATAACTATGTTTTCCTGTGGTCCCGTAGATTATAGAATATATGTACAACCTTGTCTATAAAGATAATAAATAATATAATATCGAATATTTTTTCTCGGTCCCTAAGTATCGTTGTAGACAGATTTCACTGCATTAAGCTTTGAATATTCCAATACGGCACTGGTCGTTCGTATCGCACGTATGACTACTAGTGAAATGCCATGGTGGCAGCTGTCAGGCCTTGTTATCCCGTTGCTAACGGTTTTACTCACCAGTCCTTTGTCTTTGAAATGTATTTTTAACTGCGATACTAAATTCACCGTTTTATACAGGATTTTTTCATACAGAACTTGTGTGCTAGTTGAGTAAATAATAATAATAAATTAGAACTGCAGTAGTTTTGTGCTGATAACTGTTCATTAGTTTCATTCAGTGTATCACTATATGATTTATTTATTATCAAAGTCCTTGTTAAGCATTAGTCAATTGAATTGGCGACTCCGAGTCAATTGCGACTCTTCGTTAATGAGAGGGAAAAATCTCCTTAGCTCTTATCCTGTTTATTCTTAATTTTCCTGTTGTGAGAAACTCCGTGAAAGTTGAAGTTCAATTTTGTTCGCATTTTGTCCATACAGGGGGTTCTGGTCTAATGGAATGAATCATGAACGTAGTGTCCGTATCTGAGGGTGACTGCTAAGCAAGGGTTTGAAATACATTATTGTAAATCAGTTTCTACCAGGGTTTTTTAATTGACTGTAAAAGTGAGGTGACCGTGTTTGAGGGGTGTCGATTAAAAAGGTTTCACTGTATTTTCAACAGGGTGTAGCTGCTAGTCTATAGTATTTGAAACCTCTCAAAACTTCAACGTTTTGTCTATTTAATATTGAATTTTATAAACTCAAATTTCAAACGCTATGATTAACAAGTCCTGATACAATGCCTCTCAGTACACATATCCACAATTTTAATCAATCGGCACATTAAACTCAGAGTTGGTTATACGGTTATGCTGTGATAATTGGGTTTCTTTTGGACCCATAATAATAATAATAATTAAAAAAAAATATTTTCAAAGTAAATTAACTAAAATAATTTAGAATGATTATCAAAATACCTAAATCGTTAGGCCCCTCAACCTTTCTTCTCCGCGATAATATTTCTAATAACTGCTCAGCAGATTCCGATGTAGTCATGAAGCGGGGTGGTTCGTAAATCTTTCTATTTCTATAAAAGAGTCAATTCAAACATAAATAAGAGATACAAGGGGGAAAATAATGGCAAATACCATACATTTACATGCAGTGGTGGATTGCGGTTCATTTGCATGTTGATCTTTCTTTGTGCTTTATGACGCAAGGACATACTGTTCAAGATCATGCTCTCCCTGCATGGTATGACCTTGCATCATGCTGTGCAGGGGCCTATAGTTTTCCAAGGAGTAAGAACCTTTGTTGCTTATAGACCTAACATTAGACTACCGTGGGCAAAAGAAACAGGCATAATTCTATGGAACCCTTTGAAATGAAACATAGGTTAATACATGATGGACGCATCATCATTACGCTACTGTAGGGCATGATGAACTTGTTGTCATGGGCGTCGTTTGGGTGGGTCAGGATGGACAACTGCCCCCCCTCCCCCCCCCAGAATTGAAATATAGGCAATATTTTCAATACATTAAAAGGTTAAAGTGGTTATTTGTTTTGGGTTAGCATTGGCAAAAACAAACGCCCGCCGCCCCCCCCTCTGTAATTTGCCCTAATGACACTCTTGCTTGTTGTTATAATGTTCGTGAAACTAAAAACGGGTTAGCAACTTCTTTATTCCATGCAGAAGGGAGCATTTCGACTGCACAGCAAACTAATCATTTAAGTTTCTACTACAGCTTAGCAAACTAATCATTTAAGTTTCTACTAGAGCTTAGCAAACCAGTTATTAAAATTAGGAAGCACATCACTTAAAAGTATCGAATATTAAAAAAGTAAGGTACAAACAGTATTTCTGTATATTTAAAAAAAGTAATACACACTTACTTGATAAGATTCTCTATACTTTGTTCTTTCATTTTGATATCTAGTGTGATGAAAAAAAAGTTTTCATTTGATATATCAAAACAAATCTTATTATAAAGATCCAACCGCTATTTTTTCAAATTATTAGAATTGCTACATATATTACAAAGATTACACTTTTATTTTTTTTACTTAATAATTTTCGACACCCATGTAGAAATAAGCTCAAACTAGAGCTGTTTTTGTTTAGGAGAAAAAGAGACGCCGTCCTCATCCCGGATTCGAACCAGGGTCCCTCGGTTTATTATAAAAGAGTTTAACTATATAATCACAAAGTTGATGCTTCATCTTTTATTCTATTTAAAGTGAAAGGAAACTGGTAGGATCAAAATCCCTTACAGATTGGATAATTTAGCTAAAAACTTTTTTTTTCCAAGTTTTAGTTACATATTTGGCAAACATTTTCTCCTGAGAAATATATGGGCTTAATAATTTTATATAAATTATATTAGTTTTGGTGAAAAATGGTAACTTTTGGAAGAAGTTTAGTCAAAAGTACAAGTTTTTCAAAATTTTCAGTAAGCAATGTGGAATGAAAAGCATAATTCAGGAAAATTATTTTAATAAGTTATTTATTATAACAATGAATTTCAAATTTCCCTGATTTTGGCCTTTGTATTTCAAATTTCCCTGACTTAGGCCTTTTCATCTCAAATTTCCCTAACTTTTCCAGTCAGAAAAAGCTTCCTTAACTTACCCAAGTTTTTCAGATGCGTAGACACCCTAATCTTACCACCATGTTATGGCAGGGCAGTATCCCATTTTGAGTCATTCACTGAATAAAAATGGGAATGATGATTTCTATGAAGAAATGGGTTATTAATCTAACTCATTTTTGGGAACGTATTTTTTTTAAAATCATTCACTTAATTTTTTTCTTCTTCCGAACCACTCTCATAACCCTACACACCTCTAACGTGAGATTCGGTTGGGTAATTAATATCTCAACTAAAAAATACGAGAATCAGTATTTGAGGGAAACAATAAATCAAAACTCACCTAACAAACAAAGCGTATGTAGACCCCTTTGGCGATTGGCCTTAATCTTATCATAATAACTATCGGGCTCCCAGCCTTCGGCCCAAAGTACAATAGACACAGTTTCGCCAAAGCTGTACAGCTAGACAAACAAACAAATACTCACATGGAACAAACTGCATGCTTCAAAGGTGGGAAAAATCATTCATTTTGAAGAATGTATTCTTTTAAATGATTCACGACATAAGAGAATCACCATTCCCTTCCCATTCACTGCATGTAGATGGGAATAACCAACCTTTTAAGTGACTGAGTTATTCTCATTCACCTTACAGAATGCCCACTCTCACATTTCCGTATAATGAACATCTTACTTGTTTATGCTTTA
Organism: Dysdera silvatica; assembly: GCA_006491805.2. Taxonomy (NCBI): domain Eukaryota; kingdom Metazoa; phylum Arthropoda; class Arachnida; order Araneae; family Dysderidae; genus Dysdera; species Dysdera silvatica. The sequence continues at coordinate 28,704,037 of QLNU02015003.1, read as the reverse complement.
TAGCATAAGGACAGTTAAGATGGCGTTCCACCCCAGAACCTGTAGTTTTCCTAAGAATAAGGATCTCTGTTGTCTCGTAATCCAAACCTCAAATTACAGAGAAGTAGAGAAACTCGAAAGCGCTGGGTGGCATTGGTTGTTAAATAATATTTTTTTTCGCATTTTTAGACAAGCATGTTATCACTAACTACCACACTGAAGGGCAGGGGTGGGGAATCTTTCCATGTTAGAAGGCCACGTTAAGGAGGAGCATAGAGGGTTGCATTAAGTTAGCTGTAATATATGAAGGCTGCATGTGTTTTAATTGTGTCAGTTAATCAAGGAAGATTATTTGGTGAAATCATCTTCTATTCCTTCATACTTTACTTAGGCTGATTTTAAATAAAAAAAAGGCTGATTACAAATAAAAAAGACCAACAGAATCATATTAATAAAAATAAAAGGATTTTTTTCAAAATTTTAATTCGGTCAAAAGGCCGCACCTAAGGGCCTTGAAGGCTGCATGTGGCCATAAGGCTGAGGGTTCCCTATCCCAACTACATGGTATCGTGTGCTTCCAGTATATATACAAAGTACTGTCTTAACAGATGAACCAACAGCTCTGGGCTCAAGGCCCCAATCCAAACAGGGACCCCAAATTAGCAAAGAGTTTTTTTTATATGTATTATACTTTCTCCATTGCAAAACTTTACAAATTTAGATGTTTAAAGTGTGAAAGGGGGACCTCAAAAATTGATTTGAGCCCATAGCTCCTGAATGCATTATGATGCCCTCATGTGCACACACATCACATTTACACATAACGAAGAAAACATGTATAGCTGAAACATCTTAATTATTTATGAACCTAATACAAAATATTTTGCTTAATTAAAAGAAATCTTAAAAATGGGAATAGAAAGCAGCTATTTCAAAACAAGATTTGACATACAATAAATGTGTAAATGAATTTTAACTATATATTGTTTTTTCACAGCCACTTATAATTTTACTTTATGCTTAAAGAAGCATTCTTGTGAAGAGTAAGAGGTTGAATTAAGTGAGAAGGGCAACTACAAAAGGGAAAATGGCAAAAATACATTTATTTATTAACGAATATACCCACTCGTTGTAAAATCACATGATTCCATGAACCAGTAGGCATTCCATTGGTATATTTCCTTTTCAAAAGAGAGAGAGGTGGTGAACTCAGGTGCAAGGGATTGAGCGAGTCTAGTCAGCAGTTTTCGAAAGCGTTAACTTAACCAATTACTTTAAAAGTTTATATATCTTGGTGGTTTAGAAACTCATCCAAGATTGGACGAAAAGTTTAAAGCAAACTTTTAGCCTAAGTGAAGCAACCTAAGGAAAGCAACCATTTAGCAGTGATGCATCCAGAAATTTTTTTCAGGGGGTCTTCATCCACACGTTAGAAGGGGATAAATTACTTTTACCAAACATCAAACTTTATGTATAATACAACGGTGTTTTTTTTTTCAATATCAGATTTATGGGTTTTTAACCCCCAACTCCGCCTTGGATGAACAATTTTATTTAGCCGAAGTGAACTAACCTTTTAGTCAAGTTCAATATATCAATAATAATTAACCTAAAGTAGGCCAAATCACAGCTCACTGGCAAACGGTCATGATCTTATTTCAAATTAAAACTTTGGCATGAAACCGAATTAATCTTTGGAATTGAGGATGATACAAGCCATAGTTTCTCAAGGAAAAATAGCTTCTGTGTTAAGTGAGAATAGTAATTTCTCGTTACGTAAGAGTGACATAGGCACACACTTATATGAGATCGAGCACCTCACTCCAATAATATGAAAGAATTGCAATTTTACATACATTGTAATGCATAAATGTATGCAATATACATAAGCTCCCCCATACCCCTAATAATTTGAAAACTTCGTTGATGAAAAGTAGCAAGTTCTACGATATCTACATTAAAAAAAAACCACCGCTTAATGGATAAGATATAGGTGAAATGTCCTCATGTGTGTAAAAACAGAATATAAAACATAATATTTACAAGAGAAGGTATACCTGTAAACCACAACAGCCTATAGCATTCATAATAGATGCATTGTGAATGACCTTGTATGGTATATTTTTCTCTACAGCCCTAAGCACTAAATCAGAATGAGTCGTGGCGCTATAAGAAAAACATGAACGCAACACTATATTCAACAATATTGATACAGAACGTTTTGACAATTATAGATATTTTGACATGCAGTAAATACTATTACTAGCAGTTTCAACTGCTGAACAGACACTGCTCCAAGTTTTTCCTATTCATAATGTGTGGGATTATTCCAAAGTTATATACTAATTATACCTTACTTCCTTTTCCTTTTTTGTGTGTTATAACACGATGCAGTAGTGCAGGAATTTAAAACTCATGGGGGTGGGGCTCAATGGGCTTTAAAGAAGATTGTGGGACATGGGTATAGAGAAAATTAGCCTTAATATCCAATGGTGGGGGGGGGCTGAACCCTCTGAGACCCTGCTTTTTCTACACCTCCTCTAACGATAACTGAGATCATTCTGTGCCAAATGAGGTCTTCATTCATCCATAGGCAATAATACTTCATGGTCGCAGTTGGAGTTGTTCCATGTTCAATTTCTTTCGGTGGTAGCAACAGCAAAGCGACGGGAAAAGCCAACCAACTGCGGTTTATGGTGCAACAAGGCAAAGATGATGCTGCATTAGGACTCGGTTTTGACCTTGGTGGCTTTACATGTTATTTGGTACTTAAGTCTGAGAAGGGAAATACCATATAAACCTTAATCAAGAAGAAAATTAGAATGCCAAATTTTTTGTGAGTGGCGATCTTTTGGTAAAATTAGCATACTTATGTGATATTTTTGAAAAGGCGAATGCTCTGAATCTCCCTGCAGGGAAGAAACATGCATCTGTTAAACTCAATTGAGACAATTTTAGCTTTTATAAAAAAAACCCAACTAAAACTATGGAAAAGAAAACTGAATTAAGACGGAGGCAAAGAAAGTTTCCTTCTTGTTGCAACAGTTTTTGACCTCCAATGGAGTTAATTTCAATCCAGGCATAAAGCCATTTTTGAAGACTTATCACAGCTTATCGCCTGGTTTTGGAAATATTTTCAAAATGACAATATTGATAAATTTGTATGGATTCAAGATCCAGTTCATGCCATTGCTCCATCTGAATTTACTGTTGTAGAAGAAGAGAATTTGATTGAGTTGTTTTGAGATAACACGTTGAATGCAAAATTTTGCAGCATGAGGTTAGCTGAATTTTGGATGTCAATAAAAGAGGAATATCCCCTTTTGAGTGGTAAAGCTCAGAGAATTTTAATTTTGTTTGCAACTTCTTATTTGCGTTAAGCTGGGTTTTCAGTGGTTGCTGTGATAAAAACTAAGTATCGTACAAAATCCAATGTGAGAAGGAAATGAGGGTGGAAGTGTTTAGCTTGATGTCACGATTTAAAAGATATGCGTGGTGATCAACAGGCCTCTATCCTCTAATCTCGAACCTCTATCCAACTAATTATAATTAGTTGAATTTTTCTAATTACATTATTTTGTGATCTTCAATAAATGTTTTATTTTTACCTAGGTATGTGTTAGAATTTGAAATAGGGCACCTTGGGAAAATTTGAATTCAGCCAGGACGTCACAAATTGCAAAAGTTTGAGAACCATTGGTGTAACCAATCATGGCCCAGAAAGAGTAATTGGTATTTAATAAGGAGAAGTGGTTATATTTTCACAATGCAAGAAAAGTCAGTAGCATTGCTAGGGGAGGCAAGGGGTGGTTGCCCTGGGCACTACAGTTTGTGACGCGGTAATTAGCTTTTAAAAAACAATGACATGCACAACAATTACAGTCACTCGCCCCAGGCGGCGAAATATCTAGCTATGCCACTAAGGAAGGTCATGCTACACTGGGGACCTCGGCTTGCAAGGGAACCAAACTCTGAATTATGACAGGCAGAAAAACAGTTCATGCTCTACAGTACCATTCAGAGTTGAATCCTGGTTAGCGGCACAGTGTCGCCACTATGCTGGCGTTATCATTATGCCACTACTGGACTGAGAAAAAATTAGAAATAAAACTTGCATGATTATTGCACTGAAATTTCAATTAAACTTGCAAACTATATTTACAGATAGAGATTATAATGTACCAACTGTCCTACATTTTCAAAAATATACATTATGAAAATTACATCAAGCATGTTCGGCAATAACTGCAGACTAAAATATTTCTACATAACACAAATACATCGGTTTTATTATGTGTGTGTGAAGTGAACCTTACCCAAATGGATCACCCACAACAAGAAAAGCGACATCACATTCAGCTGCATCCAAAAGTATGGAATCTGAAATCAAAACCAGGTTTACATTAAGTTTTTATTAAAAGTTATTTTCATTGGGTTGTTTGCATTCAATGGTGAAAAGATAGCCAAGGTCATACAGTATCAGGGTCTTAATATTTCAAGTATATTTTTTTACGAGTTTTACTACACAAGGACAGCAAGGGTCACGATGAGTCTAGACCTACAGTTTTCTGAAGAATTCGAACCTCTTTCAGCCTAGGGAAGCAACTCCAATAAGCAATTAGTTGGTGACTACATTTTTTCGAGCCATTGCTGGGAACCAATTTTGTTTCTAAACAGTTTCTTAATACATCACTACCTGACAATAGTACTTCATATCAGTACTTAACATCAGTAAATAACACAAGTCCCAAAAGTATTAAAAATCTCACCAGAGTCCTGTTCCACCATTGACCTATCTGCGACAATGATTTCTTTGCCATAGAATTCCTCCTACAAACAAAAGTATTATAGCATGTTATATCATACATGAACAACAATACTTAAAGTAAAAAATATAAATTTTTATATAAAGAGAGAGACAGAGAAAAGACCACTGCTTTTGAAGAAATCCTTAAATAGTGTGAGAATAGCAGAGGCCATGCTATTTCAAAGGAGTTGTAAACTTACATAGTTTTGAAATGCATGCAGTGTGAAAGTACAATATTTGCTCATATTAAAATTTGCAGCAAATACTGCTCTCTTAAGCATGTACACACCATGTTTGATGTAGCATGACCTTCAATGACCTTGTAGCATAAAAATTGATCCAATTCTCTTAATCACAAAACATCATCGAATTGATTTTAAGTGTAAAAAAAAAACCAAACAAGCAAGTGAACGAAAATCGCTTAAGGTCGATATTTATTACTTAACAGGTTTCATTTAACATTAAATCTGCTATTGCTCTGCTTTGTCCGTCTGTCTGTCTGCCACCAATAGAAACGTTAATCCACAAGTGCTGCCTTAGCTGTTGTTGTGGGTTTACACATGTTTACTAATCACCATTCAGAGAGCAAGTCAGTGTCAACTAGCCAACACTTGGCGAGTAGAACACTGGAAGTAAGTGAGTTGGAATTTAATGAGCTAGAAGTTGTAGTTTACTTCCAAATTACAACTTGCCAAATTTTGGCAATTTAAAAAATTGAAGAATTGTATTTCATTTTCAAAGTCCAACTCACCAATTTCTATATGTGAAACTTACAAATCCTAACTCGCAAAACTTCCAAATTTCAACTCACCAATTTCCAACTCACATGCAGATTTACCATTTTGCCACCCCTAGGCTATTTTTACCGTCCCAGGGCTACTTTTTTGCCACCACTTCCTACCCGTTCCCCCCCACCCCCAATCAGTAATAGGAACATGAAAATTATTATATTCAATATACGCCAAAAAATTTTGTATTGACAATAAATACGTTGAAAAACAAACTCATAAATTGAAACATAAACATTAAACAATATTAACTTATATTGAAGTATTATCTCTTCTTGGTATATAATAAATCAAATTCAATTTTATTGAAATAAATTTTAATTTTAGCAAAAAATAAAAGCCTATCGAACACTGGTATTTAAATGGAAAGCATGACGTCTAGCTTTCTTCTCGGCAGAACCTCTGATTATATCATATGGTATTAAATTTTTTATATCAAACTTAATACACAAAATTTTGCCGCCCCAGTCTATAGCCTATTGGGAAATATGGCACTGGCCACCCCATAAAACGGGTAGTTTTCTAGAAGAACAAGAGGTGGCTGATTTAACCAAGTTTTACTGCATTATCGAGATCAGTGGTTTTCAACCTGGTCCACGACAATCTAGAGTACCGACATCTCTGCCTATAGACACATCTCTCCCATATCCGATTTAAACAAATTACTTTGTATATTCTAAAATATGTACCTGAAATAATTTAATCGTGACATCAAGCTTTATACACCCAGTCTAAAGGTTAGTTTAAAAAACTTGATAAACAAGATGTATAGCAGTGTCAATTAAAATTTAAGGTTATAAATTATTTAAATATTTTTAACTAAATAGTCACATTAACTATTTAATTAAATAATTAAAATAATTATTTGATTAAATAATTAAAATAATTATTTGATTAAATAATTTAAATACTCATTTAATTAAATAAATTAATTAATTAATCAATTAATCTAATCATGATAATTTTTAATGTATTGTTTTTTATTTCTTCTGAAGTAATCTTTGCCCACTCTTTCAAAAAATTCTGCCGACACCCACGCTCTATGCTTATGTATATTGAGTAACTTGGTAAATTTTCAATATTAACAATAGCTATCATTATCGTATTTGTGGAAAACCTTTATCTTACCCTTTTTATTATTAACTTACAAACCAAAAACAACAGTGGATGCATTATTTATTGAAACCTGCTAAAATAATGTCATACTACATAGGGTGTAGGCAGAATGGAAGAATTTAGAACCAGTATGAAGGTGAATAAGAACTAAATCAGAGGGAAGAAGAAGGAAAATGGGAGTGGGGGGGGGGCTAGGAAAAGATGGCTGTATGAAGTAAAGGAAGACCTCAGCAGGAGAAGAGTAAGAGAATGGTGAAGGATATTTCTAAACAGAGGAGATTGGGTGATGATTGTTAAGGAGGTCCAAATACTTCAGGGACTGTAACGCCACAAAAAAGATGGGGTTGTATTTTTATGGCGCAAGGACAGTGAGGGTTATTATGCTTTAAACAAGATGAACCACAAACGAGGAGGAGGAGGAAGACCTAAGTTTTATAATAGCTTATGGTAATAATCAGCAGTAGTGAGTAACGAAAGCTTTAACAACTAGTTCACAGAATTGCAATGTTTGACGACCGATAGGCCTAAGTTTAAAAAGCTTGAGTAGGTCTATTCTATTTAGCATAACCAATAACGAAAAAAGCTAATCAGTTTTAATTTTCAAAATTATTTTAGGCAAACTGGCTTCAGCTTACCATGGGAAATAATGTTTAAAAATATAGGTTAATTATTGAAGTGTTTTTTTTTTTGTGTGTTTTATAGCATGAGAACCGCTAATGTTGTGCTGCACTAAGGTTTATCTTTTTCTAAGAAACCCAAATCTGTTACACAGGTTGGGATGATTAAATATGAGTAAATACAAGTAAAGTATCGATGCTTTTGGCACTTCTACATAGGGGAAAAAAAAAAAATGAAGATTTTAATGTGAACCTTACACGATCAATAATAGCATTGATGGAAATCATAAATCTACTTGAATGAATATTTTGTTACCGATATCCTTGTGATATGAATTAAATTGTATTGTCTTATGACAGCAGTTTTGTTTGAAATGATTATTCTGATCTTTCGACTGAATGGTTCTTATATAGTTTGTTCACTTTTGATCTCTTTATGTTTTATTAAAATTATAATAGTTAAATGGATTAGCTTTTTTTTTATTCAACAAATTATGGCACAGAATGAAGATCAGTCTATCATTATCTTAAAGAAGCTATTGCACTCCATTCCTTGAAATGTAAACGATCATATCTTCGACTCCCCGGAAATTCTTAGAACTCAAGATACTTAGACATCACAAACGTTACCACCTCCAAAAATATTACTTCATTATTTTCTACATTAAAGAGCATTTCAAATTATCTGAAAGGTCGAAAAGTAATGAAGTAAAAAAAAACTTTGGAAGTAATGACATTATTATGGGTCTTGCGAGGTCTGCTTAATGAAAAGGTTTAAATCTATAAATATGAAATCATCGATGACATAAGATCATCAATAATCAATATGAAATCACATCAGTATTTGTCAGTGGCATAGCTAGCCCTTAGTTCTGGGAAAGCTAACACTGAGGGCTACAGTCTCCATTGCCATACAAATAGTATTCACTTGGTAAG
>QLNU02015003.1:28684377-28694794 GCA_006491805.2 Dysdera silvatica | reverse complement strand
TCTACAGCCCTAAGCACTAAATCAGAATGAGTCGTGGCGCTATAAGAAAAACATGAACGCAACACTATATTCAACAATATTGATACAGAACGTTTTGACAATTATAGATATTTTGACATGCAGTAAATACTATTACTAGCAGTTTCAACTGCTGAACAGACACTGCTCCAAGTTTTTCCTATTCATAATGTGTGGGATTATTCCAAAGTTATATACTAATTATACCTTACTTCCTTTTCCTTTTTTGTGTGTTATAACACGATGCAGTAGTGCAGGAATTTAAAACTCATGGGGGTGGGGCTCAATGGGCTTTAAAGAAGATTGTGGGACATGGGTATAGAGAAAATTAGCCTTAATATCCAATGGTGGGGGGGGGCTGAACCCTCTGAGACCCTGCTTTTTCTACACCTCCTCTAACGATAACTGAGATCATTCTGTGCCAAATGAGGTCTTCATTCATCCATAGGCAATAATACTTCATGGTCGCAGTTGGAGTTGTTCCATGTTCAATTTCTTTCGGTGGTAGCAACAGCAAAGCGACGGGAAAAGCCAACCAACTGCGGTTTATGGTGCAACAAGGCAAAGATGATGCTGCATTAGGACTCGGTTTTGACCTTGGTGGCTTTACATGTTATTTGGTACTTAAGTCTGAGAAGGGAAATACCATATAAACCTTAATCAAGAAGAAAATTAGAATGCCAAATTTTTTGTGAGTGGCGATCTTTTGGTAAAATTAGCATACTTATGTGATATTTTTGAAAAGGCGAATGCTCTGAATCTCCCTGCAGGGAAGAAACATGCATCTGTTAAACTCAATTGAGACAATTTTAGCTTTTATAAAAAAAACCCAACTAAAACTATGGAAAAGAAAACTGAATTAAGACGGAGGCAAAGAAAGTTTCCTTCTTGTTGCAACAGTTTTTGACCTCCAATGGAGTTAATTTCAATCCAGGCATAAAGCCATTTTTGAAGACTTATCACAGCTTATCGCCTGGTTTTGGAAATATTTTCAAAATGACAATATTGATAAATTTGTATGGATTCAAGATCCAGTTCATGCCATTGCTCCATCTGAATTTACTGTTGTAGAAGAAGAGAATTTGATTGAGTTGTTTTGAGATAACACGTTGAATGCAAAATTTTGCAGCATGAGGTTAGCTGAATTTTGGATGTCAATAAAAGAGGAATATCCCCTTTTGAGTGGTAAAGCTCAGAGAATTTTAATTTTGTTTGCAACTTCTTATTTGCGTTAAGCTGGGTTTTCAGTGGTTGCTGTGATAAAAACTAAGTATCGTACAAAATCCAATGTGAGAAGGAAATGAGGGTGGAAGTGTTTAGCTTGATGTCACGATTTAAAAGATATGCGTGGTGATCAACAGGCCTCTATCCTCTAATCTCGAACCTCTATCCAACTAATTATAATTAGTTGAATTTTTCTAATTACATTATTTTGTGATCTTCAATAAATGTTTTATTTTTACCTAGGTATGTGTTAGAATTTGAAATAGGGCACCTTGGGAAAATTTGAATTCAGCCAGGACGTCACAAATTGCAAAAGTTTGAGAACCATTGGTGTAACCAATCATGGCCCAGAAAGAGTAATTGGTATTTAATAAGGAGAAGTGGTTATATTTTCACAATGCAAGAAAAGTCAGTAGCATTGCTAGGGGAGGCAAGGGGTGGTTGCCCTGGGCACTACAGTTTGTGACGCGGTAATTAGCTTTTAAAAAACAATGACATGCACAACAATTACAGTCACTCGCCCCAGGCGGCGAAATATCTAGCTATGCCACTAAGGAAGGTCATGCTACACTGGGGACCTCGGCTTGCAAGGGAACCAAACTCTGAATTATGACAGGCAGAAAAACAGTTCATGCTCTACAGTACCATTCAGAGTTGAATCCTGGTTAGCGGCACAGTGTCGCCACTATGCTGGCGTTATCATTATGCCACTACTGGACTGAGAAAAAATTAGAAATAAAACTTGCATGATTATTGCACTGAAATTTCAATTAAACTTGCAAACTATATTTACAGATAGAGATTATAATGTACCAACTGTCCTACATTTTCAAAAATATACATTATGAAAATTACATCAAGCATGTTCGGCAATAACTGCAGACTAAAATATTTCTACATAACACAAATACATCGGTTTTATTATGTGTGTGTGAAGTGAACCTTACCCAAATGGATCACCCACAACAAGAAAAGCGACATCACATTCAGCTGCATCCAAAAGTATGGAATCTGAAATCAAAACCAGGTTTACATTAAGTTTTTATTAAAAGTTATTTTCATTGGGTTGTTTGCATTCAATGGTGAAAAGATAGCCAAGGTCATACAGTATCAGGGTCTTAATATTTCAAGTATATTTTTTTACGAGTTTTACTACACAAGGACAGCAAGGGTCACGATGAGTCTAGACCTACAGTTTTCTGAAGAATTCGAACCTCTTTCAGCCTAGGGAAGCAACTCCAATAAGCAATTAGTTGGTGACTACATTTTTTCGAGCCATTGCTGGGAACCAATTTTGTTTCTAAACAGTTTCTTAATACATCACTACCTGACAATAGTACTTCATATCAGTACTTAACATCAGTAAATAACACAAGTCCCAAAAGTATTAAAAATCTCACCAGAGTCCTGTTCCACCATTGACCTATCTGCGACAATGATTTCTTTGCCATAGAATTCCTCCTACAAACAAAAGTATTATAGCATGTTATATCATACATGAACAACAATACTTAAAGTAAAAAATATAAATTTTTATATAAAGAGAGAGACAGAGAAAAGACAACTGCTTTTGAAGAAATCCTTAAATAGTGTGAGGACAGCAGAGGCCATGCTATTTCAAAGGAGTTGTAAACTTACATAGTTTTGAAATGCATGCAGTGTGAAAGTACAATATTTGCTCATATTAAAATTTGCAGCAAATACTGCTCTCTTAAGCATGTACACACCATGTTTGATGTAGCATGACCTTCAATGACCTTGTAGCATAAAAATTGATCCAATTCTCTTAATCACAAAACATCATCGAATTGATTTTAAGTGTAAAAAAAAAACCAAACAAGCAAGTGAACGAAAATCGCTTAAGGTCGATATTTATTACTTAACAGGTTTCATTTAACATTAAATCTGCTATTGCTCTGCTTTGTCCGTCTGTCTGTCTGCCACCAATAGAAACGTTAATCCACAAGTGCTGCCTTAGCTGTTGTTGTGGGTTTACACATGTTTACTCATCACCATTCAGAGAGCAAGTCAGTGTCAAATAGCCAACACTTGGCGAGTAGAACACTGGAAGTAAGTGAGTTGGAATTTAATGAGCTAGAAGTTGTAGTTTACTTCCAAATTACAACTTGCCAAATTTTGGCAATTTAAAAAATTGAAGAATTGTATTTCATTTTCAAAGTCCAACTCACCAATTTCTATATGTGAAACTTACAAATCCTAACTCGCAAAACTTCCAAATTTCAACTCACCAATTTCCAACTCACATGCAGATTTACCATTTTGCCACCCCCTAGGCTATTTTTACCGTCCCAGGGCTACTTTTTTGCCACCACTTCCTACCCGTTCCCCCCCACCTCCCAATCAGTGGTAAGAACATAAAAATTGATACATTCAATATACGCCCAAAACTTTTATATTGACAATAAATATTTAAAAAAAAACTCATAAATTGAAACATAAACATTAGATAATATTAACTTATATTGAAGTATTATTTCTTTTTGGTATATAATAAATCAAATAAATTTTATTGAAATAAATCTTAATTTTAGCAAAAAATAAAAGCCTATCAATGGGTATTTAAATGGTACATGTTCTAGCTTCTTTCTTCTTGAAAACATTGATTATATCATACGGTATTAAAGATTGTTATTCTGGACCCAATACATAAAATTTTAGCGCCTTAGCCTATAGCCTGCTATTGGGAAATATGGCACTGGTCACCATTGCAAAACGGTTACAAAATTATTTTAGGCAAACTGGCTTCAGCTTACCATGGGAAATAATGTTTAAAAATATAGGTTAATTATTGAAGTGTTTTTTTTTTTGTGTGTTTTATAGCATGAGAACCGCTAATGTTGTGCTGCACTAAGGTTTATCTTTTTCTAAGAAACCCAAATCTGTTACACAGGTTGGGATGATTAAATATGAGTAAATACAAGTAAAGTATCGATGCTTTTGGCACTTCTACATAGGGGAAAAAAAAAAAATGAAGATTTTAATGTGAACCTTACACGATCAATAATAGCATTGATGGAAATCATAAATCTACTTGAATGAATATTTTGTTACCGATATCCTTGTGATATGAATTAAATTGTATTGTCTTATGACAGCAGTTTTGTTTGAAATGATTATTCTGATCTTTCGACTGAATGGTTCTTATATAGTTTGTTCACTTTTGATCTCTTTATGTTTTATTAAAATTATAATAGTTAAATGGATTAGCTTTTTTTTTATTCAACAAATTATGGCACAGAATGAAGATCAGTCTATCATTATCTTAAAGAAGCTATTGCACTCCATTCCTTGAAATGTAAACGATCATATCTTCGACTCCCCGGAAATTCTTAGAACTCAAGATACTTAGACATCACAAACGTTACCACCTCCAAAAATATTACTTCATTATTTTCTACATTAAAGAGCATTTCAAATTATCTGAAAGGTCGAAAAGTAATGAAGTAAAAAAAAACTTTGGAAGTAATGACATTATTATGGGTCTTGCGAGGTCTGCTTAATGAAAAGGTTTAAATCTATAAATATGAAATCATCGATGACATAAGATCATCAATATGAAATCACATCAGTATTTGTCAGTGGCATAGCTAGCCCTTAGTTCTGGGAAAGCTAACACTGAGGGGGCTACAGTCTCCATTGCCATACAAATAGTATTCACTTGGTAAGTTACGTTTTTATAGGTGGATAAATATTTTACAGGGCGGCTAAACCCACTACATTTATACTTTTTTTATATATATACACAATTGAAATAAAACTGTTTTACCAAAGCATCTTTTCCCACGGTCAACATGGAAGTGTATGCTTCCAAATAAACTTTTTCGCACTTTTTCACTGCTTCTAAACCTTTCAAAGTTACATCTTTCACATCGCCCAGTCCAAGACCAACTAAATAAAGCATGGCTTATTTTCCAGATAAGATGGTTATAGATTTTTTAGAAAAAACGGTTATAGAAATTTTAACCTTTATTCTAAAATAATAAGTAAATTATTAATATCAAATTAATAACTGAGTAAACACGATGTTTTCATTTCACGTTTAGCAACTTGTTGTTTCTGTTAAGTTTCTAGCTTCGAGGCCTTGTTCTCTTCGTAAAACATGACTGTAGCGGGAGATCACTTGCACCCAAGGATGAATTCTCCTCCGTTTTCTACGCACCTGAGAGGAAAATGCACAATATTACTGGCGCAGTATAGCCCAGATGCTCTTGCGCCATAAAAAAGCCAAACAAACAAACAATGTTAATTACAGACAATTTTACTGTATTCCACGTAGGGAAATCATGGCGAGAAAAAGGGATAATTCTGAATTTTTTTACTGCATTCGACACAAGAATGGCTGAAATCTGACAAAAATTAAAATTATCAGACAAATTCAATTCATGATAAAATACAAGGATTAAATGGAGAAAAAAAACCCCTCAAACGATTACAAATAATTCGATCAAATACAATCTGACTTCGCTTTAACGATAGCCTCGATTTAACTATTGCTTTTATTGGTCCGGACTGATTGGGTTGTCCGGATAACAATGGAGATCCAGCAGGAATAGAGCACCTTCGGCGGCCACCCTCCCATTAAACTCTTTGCACAATGAGTCCAGTGTCATATTCTCCTCGATTTAAGGATAACTCTTTGACATTATTCTGTAGCCGCAAGTAGAATTTCAATTAGAAAACCAATTTCATTTGAGTTCACTTAATTGAAATGAATGCTAGATGACGTTTGTGTAAAGTATTTACTGCGTTTTGACGTCACTAACGATCTTTTCGGCGGATTTAAAAAAAATGCAATGTTAAGTGCCGACTCCCAAGGAAAAACCAAAACAAACTTCAATCAAAAATCTCTTTTCAAAGTAGTAATTTCGTAGCATGAGTGTCCATATAAGTAATTCTAGGAAGTGGGAGGGGGGCGGGGGTCTGAGAAAAATTACCTTCTTCTTAAGGCTGTAAAACAGTTTAATGAATGTACAAGATACTAAAATGCTACAAAAATAATTGATACTGTTTGACAATTAGTAATGAGCTAAAAAGTACCTTATTTTAAAATCTACTTGTAAAACCTTTGAAAGTAAATGCATAGCAGAATTAGGCAAATAAAATTTTTGAACGGCTAGGGGGCGCTCGAGATCACCTGCCCCCCTATGTGGGCGCCCATGTACGATAACATTAATTTACCGGGAGAAAATTATTTTAAAAAAAGTGGCTAACTGTTATACCAATTCTTTTCGTAACTCGAATACTATTGAATTAACAATCGACTAGAACGCGACCATGAAGGGCCTGTTTACAGTACATCGCAAGTAGCTTATTGGTTAGCGAACCGCGCCCTTGGAAACGGAACTCCACCCTCTGCCCTCTGACCCCATCCCTCCGGTAGCGAAGCGTGGGTCGCTGTCATTGCCAACGAGCTGATGATTTATTGAAAGTCGGTTGTCGCTCCCTCTCCTCTTCCCTACCCGTCGCCCGTTCTGGCTCGAGCCCTGACCAATGACGTGGGAAAAGACTCGTCCGAGGTGAAATTAGTTTCTGCAAACTTCTACTAATTTCGAGAAAGCAGTAGCGCTCATTCTGTCCAGATTGTTCTCTATAAGCTATTTAAAGCTTCCCCGTATGGATTGGAAGAGAGAGAGAGAGAGAGAGAGAGAAAGAGAGAGAGAGAGAGAGATTAAGATACTTTCCTATCACAGTACTGCAGAAAATAAAATCCAACGACCAAAAGGATCTGTTTACAAAGTGGATAGTATTGTGGATAGTATTGCGCATATCACAGTTGCGAGTACCGAGCGAAGTTTTAGCAAACTCTAAAACTTATAAAAACTTACCTCAGATCGACTATGACCGAGAAGAGATTTAGTGCTCTGGCAGTTTTAGCAATTGCAAACGAGGAAGCCAAAAAGTTGGACTTTAAACAAATTTTAAAATCTTTTGCAAGTGCCAAAGCCAGAAAGATTCCTTTAGATGTTTAACATATTGCATTTGGCTGTGAAGTCAAATAACATTGAATATTACTAGTTTTTTCCATACCTTAATTATTATTCTTCGTTCAGCACTATATTAATATACCATATTTTTTGAAATGCATTGATTTTCTTTAAAACTACAAATCATATTGAGATTTTTTTTTTTTTTACTTCTACCCCAACTCTTTAACTCCCTAATTTTACTTAGGGCTATTTTCTGTTCATGGCCATATGCCTACTAAAAGTAAGCATTTAAAAGGGCCAATTGAAAATTTTTCAATGTTGAGTCGATAATTAAAAGCTTAGTTGGAAGATTTGGGAGAGGGACATACGTGTGGGGGGTGCCGTAAGTAACCTCGCCTCCGGCGCCTACAACCCTTGGGGCGGCCCTGCTCGTTATCTGTACCAGCCAAGAGTATGCTAACACAGTACTGAGAGCGCGCGATGATTGAGCAATAATGGCTGCTGTCTTTCACATGAACACCAGTTAACCAATCAAGCAGCCTGAGCTCGACAACAATACATGACAGAACTTTCCCCATATATGGCTCTGGGTGCAAGCGATCTCTCGCTACGTGCTTGTCGTTGTAAATAACACTGAGTAAATGCTCTAAAAGCGCTTGAGGTTTTGGGCCCTTCTTTGATTGTCATTCATAAACCATTCTTTATATGAATAACAACGAATCGTTTGTAAATTTACTTAACGTCTATGATGATTATTCTGACTAAAAGAGAATCTGTGGGACAAGCCGGAATGCTTCTTCGATGACTTTTTACAATTTTCGTCCAGCAGTTCTCCACCTCCAGAATTTTTATGATTCATTTCCGAGGAGAACGGATCAAGAATTTTGTTTACATTTCCGATTTATTTTGAAATTTCACCGCTAGCTTTATTGGCGGAATTCAATGGAAATATATATTTATATTGTGTATTTCCAGCGTAACATGGCCTTTGCTGTCCTAGCGCACTAAAAAAAGGATTTTTTTTTTATTACGATATTTATTTAAATATATTTTCGTGCTATTTATTTTCTTGGAGATATTTCTGGTTTGAGCTTTTTCGAGTTAAATATGACGTTTATGCAAAATTTGAGAAAAGTTAGCGATCGTTTATTTACTAGGCATCTGTTTGCCACTAATACCGTACTAGGTCTCGGTTTTATGGCAGCAGGTGATTCGGTTCAACAATATATTGAAAAAAGGTTTTATCCTGCTAAACAATTTGATACAAATAGAACAAGTAGGTTTGGTGATAAAGATGTCGTATCTTTGACTCGTCGCCAAATTCTTCGCCAACGGCGAATCAATTCTGGATAAGAGGAGTATCGCATTGTATTAGAGCATGGTGCAACCCAAAATAGCAAAATAATGTTGAAATTACCACCCCGTTTTTTATTTATTTTTTGTTTTTAAAGAAAAGAGGTGTTTATGTCCTATAAATTTTAAAAGGTCTGGAGGTGGATTCAGGGAACGAAATTATTGTTTACTTGTGTTCCCTCAAAGAGGAGGAGGACCTGGATATGAGAACAGGGTTCCAAGGCAACTTGGAATTCTCGAGGCAGTTGAAATTGTCCCTAAATGTCAGGGAGGGTATAGTACAGAATATGGTAAGTGCGCCAACTTCTGCAAACTTTGCCAACCCCATTCCATTTCTGAGAAATATGGCAACCATGCTGAATTTCAGATGATTCCATCATTTTTAGAATTTTTTTATTTCTAGTACGTTTAGGGAAGGAGAATAAATAAAAAACATTTATATGGAAAAAAACTTTATTGGTGCACTGTTTATTTTAATATTAAATCAGCCTTTTACTGATTCAGGCAGAGCACATGGTTATCTGAACAGTCACAAGCAGGAGGGGGCCTGGGTTGTCTCCCTCCCCCCAGTTCGGTTCCTGTGATTCAGGTAAGTGTACTAATTGCATGAAAAATACTATATTGATTCAGGTGATTGATTTATGGGCCGTTATAATAAGGAAGTACTCGCAAAAAAAAATAATTTATATAAGAATTATGTTTTTTATTGATGAAAGATTGTTTTGTAATGGTTGTTGCCCAATTTATCCTGCTTATTGCATTTTTTCAACGTTTTTCTGTACCAAAAATAAATTGCCTTTTCAAAATGGCAGAACTGCAGTGCAGCTGCCGTACTTGACAATTGTGGCAGAGTTTGCAGAAGTTGGTGCACTTACCGTGTTGTGTACTATACCCGGTCAGGGAAAACCTCCTTTTGTTTTAAATAGCTGGAAATCTTTCGCCTGACATTGAAACTATTGTTTATTGAACGTGAAAAATTTGTGATGTGGCCTAGATACATAATTTTTAGTTAATTTCAGTTTTACATTTTAATATAAACTTTGATAAAAATTTCACATAGAAAAGTTACAGTTTTGTCAATATCGTGTTAGATATTCTGGTAGAAAACTTTTAACTATGCATTCGATTTAAGGTGAGCCATACATCTTTTCTGGCGAAACTTTAGAACATAGATTCGGCTATCGTATGGGCCTTTTCATGCTAAATCTGGTTTGTTAGTACTTTATTTTTTCTGGCAATCCTCTGACCTCTTTTCAAATCCTGTTTCTCGATGGAGGCTTTGCAGTCGCTAAAGGTCTCCCCCGAGGATCACACAGCAAGACCTTTGCAACAGTAACAGCATCCTATATCCTCCATCCATGTATTCATCCTTTGGGCACTAATTCAATCAAAATCTAAGCGATTTTTCAATTTTTCCAACATGACATACATATAATACACATATTCCTGCCATGTTAGAATATTTGGTAATAGTACAGATTACAACAACTCTGCCACGATGCCAGTGGCCGTAACAAAGCATCCACCATAATAGAATGTTGTTTTCCAGACGTTTTTGTGACTTATTACTTTAATGCAGTAGGTGTCCCTCATATCTCTCTTACTAAAATCATCAGTAAGTCATGGCCCCAGATCCTTTTGAATTTGTAAAGCTTACGATAGGAAAAATAAAAACATTCACGATAACAGCAGAGTTTTAAAACATCCTTCCATTAATGTATTTTTTTTTTCAATATGGCAGAATTGCTGTATATATATGTGTGTCTGTGATCGCAAGTTTTGAAAAAAAGTAGCCCATTATTGCGGTAATCTGTATTAGCGCCAAAAATCTGAAAATCACCAAGAGATCGGCATTCTGAAGTGAAACCGTTTTT
>QLNU02015003.1:28673381-28684277 GCA_006491805.2 Dysdera silvatica | reverse complement strand
TTATTGCATTTTTTCAATGTTTTTCTATACCAAAAATAAATTGCTTTTTCAAAATGGCGGAACTGCAGTGCGGCTGCCATACTTGACAATTGTGGCAGAGTTTGCAGAAGTTGGTGCACTTACCGTGTTGTGTACTATACCCGGTCAGGGAAAACCTCCTTTTGTTTTAAATAGCTAAATCTCCCACGAACGTGAAACTATTTTCTCCGCAACTGAAGTTCAGCTGGAAGTTGCTAGTAATTGGCTAAGGAATTTTTCCGGAAAAACCTGGAAGAGTCTGGGAATTTTTTTCTCCAATACGAGTTGGTACCCAGTGAGAGTGATCTGAGATAGGGTAAATTAGTGAAATGTGAATTAAAAAAAGCATTAATAATCGCCTAAAGAAATGATTTCAGAATCGGACAATATTGCTTGATAACAGGTATGGATTGGGTAAACACTGGCGACATGGTGAAAAATTTGGCGATGTGACACAGATACATAATTTTAGTTAATTTCAGTTTTACATTTAATATAAACTTTGATAAAAATTTCACACAGAAAAGTTACAGTTTTGTCAATATCATGTTAGATATTCTGGTAGAAAACTTTTAACTATGCATTCGATTTAAGGTGAGCCATATATCTTTTCTGGCGAAACTTCAGAACATAGATTCGGCTATCGTATGGGCCTTTTCATGCTAAATCTGGTTTGTTAGTACTTTATTTTTTGTGGCAATCCTCTGACCTCTTTTCAAATCCTGTTTCTCGGTGGAGGCTTTGCAGTCGCTAAAGGTCTCCCCCGAGGATTACACAGCAAGACCTTTGCAACAGTAACAGCATCCTATATCCTCCATCCATGTATTCATCCTTTGGGCACTTATTCGATCAAAATCTAAGCGATTTTCAATTTTTCCAACATGACATACATATAATACACATGTTCCTGCCATGTTAGAATATTTGGTAATAGTACAGATTACAACAACTCTGCCAAGATGCCAGTGGCCGTAACAAAGCATCCACCATAATAGAATGTTGTTTTCCAGACGTTTTTGTGACTTATTACTTTAATGCAGTAGGTGTCCCTCATATCTCTCTTACTAAAATCATCAGTAAGTCATGGCCCCAGATCCTTTTGAATTTGTAAAGCTTACGATAGGAAAAATAAAAACATTCACGATAACAGCAGAGTTTTAAAACATCCTTCCATTAATGTATTTTTTTTTTCAATATGGCAGAATTGCTGTATATATATGTGTGTCTGTGATCGCAAGTTTTGAAAAAAAGTAGCCCATTATTGCGGTAATCTGTATTAGCGCCAAAAATCTGAAAATCACCAAGAGATCGGCATTCTGAAGTGAAACCGTTTTTCTCATCAAACGTACTGGATGTTATAATGTCTTTGATAATAAAATATTTCGAAAAATTATTTAAAGTAAAGATGTGGCTTTGAGAAGGCAGAGGAATAGTAGGAAAATATATATGATGGAAATGATAACATCAGTGTTGCAAAAGAGTTACATAATTGTGAAATTATTGAAATGAAAAACAAAACTATTTGTTTTTTAGATTGTGTGCCTTCAGTGATTACAATTGTTGAATTGCAGTTGTGGATGCAGTTTCTTGCTACATTTGAATGATTGCCAACTACCGCCAAAAGATCACAAACTGCAAAAATAAGTTGGTATCCAAAAATGCCAGTGCCCATTACCTTTACAGCTTTCTATCTTCCACATACTTTCCCCCTCACTCTTCCCTATACTTCGTTTTCAATCCTTTGGTAGTGGTTGGGTGATGATTCAGATTTGGTGAAAAACTTGACCGACACTTGCAGTTTTACCGGTTATAGAAGTGTTCAAGTTTATAAGTTTGACTACAGTAGAACCTCTATATAACAAAATCGACGGTTCCATGAAAAAAAATTCGTTATATAGAAAATTCGCTATGTGGAAACGATGTATTCATGAACCAGGGCAGTGCAATATGATACCACAATTAAAATCCCATTTTTCAGTAAACGACTGTTTCTCATAAATAACATTCAACCATTTAAAAATAGATGTTTTTAAGTGTGAAATATACATGCATATAAAAAAAAAAAAAAGAGAGTTGAAAAATTCTTACCTTAAAATGAAAACGTATTTAATGCTTCTTTCATACACATTCATGCTTTTGTAGAAAAATTTCTAACATCCTGCTGCACAACAAATGGTGATGTTGATTCATCATAAAAGTGTTAGCACCCCTGTGGGAAATTTGCAAGGTCTGGATTTCTGGTAATGAAACGAGCAAAAAAGCGCGACAAGTAATACTATTCAAATAATACAGTGTATTCAAGGACAATTAGGGCCTGCTTCTAGTCTAACAGCTTTGCACTGTATGGGGCAACCAGACACAGGTGTTTGTGCTTAGGAAAACTATTTGGGAGTTTAAAAGTCTTTTAGGCTTGCCTCATTCTGTTTGTTTTCCAGTTATCTTAAAATTGTTATATTGCCATGGTATTCAGTATTAGGAAACCCAATGTCGCTGATGTGGCCACACAATTTTCTTGGGTTGTTAAAAATTTCGTTATATAGAAATTTATTTCGTTATATAGAAACACTTTCATATGTAATGACCATGGGGATTTACCAAAACTTCGCTATATGGAAGTTTGTTATGTGGAGATTCTACTGTATCTTCAAATATTTCATGGTTTTGAGGTGGTATTAGATTATCCATACTATCTGAAATTACTTGTGTGTCACACACTTTTAACATGTAAAACCAGATTCAAATGAATCGAGTTGAGAAAGCGTTTTGCTGGGTATGAAGCTGTATTTAGACATTACACCTTTTAGTCAAACCTACGAATTTAAGAATAATGTATCTCAATATATTATTTTTATGTAAACCATTTTCGGGTTGAGAGCTATGTGACAGTGCTGAAGTTTCAATTCTTAAAAATTTAATATTTCAGTTAACTTTTGTAAACCTTGAATTGAAACTTTAATACATGCACTTAAAAATTATATTATATTTATATTATACACTTGAAAATTATTTAAAAGTAAAATGTGTTTTGAAATCTATGTGAAACCATTTACTATTTTTTATGTTCAATATTTCATTTCAAATTTTAGTTCATTCAGAAAATGTTTATATCCTTTTCTTCAAGGGAACATGATGACTATTGGCGTTGGTTTTGGTGTCTTAGGCCACTTGTGGTACAAGTTTTTGGACACTAGGTTTCCAGGAAATGCCGCGTTGACCGTTGGCAAGAAATTGCTAGCAGAAAGTGCTATAGGCCCGCCTCTTTGTCTCGGATTTTTTATCGGTATGGGCTGGCTTCAGGACAAAACTGTACAAAAGAGTTACGAAAACTTTAAAGAAAATTTTGTAATGGTATGTGTGGTAAGTTCTGTCAATTATTTTTATAATTTTTATAATTTGTTTAACCATGAATAATTTTTGCTTGATGTGCAACTAGCATGGTGAGGAAATTTTTCGTTGATGTATTCAGACAAAGATCCACATATACTGAAGTTTAAAAGCTCTGTGGTTGCACAGTGTGGTAACTCTTTCTCCTAGTCCATCGTTAACTCAGGTTCGACTCCCAATGGTGTAAAGAATGCTTACTCAGAGATCTCATAAAGATGGCACTGCTCACTGTAGTCCGGGGTTTGGTTCCCTAGGCCATAAGAGGTTCGGATTCCTCGGAAAACGGTAGGTAGGTCCCGGCGCAGCATGACCATTGTAGTCTTTGAGCCGTAAAAACCACAAGCAAAGATTAAAGAAGAAATAAGAAACAAACTTATTCATCCCATATGCAGTTGTTGGTGATGCATCTGTTTTGATATCATTCTAATGTTGCAATTGATATTTTTGAGATTTAGGGAATATTGACATAATTAGGTTAGAAATGGAGTAGAGCGGAAAGCAATAGCTTGTTATGAGGAAGCAGACTAATATATTTACATGTACATATTTTTACATATGGGCCGTTATTACTAGCATGTGCAGGTTAATTGGGGTCATAACCTCACATTACGATACAAATTTGTATATATATATATATGCATATATGAGCAGTGGTGCCATTAATACACTGCAGCACATAAAATACACGGAATAGAAGGAAAGGACTCAATATTAGAAAAATAGCATATCCAGGTAGTAAACAGGTGCCGAAAATCCGTCGAAGTGTACTAAAAGAAGAAACAGGTGAAAGTACAGAACACATACCGTAGTGCTTTTTTCCTCATGAAAATAGTAAAAAACTAGTTGTAGATTGGCTTGTGATATCACACATACATTGTCTTCCGAAGGGGTAAGGACATTTTCACGTGATTTTCTGTTGTTTTGGCTGTGTTTTGTTCATTGCAGTGAATTGTATTATGTCAGCGATTGATGGTTTTTTTTGTGGTTGAAAGAGAAAAGAAATGTGCTGGAGTGGGTTATGGAAGAAGGTTTAATTTCATCCGGATATGTGAGTGTTGAGATGAGATTGTGAGCCAGACCTTGTTTGAATGACACTTTTCAGTGCCATCACCAGAAAGTGACATATGCATGATAGGGGAGGAGAGGGAAAAAAGAGAGGGGGGTGGTAAGAAATGGATGGAAAGGGAGAGGGAAAGAAAGGGACGAGGAGGCAAGGAAAGAAAGGGATGGAGATGTGGAGAAGGGAGGAAGAAAAGGGACGAGGAGGCAAGGAAAGAAAGGGATGGAGAGGCAGAGAAGGAAGGAAGAAAAGGGATGAGGAGGCAAGGAAGGAAGGAATAGAGAGGCAGAGAAGGAAGTAAGGGAAAGAAGGAAGGAAGAAAAAACCATAGTCGTGAATGAAGAACTGTTTGACTCCTACTTTGCGGAATTTATATGGTAACGCTGGCACAAAAACTAGAAAATTTGTTTCCCCACATTTTTAAATGCCATAAAAACCACGCACATCTCATTCAGAACAGCAATAAAGATTAGTATCTCTTTTTTTAACTTCACTGAATCGGGATGTCCATATTGTTCAGATGACGTAAACAACATGGTGTCAAGTCAGTGTCACAATTGCTATGCATGTTGGAAACACTTCCTACTAAAAAGAACTTGGGTAGATGTTGTGTACTAGAGCCAAAAAATTTAAACACGATGATAATATCATTAGAGTGGCCACGATTGTCCAAGTAAAAAAAACATAATTGACACAGCAAATGGCATTTTCTTAAAGAATTGTTCTGGTGGTTCGAAGCCATAATATGTTGCTGTTTAAACTTTAATATTTTAATTTTCCTTTTGCTTATTTGCAACTGTAATATGAAATAGTTTTAAGGTGTTATGCTGGAAAACTTACTAAAATAAATGTTTCAATAAGAAAATAAAAAAGTGTTTTGTTTTTTGGAGACCCACATTTTCCAAAAAGTACTCATATTTTAAAGCATAGTATGTCCTTGGGACCCAGTTTTATGAGTATTCAGAGACATCCCTGATATGAATATGAGGGGTACCCCCCAAAAAAACTGGAAATAGTGCTGTATTGGGCAGAGATACTGTAGTATGCATTTTCTCACTAGGCGAGTGTCGAGCAACTCATTTCGAGTTCATTGCAACCAGCGGCAGCAGCATTGCATAACAGTGTATGACAAAAAGGCCTGATTTGTGGCAGTTGAGGGACTGAATTTTCCACTACAACAATGCAACAGCTCATGCAGTCATTGAATGCACTAGTTTTTAGCAAAAAATAGCATGACTCCCTTGCCCCAACGCCACTTGCTCACGTTGACCTTTCTCTGTGCAACTTCTTTTTGTTTCCTCAAATAAAGAGGAACATGAAAGGACTATGATTTCGCGTCATAGAAAAGGTGAAGGAAAAAACAAGGGAGGAGCTATCAGCCTTTAAAACAGACGAGTTGGAAAAATGTTTCCAAGAATGGTATCACAGATTGGACAAATGTGTTGAGTGTAACGGAGAGTACTTTGAAGGTGATAAGGTTGTTATGTAAAAAAAAATTAAATACATAACTTCTTAAAAAGAATTCTGGTTTCTTTTGGGTATCCCCTTGTGTATGATGTTTTATGTTTGTGACTCCTCTTATGAAGTATCTTCATATGCCTCTGGCTATTATGACACTGTATGTGTGACAGTATAACAAATCATTATCAACAGATGTCACATGTACAAAATGTCGGAGTCTTGCAGTAGCATAGTCGTAACATCCCTGGCTGCCATGCCAATAACCTGGGTGCGATTTCAGGAGATAAACGGCTATTATAATTTTTTTTCTACGTGTCCAGGGTTTGATTTCCTCGGCAAAGATGTTTAGATTTAGAAATAAATGCAAAACAATTTTTATGGTGTAGTTATTTAAAATCGTTAAAACGATAACATCGCTGATAGCTATTTCGATAGCGTTAACCAGCTATCGTCGTCAGAGCGAATGGCGGCTTCTGTTTATGTCCGTGCTGTTGGTCGGTGTTGCCATCACGTCGGTTGGAAACTTGATTGGGCGGAGGAGTAAAGCGTATTTGTGGAGACGTCTTCAGCCGTGAGACCCAAAAGGTTTTTCCAAGTGGATGATATAGAGTTACTAAGGAGTTGATCATTAACTGCAACATTGATGTTTGCTAGAATGTGAAATGCCTCAAAGAAACTGAGATCAAGTGTTGAGTTGACTTTTTTATTAATACGTGCATTGGAGAATAGAAACTGATGTCCGAATTCCCATGAATGTTTTGCCAGAGCCGATTTATGAAATTCTTGCTTTCTGACATAAGCTTCGTGTTCATTTAGTCTGAGGCGCAGTGCTATTCGTGTTTGACCGATATAAATTTGGCCACACTGGCACGGAATGGAATATATGCCGCAGCTGTCAGAATCCGGGATGTTATCCTTAAGATGAGAAAAGCCTATTTTGTTGATCGGAGTGAAGGTAACGCGAAAGTTGAATTTGTGCAGGACAGCAGCGATCCTAGTAGAAATTTTCGGAACATAAGGAATTCAGACAATGTCCCTAGGAGCTGAAGAATCACTGGAGAGAGAAGAGGCCGGTTTAGGTTTAGTGAGTTCTTTAAAAATATGATCAATAATTGTTGGATTGTAGCCACGGTATGAGGCAATTTTTCGAATGTAGCTGATTTTCTTAGTCAATGCGTCACTTGTAGAAGAGAATTTGATGACATGAAACACCAACCAATAAAACGAGCTCATTTTCTGGCTTTGTGGATGAGCCGATAGAGCGTGAGGAAGAAGGCTAACGGAATTAAGTTTTCGGTAGACACTGATTTGGACGCTAGTAGGTGTTCTATGAACTAAAACGTCGAGGAAAGGCAGTGTACAGTCCTTTTCTTCTTCGAAAGTAAATTGGATGTTAAGGTCAACGGTGTTTATGAGGTGTTTAGGACGTGATGGAAACACCGACCAACAGCACGGACATAAACAGAAGCCGCCATTCGCTCTGACGACGGTAGCTGGTTAACGCTATCGAAATAGCTATCAGCAGTGTTATCGTGTTAATGATTTTATCGAACTGCACCATAAAAATTGTTTTGCATTTATTTCTATTGATCAGTGCAGTGTGTCACTATTAAACTATTTATGTTCAGATTTGTTAGGAAAGATTATATTTTTGTGGAGTACAATCATAGTTATCTTTGCGCCCTTAAATATACACTTAACATGTTCGATAGATGTTCAATCCTGTCATTCTGCCCTTCACCAGGTGATGCAGTATGGATTACGTTCATGGGCGGATTTACCATTTTGCCGCCCCTTATTATCCATCCGCTCCCGCTCCCATACAGTGGTAGGAACATAAAAATTGTTACATTCAATATACGCCAAAAACTTTTGTATTGACAATAAATATGTTGAAAAACAAACTCATAAACTGAAACATAAACATTAAAAAATATTAACTTACACTGAAACATTATTTCTTTTTCCCTATATAATAAATCAAATTCAATTTTATGAAATAAATTCTAATTTTAGCGAAAAATAAATATCTATCGAACACTGGTATTCAAATGGAAAGATGTCTAACTTTCTTCTCTGCAAAACATCTGATTATATCATCGTCTGGTATTGATTTTGTTATATCAGACTCAATACAAAATTTTGCCGCCCTAGTCTATAGCCTATTGGGAAATACTGGACTACTTATGTTTTCTTTGCATCATAAAAATTCAACCAATAATCGTTGACCAGAAGATAATAATTGGAGGTTTGGAATTTAAAATGAATAGGTTTAAAGAAATAAATACCTGTATCATATAAAATCACGCTTTTTAATTATAGCTACTATTTTAGAATTGTATTCTAAAAAAGGTGCTATATATCAGAGTCTATGCGTATAATATTATATGTATAGTAAATATATATTTTTTTATCCGGTTTGAATTATCCAGAATACCACATTACCTAAGAATTGGATTAGCTAGGTTTAGTGTATTATATAAGGCAATGTCCTCTGACATACATCACAAACCATGTTGCCAGTTTTCTATTTTGTAATGTTTTCACATGCTTTTGCATGTTTCTCCAAAAAGTTGAGGGGAAACTGGGAAAAATTTGAAATCCAGGCTTAAGCAATAAAAAAGTTATTTGTTCAATTAATGAAAAGGTTGTTGCAGGCTTGTTTCAGGGTGCTAGCAGAAATGCCAAGGTCATGAACTAGGTCATATCCATTGCGACCTTTCTACACATGGAGCAGAAAGAAACAGTTTTCGGCACTTGTCCATTAAAGCGGCCCCCGATATTATAAACATGCCAAGGTCGTCGCCAAGCTCACAAATCGTCCAAACATGTCATCAGCTATAGCAACCATCTTACACAATGAAATATTTTGCAGATATTTTTGCAATCCAGTAATTTTCCTGAATCAGCCTAGTGGGGTGGGGGGTGGCACACCCCAACTTAAGATTGTCTTCGAGTTGTATCTGATTATCGGAAGGGTTAAATCAATGGTTTCCTGAAAATTTGCTTTCTATAAATAAGACAATAAACAAAGTTTTTTTTTTTTGGTAATTTAACGGTCGTTAACGTTATATTTTAAAGAAATAAACGATTTTTAAAAACCAAAACACTATGAAGAACGTGAAAATAAAAACTTTAACGCAAAAGCAATGTAATGAAAATAAACATTCAAGCTGTTTCTTTAGAACTGTACAGAAGGCAATGTATCACCACCTACCTTGGTGATACATCACGGTTGCTTGATTACTTTGGGAGCCGCTTTAATGGACAAGTACCCAATTTTCACTGAAATGCCTTAATTTTATCGTTATAACCTGCATTCTTAAAATCGTTTTGGTTTCATAATCGTTGGAAGAAGGTGTGCATAGAGATGAATAGAAATGTAAAGAAATGAAGCTTTTTTTGTATAATAATTTATGAAATTATTGATATATTTTATTTTGTATTTTTGTAGGCAGACTATGGTGTTTATATGCCTCTACAAGCCCTGAATTTTTTCTTTTTGCCTCCAAGATATAGGTTCATGTATGTTGCCGCACTTTGTTTCGCTTATGACATCTTTTTGTCATACGTTATTCATAAGGTATATTCAGTTATTATGTATTGTATTATCCCAACAAATTGAAATGCTCAATGAGTTATAATTGTATACCATTTGTCAGAAAATTTCCAGAACTGATCTCATAAAAAAAGAAAATATAATTGTTCCCCCACGAAAAAAACAAACAAAAACACAAAAATCTTGCCTCGGAGGCTTTTCTGTGTTGACCATTATTTGGCAATTGTGTTATCCCTGTGAAGGGTAATAATATCTTACATCCTTATATACGGAGAAAGAGAGCGTTGTTCTTGTTCGTCTAGTGATTAAGACACTCCAGGCTTAACGGAGGGACCCTCTGCTTCGAATACAGGATGAGGATGGAGTCTCTCTTTTTTTTCCTAAAACAAAAAGCTCTCGTGTGAGCTAATAAATGTGGGTATCGGAATTTTCACACATAAAACATAATTTATTCAACTTACCAACTAATGGTCCTACATCTTGTTAAAATAGTCCCTTCGGCTGTCCATGCACAGTTGTCACCGTTTTTGGAAGTCATGGAAGCAAGGAGGGAAAGCTTACTCCATGATGCTTCTCAGTACATCTGTCACAGCCATCTGCATTGCTGCATTATCTTCATGACGTTTCCCTATCAGTGTCATTTTCTTAAATGTGTGTGTGTGTGTGTGTGGGGGGGGGATGTGTTCTTTGGTTAATAGGCATAATCAGCTTAAACTGAAACTAGTTAATAATTTATATAAATTAATATTATTGGAAATGCCAGGTATTTGACTATTTAGTCATTAGCCTTGGAGCTCTCCAATATTTATGCACAATACCTTGAGAAGTTTTTAGTGCATTGCACATGTCAAGATGATCCGTTGTCATAGTCTGTTGCACAAGCTGCAATTGGGGAGGAGGGTCAGAAAGTTCAAAGCTGAATAAGTATGCCTGCATGCAATAATGTTCTGTTAACGTGATGAATTTTGCCATGATAGAAGTATTTGGAATTGATTACCCTGAGTGAAGTAGAAGTTGTGTATTGATGGGGAAAATTAACGACATATTCCTAACATCGAAACATTGGTGATTCATATAGTAGCATTTCATTGAAAGCTCTGAAATAAAACAAACACAATAAAGGGAATTTAAAAATAAGCAACGAAACCTGTCTCTAGCGATATTTCCCCCCCCCCCAATTCCTTGTAAATATAAAATATACCCTGTTTAATCTCATCTATAATGATATATTTTCCTCGGTCCTGTGAGCCTTCTGATAAACAGCTTTCACTGTATTTTGTTCACTTATGACCAGGTTATACTAATAGCAAATAATCTTGGAAGAGGAAACTTCACAAGAGAACCTTATGCATCGATTGAAGGTTCAGGGTTCCCACGCACCTAGAGAACCTAGAATTGTCAGGGAATTTGAAAT
>QLNU02015003.1:28651450-28673281 GCA_006491805.2 Dysdera silvatica | reverse complement strand
CAGTGTATGCAACTTTTTAGTTTCGTTACATCAAGTTTATAGTTTCATATTATACAAAGCATATGTGATTTCCTAGTTTATGTTATGTTAAATTTCCATAACTTTCATGTTTCAGGAGGATAATGTTGAATCAACTAAGGTACGAGAAAACAATGAAGTACCCAGTACAAAAGGTGCGAAAACTGCTGCTTTTAAGAGCTTGTGAAAAAGATTTTTATACATATATAATGAAGACTCAATTTTGATTAATTTTAATGTCATTTCGCAACAAATCTATTTCAACAGTCAGACATTTAATCAAGTAAAAATTTATACTGAACATTTTCTTGAAATGTGTGAAGAAATATATTTTGGAGTACGATTTGTAAATGCATATTTGTAATGTATAAATATAATCAAGTCTGTCTGTAATGATTCTCAATGGATTGAGAAAAGATACCGTTACAGATATGGCTGAACATGTCGGGACTTTGGAGGAAAATATTGTTATAACAGACTTCACTGCATATATATATATCAGAATTCCAATTATCTGAATGATTTGATTACATTGCGAGCCTTTATCAAGAAGATCACTTGACCTTGTGGTAATCAAGGCAAACATCTACTTGCATCATTCAATTATAGTGAAAAAAATATCCAAATTGTCCCGAACATTTCATTAATTAGGTCCTAAGCTTTCATTACCAAGATCGCTTGACCTTGGTGACAATCCAAGGTGGCTACCTATTTCTTCTTTGTATCATCCAATAATATACATTCCAGGAAAACCTGAATAACAATCATGTGTGGGATTCTGCAAAAGTGACCGTCCTTCGGATCTGGCTGTTATTTAGAGGTTTATTATAAAAAAATCAAAATTAATAAAATGAACCAAGACCCAAATAGTCATTTTAACTGTATCCTCATTTACTTAGACTTACATAAAAAGAATTGGTAATTCGTAATTGCCTTGGTTAGTCAATTGGTTGATTGTTATTTTATGATGCAAGGGACAGCAAAGGTCGCCCTTTACCAAACAAGCTGCCATTGCTTTTTTTTTTATTTTTTTGCAAATATGTTGTTTTTAAAGAGATAACATCCATTGTTTTTCTGTACAAGTCATTAGCATAGTTTCAAGTCTCCCGAAAATCTGCAAGAACATGGGAATTGTGTGTTGATACTGGAAATTTTGTAGCTGTTTCTGTTTGTTTGTTTGGATTTTTATGGCGCAAGAGCATCTGAGCTATACTGCGCTAAACATGGTAAAGTGTTATAGCTGTTTCACACACTTTTCTGGCACTGCAGTGCCACAGTGGTAACACGTTTGCCTGAAGTACAGCTATCCCAGGTTCTACTCCCAATGCCCCTTCCCCTAAAAAACTGTTTACTGACTAATTGCTTACTAGAGCTGCTGCTCAAGAGGTTGAGATTCCTTGAAAAATCTTTTGTCAGGGATCTTCAACCTTTTTCAGTCCAAGGGCCAATTTTGCTTATTCTTGTAGGCCCGCGGGCCGCACTACTGTATCAGCAATATTAGGACTGAACAAATGCGGCTCAAGGGGTGTGTGCCCACTGGATCAGCCTTTGTTGATAGTTTTTCCTTAAGTCCCTATATTAGTTTTGCATTCCCAACAAAATTATTTTCAAGATTCGCCTCTGGGACTGAATATATATATATATATATATAAAATATATTACAATGTAAAATACGTATGGAAGCAAAAAACATTTACAATACTTTTAGTTATTAATATGTAAAGCGAAATCAAACCTTTTAGTGAGATTTTTGGCACTGCTTATTTTTAACAATCCTGTCAATATCCGGTCTTATTTTTGATATTGCAATCCTAAGAGTGTTTCCAAGGTGGACGTCAGTTATTCTGGTCTTAACTTTTCATTTTATCAACTTCATTTTTGAAAATGGCTGTTTGCAGACACATTGGCATATGCAGGTGGGGGGTTGATAGGGGCTGTTATTCCCACTGCAATAAAATTTTGTGTGTATATATATATATATATATACTTAGTTGCTGCTCTGTACCCATCCCCAATTTTAAGCTTTTAATTTACCTCACCCCCCCTGTGAACTTATTACACTCACTTCCAAAAATTAAGTACGGAGAGGTAAAATGTGAAAAAATTGGCAAGTACTGCTTTCATTGACAAGAAATGCAGCAGGAAAGTAGCATAAATGTTTATGCATGAAACAAAACGAAGAATTACATACAGAGATGAAAACAATATTGAATTTTCATAAATTAGAAGATGACTCCATATTGGACTCATTAACAAAATAAGGTTTAAAGTCAAAACAAACAACAAAAAGCGACATTAATAGGGTATTTGAGCATTCCTCATCTGCCTACAAAGTTTACAGAGTGTGACCATGCTTTTGATGAGGTGATCATCAACCACCGCAGAATCAAGTAATCGCCATTCCTCCTATAGAGCAGTTTCCAAAGCTGTGAGAGTGGCTGGGGGTGGGAAACGTGTACGCACAGCATGGCTGAGGGCATCCCACAGACTTTCAATGGGATTAAGGTAGGGTGAGTATGCTGGCCACTCCATATGTGCAATCCCCCTCACTCTCCAGATAGTCATCGACGAAGGCAGCTTTATGGGGACATGCATTATCATCCATAAAAACGAAAGCAGGACCAAATGCTGCAGCGTACAATCTCACATTTGGGATAGGACTTCATCCCGATATTGTACAGCCGTCATGGAACTGCATCTATAGATGAGGAGGTCGGTGCGATATCCCATTTAAATCCCTGCCCAGACCATGATGCTTCCACTTCGAAATGTGTGTGATGTTCTGGGGGCCAATTGCATATGGCTTCTTCTCTCTGCACCCTTACACGCTAGTTATCAGGCATCAGGGCAAACCTCAACTCATCCATGAACACAACCTTGCCTCAATCAGACACATTCCAATTGACATGTTGGCGACACCACTTTAATCGTGCCCCTCTGTATTGGACGGATAGAGTAACACAAACTCGTGTTACCCGAGCGTAAAGTCTATTCATGTGTAGCCTTTGGCACACAGTAGTGGCAGATACATACCTTGGCCTTTGTATCATCGTTAAAGCCAATTATCCTGTCCCAGTCTAAATTGGATTAGATAATTGGAATTCTACTATATTTGGAAATTATGAACATTGATTTGGAAATCATGAACATAAATTTGGAAATTGTATGTGCATATTACCATTTATTTTTAACTAAAAAACACTTTAATTTTGTGGAAATTTAATTTAGGTTTCAAGAGAATGTTACTGTGGGATCCAGGAAAATATAATTTATATATGTTTGTTTGTCATTAATCATTATAGTTATTATATATATTGTTATTTATTATTATTGATTATTAATTTATTTATATCTTTATACGGTATGACTTGTTTATTGCATGTTTATTGTTATTTTTGTGAAATAATGAGTGATTTATATTCTAATTTCTACGAAAATATATATTAGGTGACTTGTGTATGAAAGCGTGTAGTCATATAACATGAGCATGGGCGGATTGACCGTTTTTCCGTTCCTAGGCTATTTTTGCCACCCCAAGGCTACTTTCTGCCACCCCTTCCTACCCAACCACCCACCTCCAACGATCAGTGGTAGGAACATAAAAATTGCCACATTCAATATACGCCAAAAACTTTTGTATTGACAATAAATATGTCGAATAATAAACCCGTAAATTGAAATGTAATCATTAAACAATATTAACTTATATAGTATTATTATTTCTTTTTAATTTTATTTTATATAATAAATCAAATTCAATTTTATTAAAATAAATTTTAATTTTCGCAAAAAAAATAAATCCATATCGAACACTGGTACTAAAATGGAAAGCATGGCGTCTAGCTTTTTTTTCGGCAAATCATCTGATTATAATCATTGTATGATATTGATTTTATTATATCAGACTCAATACACAAAATTTTGCCACCCTAGTCTATAGCCTATTGGGAAATACGGCATTGAACATGAGGTGTGTAGTCAAATGTCATGGTATATTCTGCGATGGCATGTATGGTCAGTGCTTCATTAAGGGACAGGCTGACGGCGCTGCTTCTGTACAGAGGGTGTGAGAAATTATTATTGTATTATTAAAACTTTATTTTAATGTTAAAAATGTTGTTTCGGAGGTCAATTAAAAAAAAGCTACATTTTTCGTTATTTTTTTTTACCGGACGTTTTAATAAAGGTAGGATGTTGTTGCCACTTTATTATGATAATATTAATAATACAATCATTTGCGTTGAAACCAATGAAAAATAATTGTTGCCACTATATTCTGGTGGAATCAATAATAGCTACATGAAGAAATGTTAATTGTGATTAATTCTTTACTTTTTAATTTTGGTTATCATGGTAACCCGAAAGGCACGAAATGTCAGAGACTTTTTCTCTTTTTTGTTTATTAGTATTCATTCAAGTTTTGATGGGTACGCACGTTCTTTTTCTATTCCGCTTAAATTCGAATGTTATTTTTTATTCATCAGTGTTAAAACAGTAAAGAAAAAAAATCTTCAATGTTATTGAATACGTTTTAAGTGTACAAAATTTGAAATATGCAAAAAGACGGGCATGCAAATGCCTTAGCTTGGTTTTATGTACAACGTATGATGAGACGACCAGTGAGTGGCCGAATGTCCAAGATTGTATCTTACGGAGATTTTTTTAGTGTTTGATGTTCGATCAGTGGCAGAGGCGGAGCCAGGGGGCGGTTTTGGAGGTTGTAACCCCCATCGTAATGAAATTTTGTATATTTAACATAGGAATATATGAAATGTGACTCTGTAACCCCCTTCCATTAAGCCTGTGCCACTGATCAGTGGTAAGTGGTTGCATTTGAATGACCAATTCGTTAAGCTGCAGAAAAATTTAACCGTTGGTTTACCGAGAATTTGAGGGCTTTCTTTAATACACAGTTTTGTGGTTCACAGGTCATGTTAAGCCATTGGTACCACCCCGGATGTATCTTTGCATAGCTTTAAGGTGTGAAGACATGGGCCATAGAAAGTTGATGAACGTCTTTATCTGTTAACACATCCGTTGTAAAAGAATAACGTGTATAGTTGGATGCAGGCCTTGGAAATAGAGCAGTATAGGTATCAATGTTGAGATAGCGGGGGTCGTTATCAGCAGGGTAGGCAGAAAGTTCATAAGGGGAGGGTTATAGGCTTAATGGGAGGGGTTACAGAGCTACAACTCATATATTCCTATGTTATGAGCACATGTATTCCTATGTTAAGTATACAAAATTTCATTGTGATCGGGGGGTTACAACCCCCAAAATCTCCCCTGGCTATGCCTCTGGTCGTCATACAATATTATAAGAGAATGTATATGATTCTCTTTGACTGATTAAATGTTTATATGAATGGTGACACACTTGAGATATTCTAAATATTATACAGAATTGATTTTTTTTGCACACTTTTAAAATCACAGTAGAATTGCCATGTATCAAATCTAAACATTGAAGTTTTTGAGAATCCCAGAGGTCATCACAAAGAAAAACTGTTTTTATGTATCAAAAACAATTTTTTAAATATCAATTTTAACGTTGAAAATGTTTTTGTGGAGGTCAATTAAAAAAAAAGCGTTTTTATTTCGTCATTTTTTCGTTGTGTCTTAATAAAGGTAGGAGGCTGTTGTTGCCACTTTATTGTAGTTGTATCAATAATATAATTATTAGCATTACAGCCTCTTACCTTTATTAAGGTAGAGAGTAGTGGATTGGAGAGTGGCAGATTAGAGAATGATGGATTAGAGAGTGGCGAATTAGAGGGCGGCGGATTAACGAGTGACGAATAATCAAGTTTCGGATTAGCAAATTTCGCATTAGCGAATTGTAGTTTAGAGAGTTGTGGATTATCGAGTTAAGGATGAGCGAGTTACAGATTAGCGAGTGGAGAATTAGAGAGTGGCGAATTAGAGAGTTGTGGATTAACGAGTGATGGGTTCGGATTATAGAGTTGTGAATTAGCGAGTTTCGGATTAGAATGTCGTGGGTTAACGAGTTGCGAATTAGTGTTAATTGAAATCCGCTAAATTTAAAAATTTTCAATGTTATTGAATACATTTTCAACGTTCTAATATTCAATAACATTGAAGATTCGTTTTATTTTTTTAAAGAAGAATTAGGTTTTTTCCTCGTTAAGCGTTCAAAAATGTCATGCTTTTTAATTCGCTGAAACTCGAGTCCCTAGAATTATAGGCCGACGCATCAGCCGCCATTTTCCTGTACACTTCCGGTTTCATTTACCTTGGCGATAAAGGTTTTCCGCTTTGGAGCAATGATCGCTATTTTGGCATAAAAATAATCAACAATCCGCAATTACCCGACGATTGTAAACATTGGCGCAACTTTTAAGATGTCGCCAATAAATACAATTTGCAACCCTAGCTTAGTTTTTGATTAATGTAAAATTATAATGCAAATAATCAAAACAAACTTTACGCTGCAAACATTCTATGTTTATTCCTCGAATGATTAGAACAATTCCCAGTGGAACACTCACCCATTTCACCTTATTTTATTAAAAATAACACACTTGTAAATCACTCAACTTTAACACAGCAGTGAATAGGATCACGTGACACGATGGTAAGAAAATGGCGAATATATGCCAGCTCTCTTTTCTGGGAGTCTTAGCCAAAACTGTTTCTTATAATGCATTTCACGGATATAATAAGTACGAACACTTTACGATAAATCATCATCGAAATTCCTTTGTATAGTAAAACGTTAGGAAGTTTGGTATACAAATATGAATGCGCACCAAACTTCCTAATGTTTTACTATACAAAGGAATTCTAAAACGTTAGGAAGTTGAGTGTAAATATATAAATGCATATGAATATTACATAAATGGGATGGTTTTCAACGTGTGTTTAGCACGTTTTTATCTCTTTAATTCTTGTTTCTAATTGTTTGTATGAACATAATGTATGTATACTGTAATTCATATTCATTTATTTATGAAAAAAAAAAGTGCATTTATTAGGAAATTCGTTTCTAAATAGAATACGCTAAACAATATGTATAAAAAAATCGTTTTTATATTTCAAAGTTTTTTTTTTATATGGAAATGTTGACTTTGATATATGGAGGTTTTATTGTACTTTAATGTTGACGAATGAGCACTGTGCAAGATAACATTACACGTGTGAGTGTATTAGTAGTATGGGATTTATGCCAGATAACTCGACGCAAATTAAATTGACAAGTAAAGAGTCAATGTTAAAAGCGTAGTGACGTTGGTTTAGTATGCTTATTAACATTTATTTTTGCGTATTAATATGACTTGTTAATGGTCTATGTGTAATGTATTATTATACAATGCTTAATCAATGTTTTTTAGGCTCTGTGATAGCACAGTGGTTAATGTAAATACTTAGCGTTCTATTGGTCTGGGTTCGATTCCCAATAGCGGATTTTTTTTCCGACTGACCATTGTAGCCCGGGGTTTGGGTCCTAGGACTTAAGAGGTTCCGGTTTCTCGAGAAAATGTTTTTCCCCGTCTTATAAAAGTCGTAAATGGGGGAGTTAAGATTGAATCATCGTTTAAATGTCAAGTGCAAATGTACCCATCTATAGTGGCAGTCACGGACCCATGGGTTTATTTATGGTAGGGAGAAATTTCTCCTCCCGAATTTATGAAAATGTGGTGGAAATCGTTTATAACGACCATATAACGACGGAATTTTTACAAAAAGTTTGATTTCCCATTTTATTTATTTTTTAAATTGCTCGTTAAATCCGGGGTCCAAAAAAGGCTTGTTCACTAAAAGCAGTTAAACTGTATTGCCCTTGATCGTTTTATCAAATAAAATCCATATTTTCCTCGCTATATCCAGAAATTCGCTAAATGCGGGCTCGTTATAAGAGGGTTCTACTGTGTTTTACATCCCCCTTAAATACCCCTCTCTGGATCCACTTCTGATACTGGGTAGTTGTTTGAAAATAAACCGAACTTTTACAGTAGCACGTGCGGGACGAATACACACAAAGCATGGTTTCAAAGGTATAACAAAAGAATTCAATACAGTTCATTTCAAGTATAATTTTAATAACAGCGTTAAGTTATACATTTAATGTACAGGTACGTATATGTCAGTTTGAATGAATAATTTTCTTGATACGTATCTGATTTGCTTCCATGAAAGCTCAGTTTAAATGGTGCGTCAGTGTGTAACGTCCTCACTGGACCGTCGAACAATATCTTGATGTGATTTTCATCGCAGGTCCAGCCTAATTTTAATGACAAATAGTTTTTTATATGTCATTTGCTGTTACGTTTATCATGGGATGAAATAAAGCCAACAGTTTCGTATCTCTTTCGACGACGTAGGGTTTGAACTGTCCTTGGCACAGCATATTTCGGAAAGTGGAATTTATGATATCGCTGTTATTACAATAATCGCTGAAACAGAGCATTCCAAACACGGGACATATTTGTGATATAACAGAGTAACATCTTTCGCGGAAGGAAATTGCTAAGTTTTGCACAGTTCGGTCGGAATGCCTCTTTAACGGTCAAAACGAAAGTTAAATAGCACAAACACTCATACATGGAATGTCAAATCTTGGAATAAAATATGATACATTTTCTCTTGAAGAATGTAATGCAAATACATTAAACAAATACGCTTATCTTTCGGTTTAGCTTCTGATTTCTCACCATATAGCATATAGTTGATGAATGATGTATATTTATAGTATACATACACAACTTACCATACATAATTTTCAGATAACCTCCTGATAATGTTTTGGACACTTTTAAGCTCTGTAAAAGACATTTGTGAATTCTTATTAGTCTCTGATTTTTTTTTACGTTAAATCCATAGGTGTTTTAAAAAGACATCGTTTTACGTTTTAAGTTAACTTGGGTTTGCCGAAGGTCCACAGTTTAGGCCGGTTTGTTGGTGATTTGGTTGTTGGAAGCGTAAAGTCTTGTTTTTGTGTAAAATTTGGCTGTTCTGTGACTTCCTGGAACTTTTCTGGTCGTTCATCAGGGATAAATTCATTATAGGGTTCAGTGGATGAGTAATATGCAGTTGATTCCTCCGGATATGTTGTTGAGTGTACACTGTTGTCAGAAAGGTCTTGGTATTTCAAGGTTTCAACGTTTTCATCGCTCCGTGCGATATTAAGATCCGTTGTTTCTTCAGAATCGGGAGCAGCTGTCGTCGTTCTGGTTCGAGTTCGCTTCCTGTAAGGTCGTCTCGTTCTGGTGGATGTGCCGCTAGCGGAGTTTTGCAAAGATCTTCGTGGTTCTGAGGCTTCTGGAACTACTGACCTTGATGTCGTAGATGGTACTCGAGGCGTATACTTGGATGTAGAACGATTTCTTTGTCTACCGAACAATTTGATTCGGCTTCCATATTCTTCAGATGAATCGGAGTCTTGAAATTTCGAAGGAGAAGAAGTAGTCGTGGCTGATGTCGTTGTCGTTGATTTTGCGTATCCTCTTCGTTTATAGTTTTTTCTTGTGGGCTGGCTAACAACTTCTTCTCTCCTGTTTTCAAGCGAAGAACTTCCTTCATCTTCTAAAGATGCCATGGTTGTTGTTGGACGAGGTCTTCGGTGCCTTGGCCTTGTTCTTTTCCTGCTTCGTTTCTTCTGTGGAGGTCGAGTTGTCGTTTCTTCATCAACTTTATATTCTTCACCTACTTGCCGATGAACAGAAGTGGAAGTGCCGATAATTACTGGATATGAAGTTGTGGTTCTTGGTCTGCTATTTAATCGCTTTTTAGGCGGTACATGCTGAGATGTGGTAGCATCGTTATCTCTTTGAGTATGTGAGGATTGAGTGGCAGCAGTTGTTTCAACTGGTCGTTCTGTTGTGGTGTGCCTTCTTCTTGGTGGAGGAGGGAAGGTGGGGAAGGATGGAAATGTTGGTTTAGGTGGAATGCGTTTAGGTTTCTTCGTTGTTCTTGGGAGAGCAGTTGTATATTCTTCTACGTTATTTCCTCTGCTTCGATCTGCTTTGTAACGATTTTGCCGCCGATCTTCGTTTCTTACACTATTACTATTGTGTCGATTATTGCGTGGCGGTGAATATGTTACGTAAGATGAGTCTTCATCATGAACTGGTTGAAAACGCGTTTCTGTGATGGGTGTGTATGTCGTGTACCGATTTCTTCCCCTCTCTCTACTGTTATCATAATCTTGATACGACTCTGCTATTGGTGGCAAGTGCGTTCGAGAATCATAACCGTCTGCTGCAGATACAACGTTTACTTGGTTATCAGAAATAGGCCGTCTGGTGTTTTCAAGGTATTCTATATATGAGTTGGGACGATCATTTGTATAAGGTCTTGATCTTTCTGTCTGAACCAAATTGGAAATGCCGCGATCATTTGGAGAAGTCACATAATTTCTAGGTTTTTCCGTTTGTTTTTCAAAGGGTTCGCGAGAATTAGTAGATGGTCTTCGGGTATTTGGAAAATCATGTCCATATGCAGGACGTGTTACTGTAGTTTGAGGCACTGTATAAGCGAACGACGTTGGATATGGTGCTGTAGTTGTTGCAGGGTAATACACGTTTCTATATTCGTCAACAGTTACTGATGGTCTTCTACTAGATTGAGGTTCTCGTGGCAAATGAATTTGAGTGGTATGCGTATACCGTGGTGGCAATGTCGTGGGTGAATTAAATCTTTCTGTTTCGGGTGGATGACGACTTCTACCATTACTTGACGATGAATGTTGCCTTTGGCTGCTTTGAGGTCTACTGCTAGATCGTTGATCTTCGAGGTGAGAGGATCCTGAAGGTCTTCGACTGCTTTGGCTTCTGTGAGAACGTGGGTCTTCATCGATGGAAGGACTCGAAGGCCGACGGCTACCTTGGCTTCTGTGGGAACGTGGATCTTCGTCGATGGAAGAACTCGAAGGCCGGCGGCTATTTTGGCTTCTGTGAGAACGTGGGTCTTCATCGATGGAAGGACCCGAAGGCCTGCGACTACTTTGCGTTCTGTAAGAACGGTGGTCCTGTTCATCAACAGAAGGTTGAGAAGGTCTTCGGGTGCTTTGAGTTCTGTATGAGCGTGTGTTCTCTTGGTCAGGAGGTGATCCCGAAGGCCTTCGACTATTTTGAACTCTGTATGAACGTTGATCATCTTCGTCAGTAGTAGATATTGAAGGCCTGCGATTACTTTGAGTCCTGTAAGGATGTTGGTCTCTTTCGCTAGGAGGTGGTCCTGAAGGACTTCGATGGTTTTGGGGTCTTCGTAATGATGGAGGTTGTTCAACAACGTGAAGACCACCAGATCTTATACTGTTTTGATGTCTTTGAGGCCTTCGACCTTCTTCAATAAACGCAGATGATGTTGGCTGAATTTGTGTCCTATATTCCCGGAGTCGTTGATCACTTTCCGAGGGTGGTCTAGAAGGTCTTTGACTATTTTGAGGTCCATAAGAAACTTGATTGTTTCCTTCAATTGGTGTTGAAGGTCTTCGTCTTCCTTGACTTCCACGAGAAGATCTGTTCTCATCATTTGAGGGTCGTGAAGGCCTTTCGTCATTCTGAGGAATATAATAATGTCGTTCTTCTCCGCCAGTATCTGGTCCAGAAAGTCTTTGTGCGTTCTGGAGGACATAAAATGGTCCATCGTCTGTATCCGCATCAGGTCTTGAAAAGGGTCCGTGTGGCTTTCTCTCACTAGGGGGAGGAGAATGGGAATCAGGTCGCGGTGAAAACTGATTGGTTGATTCTGGACGTCTAACTTTTTGATCACGTGATGGAATGTTGTCTGGATAATCAACAGGAGGTACTGAGTAATGTGCGGAATTAGGTCTACTGGATCTAGTAGGTGGAATGACATTTATTTCACTATTAAATTGCGGTGGTGTAACCTCTCGTGGTACTTGTCTTGGTGGAGAAATTGTGTGTTCAGGTCTTTGTAGACGCATTGGTGGCACAACAACGTTCACTTCATCATCATATTGAAGTGGTTTTGTATTACGTGGTCTGGATGGTCTGTCACGATTTTGAGATCTGCTATTATCGTTTGCCGTAGAGCTTATGGATTGAGCTTGTGGACGAGGCCTCTTTGGTCGTCTAAATAAAGGAATTGTTGGTAGGATTAAGCAAATAAATTTTAAAGATTATTGATGATTTTACATGATTACAATAGTAAGAGCAAGTTAAACAGTTATCACAAGAAATGATTTATACGATTCTATGAATATATATAAAATTTATTAATATATATACTATTATGTGTAACATTCTTAAATATAATCGATGTTGTTAGGGTTTTTATGGTAGACATGTAATGCTCAGTTTTCAAAATATATTGATTCCTTTTACATTTACTAGAAGCTAACTTTTCCTTTTTGCTAATTATCTAAATTCATATTGGTGGTTTGGGAAACCAAGGGTTAGGTAGATATGCTTAGTTACTATTTTCTAAACTATGATATATAACTTGTCTTTACCTTGGTCACTGTGCGTTCAATGGGTTTAAAAAGACCTTTTCTCAGTACGATCAATTATTGATGACATGAAAAGTACAACTCAAAACAAATTTCATAAATTTTTGTGTTTTTCCACTAGGAATATAGCTTTGTAAGTATTTTTATACGCAAATATGTAAAATTAGTTTTGATTACTTTTTTTTACATCCTAGAAAATTAAATAAGTTGTGTAACGGGAAGTATAGTCCTGTTAAATAGTTCGAGTAAACTTTTGTAAAGTTAGATGACACATCATATTAACATTATAATAAGCATGGATACATACAACATGGAGTTTTAATTTAAATGTATTGTAAAAAAAAATCTTCTGTTCATCAATTGTCGTAGACTTGATGACGGCGCAGGAGTTCAACCCATTGCTTTTTCCAGCCCCCGTGATTATTACCGGAAAATTTATTTCGACGTTTTTTAGATATTGTGACCAACTGTTTCGATGATCGATTTTCTAAAGATTCTATGGTCCACTTCAAAGAAATGGAAACATTTCTTCTTTCCAAAACTAAAGTAGTAACTTTTTAAATTTACTTTTTATAAGGATGACTTTAACCATGAAAAATTTCTCGAAAAAAACACTCGAATTTATCCACGTATGCCAATATTTCTGGGCATTTCTTCAGAGCATTTGAATTACTCTGTTCGTTTAAATCATAACTGTCCAAAGCTTTTCCTATTTTTTTTTTTCATCCAATTTCACATATTTATTCACTCTGTCTTTTCCTTGGAGATTCAGCTCTTTTCTTTTGAGCATTGTATTTCCAGGAAGGATTGGACGAATCATAAGTAATAATTGTATAAAAACTGGGTTGAATAAATTATTATTATGTTATGCAGCAGATACTTTTTATTTAGGTTTTGTTAAATAGGTATTCAAATAAACACTTGAAATTGAGATGAAACAGATTTACTTCATCCCCATTATGCTTTTCTCTCTCACCCCCTCTTTGTACGCAAGTGGGACAGCTTTTGACGTGTACGCATTTGGGATGTACGCCACTGAAAAAAAACAACAACACAATTTTGGGTCCCTCCTCCAACTGGGGACCCATATACCCGAGCCTTGCGGGCGTAGTTTCAGTAATGAAATTACGAAGTATACTGTAAAAAAATATATTACCTATTAGGTCTTTTTCTTTCATTTGATGGTGGTGTAACGTATACACTGTCTTCGTTAAAAACTTGTGGTTCTCGCTGGCGAACTTCTTCACGAATAACTGGAGGCGGCGGCCCTTGTGGTCCAGAAGACTCCGGCGGTGTATATCGCTGAGGTTGTTCAGGATGTTCAACTTGAAGCCCGCTTTGAAACGGTTGTTGGGATGGGGGTTGTTGGCTTGGAGAAAGAGGCTGATACTGTTGGTTATGTTGTTCAGGTTGGGATATAGCTGGCTGGGGCAAGAAAGGATTTCCAAAATCAGGTAATGGTGGAAAACCTTGGAAAAACGGACTTTGGAAACCGCTTGGAAAAAATCCTACCGGTGACTGTTGGTTTTCTGGCGTCTCCGCAGGGGAAAGATTATTTCTGGGTGGTGAAAAATTGCCAATTTGCTGGTTGTTATTAGGTTGGTTTTGCCTATTTTCATTGGAGATCTTTGATGGTGCCTGAGAAGAACGTGGAGGCGAGTTTTGTAGTTGTGGAATGTGAGATGGTGGAGCTGATAGTGCTGAACTTTGAGGTTGTTGGTGTGGTTGATGTCTTTGCTGTTGTTGTTCCTGTGGTCGTAATTGA
Source organism: Dysdera silvatica (assembly GCA_006491805.2). Classification (NCBI taxonomy): domain Eukaryota; kingdom Metazoa; phylum Arthropoda; class Arachnida; order Araneae; family Dysderidae; genus Dysdera; species Dysdera silvatica. Next base: position 28,659,065 of record QLNU02015003.1, on the reverse strand, counting down.
GATAGTGTTGGTACATTTTGATATGTAGGCAAGCTCTCATACGGAGGAGGCAAATTCTGCATAAACGGAGGTGGTCCATATTGAAATGGTTGTGATAAGATTCCTGATGAAAGTTGCGGACTAGCAGATGGTGGTGGTGGCTGAAATTGTGCAGGGTTTCTCTCAGCCACCAGACGTTGTGGTTGGGGTTCATCTCGCACGCTTTGAGAATTAGGTGCTGAATGATGCTGGGCTGCATTTGAAGAAGGCGGAACATCCCTTTGTCTGATTGGGGGACCTCCATCTGGAAAGTTGTTTGGTTGTTGTTGAGGATTTCCTTGTTGGGGTTCCAACTGTGTGGGGAATTGTGGCCTCTGGTTTTCATTCGAAGTGATGATGTAAGCAGGGACATTTTGTCGAGAATCGGTTAAGTAAGGGTTAGCTACCATCTGTTGCTGTTGAGGATAGTAGTAATAAAAGTTTCGTTGTTCCGATACTTGTGGAATATCGAAATCATCTTGTGGAACATCTGAAGGATTTTCATAGATAACTTGAGGTTTTGGCTTCTTTTTAGATCTTTTTGGTTTGGTGTTTGCCACTCTAATGGCTATCGGGACGGTTTGCAGATTTTTTGGAATTGCCGATGGATCGAAGGTAAGTTCCACTGTTTGCTGTCGAAAGAAAACTTTCGTTTAACGAGTTAATACAATTAAAGATGAAATTAGTATTACATTAAATAATTATTGTAGAGTAAACAGAAACTAAACCTCTAATTTAATAATCTACTCCAAATTTTAAAATGAGTTGAAATTAAATTTTATCAGCTTACTTTTTGGTTTCATATTTGTTTTCTTTTACAACTTTTAATCAAAACCTAATAATTTTATGTATACTAACATAACCACCAATGATTAGAGTAAAATTTACATAGCTACCTACGTTAGTTTCAAGAAAATTTTGCTTAATTTTGGGCAATTGCCCAAGTCCAAATAATAATAAACGATTTGAAACTAAAAAAAGATATAAATATGTATACTGGTATATTCAAAATTTGGCTATTTTGAAGCTAAAAAAAAAAAAGACCTTAACTTTAGTTTGAATTATCCAAGAATTTGTATTAAACAAGTTTTATGCAATTAATTTTATCCAAATTACACCATATTATTCATATATATGCTGCAAAATAAATTTTCATTTACCTTAGGTTCTTCTGGGATTCGTGCAGTTGGCCTTTGTACTTCAGGCTTCTCAATGTTTACTCTCGAGGTAGTTGGGAGTTTAGCGTAAAAGATAGCGTAAGGCCTCCTATCGGCTGTTTCTTGAACTGCCATTCTCTTTCTCCTCCTTGGATGCAAAATTGGTAATTTCTTTTCTACCGCCATATTTGTATCCATGAGTTTCTGTTTCGTTTTAGATTTCTTTTCGTAGGATTCATTCTTCAGCTCTTGAAAATGTTTCAAGCTTTTGTTGAAAACTTCCAATAAATACAGAATGTCTTCTTGGCTTTCGAAGTCAGGTAATTTAGGATCCGTAATAAGTGCAGGATTTGTCCTGTCCTTGTCTTCGTCCGCTTTTCTGTCCATCTTGAGATAAACTGTCTTCAGAAAATGATTGTCACTGTTATTTGGAAGTGAGGCTTGGAAAGACACTTCGTCCGCATTTGAGGTTTTATGTTTCAATCCCCGGCTGAAACTTGAAGGTAAGGGTTGAGAAACTTCTGGCTTTTCGATGAAAAATGGGTTGTCATTTGGTGTAATTGCCTCATCCGGTACTAGTACCATCCTACCGTCAATCATGTCTTTCGACGAGTAAGCTTTTAACATTTCATCATAGGAAGACAACGGTGTTGTAGGCTTTTGCCCTTCACCTTCAGCCATTGAAGAAGGTTGTGGCAACACAGTCTGAAACTTAAACTCTGTTGCGCTGTTGATTTGTGACGACGTCGTATCTTTAGTCTTGGCAGAATCTTCTGGAAGAACCAAATGAATTTCATGTTGACCACAGCTTTTAGATATGTCGTCGCGTAAATTGCAGATCTTGTGTCTGAGACGCCGGTCATCCCCAGATGTTCTTGGACAGGGGATGGTTACACGTGTACCGTCAGAGTGGCAGAAGTGGAAAACTTCGCATTCGAATCGAGGATCTGCATAATACCCGGGGGCACGATTCTTACATTTGAAACTGACCAATGGCAAAACTTCCTCTAGGGTTTCATACCGACTACGGTCAGCGGACGAACCAGCCGTCCTATCTGCTGCGACCTGCAAGAACAAAATATACAAATTGAAAACTAGTCGTAATGAAAGTACAGTAGAATCTGGTAAAGTAACCATCTTGATAAAGTGAACACCTGAATAAAGTGAATACCTGCATAAAGTGACCACTTTTTAGAAGGGACAACTGGTAGGGACTTAGTTATAACTATACCAAAGTCTATTGTGTATATAGTGACCACCTGTTTATGGTGACCATTGCAGTCCACTCACAAAGGTGGTCACTTTGGGAAGGTTCTACTGTATATTTAACAACTAACTGTTAATCAAATTAACTAACTGTATGTATCACTGAGAAAAATATATTTTTTTTTCGATACCCACTATCTGGTCCTTGGACTATTTGGTATTCGCCAGTTAAACTGTTAGATGATGGTAAAAAGTTGTTAGTCGTTTATGAGGGGTACAACATAAGACGACTGATATCATTTCTGAGCACAGCACGCAATTAGCTTAGAGCGACCACTCTCGGAAGTGTCCATACTCAATGTTTCTTAACTTCGGTGATCGTACGGGAACCTGGTAACAATATCGTGAAAAACATATAAATGAAGCTAAATTCATCGTTCTCCGGATTGCGGTGTTGTAGTTGGCATGGAGCTTCTGTTCATACCAAGTAGTTACTGGTTCTATTTCTCTACGACCCACCGCGACGTCGCGTCATATATAACTCTAATTTGAGCATGAAAAGTAAGCTGTCAGAACATCGCATTCCCTATATTTAACACCCTCCCCACATACAACTCTTATTTAATGTGGAGAAAGTCGCCTTTAGCAACGGGAGTATGGTCAATTAAGGTTCATCGAGTTATAAACTTGGAAGTTCTGGATTGATACCAGGTTCCATATTGATATCCCACGAACCTTTGTTTTATTTGTAAGTTAAAGGTGACATCAACCGCATTTCTGTGGTTCGGTGAACAAAGTTAAGGCTACGACGACCTATTCGCGCCCGTGAGACGAGTATTCATTCGCGAATTGGCGAAAAATGAGGTAACCCTCAACATTATTAGACTATTTATCGCCTAATTTGGAATGCAGAAAAACGCGGTTGCCAAAATTCCACGCGCCAAATTTCCCGCCAAGCGAACAAAGTCCTCTGAGTGGTCAGTTACTTGAATGACGTCAGCGCTTGCTATAATGAGTCTTTTTTCTAAATTTAATAAATACCAGATTTTAATTACACAAACATGCCTATGTTTTATGTATTTGAGCATTATTTTAATGTTTTATGTACGAAATGTATCTTCTATTAACTCTCTTAACGTAAGAAAGGGCGAACTATATTGCACTGGCGAAATCGTACTGCTCTGCGCCTTATCAGTGTACCAGGTTAGCTTTGCCTCAAGTATAATAAAGGCTGATTACGACATTCTTAGACCCAAAGTCTAGGGCGATATTTTTTGGCAATAGAAATTGGTAGGGCCTCGTATGAAAAGTCAAATTCCATATTTTTGTACGTATACCACCCTTTGTAAATAAGCTAAACGTAATTAAATATTGATGTTAGACCTTAATTTAAATAAACTATAATTAATGTATTGGTAAACAACAATCTAATATCTGTGACCTTTTAAATGAAGTAGTGGATATTAAACTAAAAGCTAAACTAAACGATTGACACTGAACTAAACATTAAACACCAAATTAAACGCTATTAAACTATCGCTGGTATTGAACCAAATACCAGGCGCTGAACTAAATGCTGGGTATCAAACGAAATGACGGACATTGAGATCAGTAAATGCTGAGCACTCTAAACTAAACGATGGATATTCAAATTTAAAATTTAAATATATTGAACTAAACACTAAATTAAACGCCAGTATCAAATTAAATCGACATTGAACTAAGCGCTAGACACCAAACTAAATTCTGAACACTATTCTAAACATTGAATTGAACACTACATTAAACGCTAAGATCAAACTAAACAATGATACTGAACTAAACACTAAACTAAATTCTGGACACTATTCTAAACGATAGGGTAAAATATTAGAACACGGTACCACCGCCAATAAATTAATTTGGCGAGTTTTTGTCGTTTTGGAAAACTCTCGTTAATAACTGACAGGGTTGCTTTGAAGTTTTTCTGAATTTCTCTGAAATTTTTCTGATACTGTAATTTTTCCAAATTAGTGAAGGGTATGCTTCGGGCTTAGCCTGAATTCTTTTTCCTGAAATTTTTCTCGAATTCTTTAAAATTTCTTTGACATTGTAATTTTCCCAAGCCAGTGAAGGGAAAGTAGGGGAGACCCTCACACCCCCCCGCTTCGGGCCTCGCCCTTGCTGCCCCTTCGAATAGTCTTCGAGTTCCATTGAATCAGTATAATGATGAATCACTGAAAACTTGAACAGCGTTTAAAAAATAGACCTTGATATGTCACATAAAAGACCGCTTGGCAAGAAACCGGTACCGCCTTCTGAAATTTAACCAAATATGGATATCGAAATAAATACTAAATTCTAGACACTATTCTAAGCGGTGGACATTGATATACATCATAGAGCTTTGCGGGATATTCCGCCACGTCTGTTTATTAAAAACACTTCAAATTCAAAAAGGTGGACCAAGTCCGAGGGAAACACTTCTTCCAATAGGGAAATAGTGTTCGCGACGGGTACTTGTGTAAAAAGAGAAACCACATCAAAACTGACTAGCAAATCAGTGGACGCAAGGATGAGATTGTCCAAAAGTTCAATGAAATGGCCTGAACCACGTACATAGTGAACCGAGTTTCCAACGTAGGTGCTCAGTTGTTTGCTAAGAAATTGTGCCAGGTTGTATGTTGGTGAATCAATGGCGCTAAAAATAGGTCTCAAAGAAACGCCTTCTTTATGTATCTTAGGTAGCCCATACAATCTTGGCGGGAGGGACTGTCTTGATGATAACTTAGAGACCACTTGTTTATACACAAAGCATTCTTTTAGTAAGGCGTTGATTTTACGTTCGAGTTGGGCGGTGGGGTCTTTTGTTGTTATTTTATATTTATCATCACAGAGTAAAGACTCAATTTTTGTATTGTAGTCAGCACGGTTTAGAATTGCTGTCGCGTTTCCCTTATCCGCTGGCAAGATGTAAATGCTATCATCCTATTTTAAACGCTTGAGGGCCATCAATTCGGAGCGTGACACATTGCAAGATGGTGCCTTGGCTTTTTTTTTAAAAATAAATGATATTGCCTGTCGAATATTCTCGACAGTGTCTGTGGGAAGATGCTTGATGGCAGATTCCATATTAGCAATAATATTATGATGAACGTTGAATTAAATACTGAACTAAATCCAACATATTCGTAATATGGCTAAATAGCAATGTAAACACTTGGCATGAAATTAAGATGTTATTAAATCCATAATTTTTAACATCTCTTGTCAATGTTCTTTACAACGCCTTACCAACACCAAAGTTGAAAAGACAATAATCATAAAACCATTAACTATTAATTAGAACTCTGTCTCCTATTTATCCGATTAGTTCACTCTTAACTATTTGGTTACCGTTCTCATTAATGACCTGCGGAGAAGTTTCCGCCATTAATTAATTGAAGCATAACGATCCTTTTCTTAAGCGCCATCGTACCATGCTCCAGTTCTTGCTTTCAGAATCTTCTACCAGGAAGTTTGAGAGTTCGGTAATTCTCACGCAGTTTGCTGAAACCGGATTTAACGTGGTGTGATAATAATGGTTATCCTAGACAGGTGTGATGCAAGGAGACGACTACAGTTACCATAATGGTTCATACCATTTAAAGCGTCGGCAAATCCCGGTTGTTCCCCTTCCGAAGAAGGTGGCTCGCTTAGACGCTTGTTCTCTTTTCACGCAGCGTTTGATGTTGCGTGATTTGAGACCGACTTTAGCCCAAGGCTAGGTGGGGTCATAGAGGCCTTTCGCACCCAAGCAAACCCTATTTGTCTAAATTTGAAAGATCCAATTTCATAATCGTTGGAAAAGTAATGTCCGCGAAAAATCCAATTAAGAGAATTGACCAAAACAGCTCATACTTTTGTGTTTGAGGCACCTTTTGGAGAGTCAATAAGTGTTCAGAATGTGGTTGCACCACTGAATAGTTGAACAACGAATGTCTGTGCTGTGTCAACATGGGCACTGTCTTCTTTAACATACGTAATAAGGATTATGTCACGTTTTATCAGATTATTCTAATTGGCTGTAACAAATACAACCTCACCGATGATTTTGGATTCGGTTCAGTAACGAGCCACAGTTATTTACTTATATTTTTTCGCAGTTCAAGATCATGCTGCGACGGAACTCACAATTTTCTGAGGAATCCGGACCCGTTAAGCCCTAAGGAAGCAAGCTCCGGACTACAGTGAACAGTTAGCCGGTAAATGTTATTTTTCTTGTCACCTTTGAGGATCCATCCCAGCTAAACAGCATTCTAGTCGACCCTAGCTTAGCGCACTTTAGGCGAACGCATTTGACCTTTTCACGGCTCAAGATCATGCTCCGCCGGGACCCACAATTTTCCGGGGAATCCGGATCTGTTAAGCCCTAAGGAACCAACCTTTGGACCACAGTGAACAATTAGTCGGTAAATGTTATTTTTCTTGGCACCTTTGAGGGTTAAGCCCAGCTTAATGGCACCCTAGAGTCAACCCCCTACCTTAACTTCACTCTAGGCGAACGTGTTACCACCGCGCCACAGCAGAGTCATATGTGTTTGCAAAGTTTTGGCTGATGGGTGTATATATATATATATATTTGTATGTGTATATTCAAATGCATAGTTGCTTCTATTTCTTACAGGTTCTATTATTATTATTAATAAAAACAGTCAAGTTCCATATTTAGATCATTTAATATGTACTGTAGGTCTGCAATGTGATTTATGAAGAAAATGAGGGAAGTAATGAGAAACTACTGCTTGCTTTAGTATAAAAGGCCTTATATATAACTGACAAGTACACTATCGTCGTAGGCGTACGCAGAAAGTTCATATGGGTGGGAGCTTATAGGCTCAATGCAGGGGTTACAAAGCTACAACTCCATACAGTCATATGTAAATATTCAACAGTCCATCGCAATTGGGTGTTATATCACCCATCAACACCTCCCCTGCGTACGCCAGAGACCCTCAGATTGATTGATTTTTTTCATGGCGCAAGGACAGCAAAGGTTGTTCTGCGTTGGAACTTACGGTCTTCTGAGGAATCCGAACCTCTATTGCCTCCCTGAAATTTTGTGCCGCATCCACCGTTGCCCACTCTCGCAATATCCAAATAAATCCAAAAAATTTTCATCAAATAAACTAAATTTATTTATAAAAATATCGTTATTTTATCTTATAATAATGCACATAAGGTAAGCTAATTATAAATGCCGCCTCTTCCCCATC
>QLNU02015003.1:28623918-28651350 GCA_006491805.2 Dysdera silvatica | reverse complement strand
GGGGGGTATAAGCGCAACTATATTCGAAGACTAGGGGAATAACTTTTTTCTAGGGGGGATTTCTAGGTCCATTTTCTAGGGAAGCTGAACCGTGTACCTCAATATTTAGAATAAATTTTCTAGGGGGTTAGCTCCCATAGTTACGCCAATAGAGAGGGGCGCCTCGTACCTTAAATCCGGCCCTATAAACCAATAGTGTATATATGCGTTGAATACTACAAACGTTAATCTTAGACAGATCATATTTCAATTAGAGCTTACGTTTTCTTATTTTTCTCTTTAATTGAATATATTAAGGTGCTTTAAGCCAGCGATTCTTCGCTAAATACTTTTTTAAATATATTTTTGAATGCCATGGACAATCAAAAAAGAAGTAATTTAAATTTGGAAAGAAGGGAAAAATATAAATAAATATGCACACATTTCTCGCTTATTATATATATCGAACTGCTTATATGCAAAATTTAAACTATAATAACAATAGACACCGAATTAATTTCTTAATAAAAAAGCTTGGTGTTGCAATGAACAATTTTTATAACAGACTCACCAACTAATTCCGAGTTCTAATTTTACGTTGCTCCATAAGTATGTATATTTATTTTTAAGGTGAAGGGAATCAGGTTAAGGTTTCTTCGAGCTTCCGCAGGCCCTTTGTGAGGACATCGCTGTCCCCCAGGGTTCTGCGGGACGCAGGCCAAGAACCGCTGTTCTACGCTAGAGCTTAAAAATATCTTTAGTTGGGTCTAAATGCTAATAAAAGCTGTAATATATTCAAATGCAAGGCAAGAGCTTTAAGTGTTGTACTAACCGTTTCCGCTTAATTGTCATCGATGCAGGGACAGATCACATCGATGATCGACAGAAACATCGATGTAGAGAATTCATTTTTACTTTTTATATGCATAAATTATTGGCGTTTGATAAACATTTCCGTGGGAAAAGATAAGTAGGAGAAGACGAAAATAGGCTAATGAAAATTAAAAAGAAAAGATGGACTTGTTCGAAGTCGGCAGAACGCAGACCTTCCATACTAAATACCACATTGATAGTTCAGGCCTGTTAACCTTCGTCCCAAGGCTACTGTGACGTCAAATAGAAGGTACATCAGGCAGGCCCATTAGGTGGCGCCGATCTAGTTCAGATTGCTATCAGAATTTAGTCGAACACAACATCAAAAATTTAGGAGCTGATTCCCGGCTTTTGATATGGCAACAGCGACATTTTCCGCATCAGATGCAACGATTTACATTTCCGCTCTATATAAACTCACTTATTCAAATTGTCCCAGTTCTCCATTTTCCTAAGGTGCTTATAAACATGTTTCAAGAAAGACAAGCGAATTCTTTGACACTAACCGGACATGCAAACGGTATTTTTTAGCAATAGCATTTGCATTACATTTATAGGCAAGTGTATAAGGAATGCATGTAGCATGGAGACCTGTACACGGAACGAAAGAAATATAAACGTAGTAATAACAATACAGCCGAAAATTCTATCTCTTACGGAGGTCAAAAAGTCTGAAGAGCTGCTCCCTATCATTCTAGTATCTGTCATAAACGTTTCCTATCTAAAATGCATCTCATCTTAAAGACTACCACAAAACATTTTTTGGGATGAGATGGGTTTGTTTACGTAGCTTTATCATGTACGTATGATACAATTTGGTACAACTCGTATGATATAATTTGGGCTAGAATAAATTTTAAATCTGTAAAAGTGTTTGGCTAAGCTGTTGTCTCCTCTCTCTGGTCAATCAACTAATACAACGTGCCGTCAAGGGATAGTTGGATTTTTAGTAAGTGTATTCTTCCTAGTTCTATCACAGATTTCTTCTGACTTCATAATTTTGGAAAACTTTATTCAAAATGGTTTTTAAAATTCGTAGCATGGAGGTGTAAGGGACTGTGCTGGCCGAAAATTATTGTAAAATATCAAATCTTTCTTTGTCCAGTAAATGGCCATTTTGTTTCCACGTATGCCACAACCCGCTGGAATCTACTGTAGAGTGAAAATTGTTTGATTCAATGGCAATACTTTTAAATTCACACATTTGTTTTAATGGAGTAGACCAATAGTTCCTGAACTTTTTATTCTACGAAATCCGTTTCATGTCACATGCCTAGCCGCGGAAGCTCTGTATAAATACAGTAGCGTTTCGTTAATCTGAACCCCACTAACCCGAAAATTCTGTTAATTCGAGCTTTTTTCAGTCAGCTAGATTTTTTTTTTCAACTGTAGCTGACAAGACGTAAAGAGTGTGCAGCTCCTAGAATTCTACACCGACCCATAAGTCGCCATTTTGTTGTACACTTCCGGCTTCATAAAACGACGTTTGATTTGTTTGTTTTTTGGTTTTACGGCTCAAAGACTACAGTGGTCATGCTGCGCCGGGACCTACTGTTTTCCGAGGAATCCGAACCTCTTAAGGCCTAGGGAACCAAACCCCGGACTACAGTGAGCAGTGCGATCTTTATGAGATCTCTGAGTAAGCGTTCTTTTTGCACTGCTGGGAGTCGAACCCGGATTAGCCGCGCAATAGGAGAACGCGTTACCACACTGCGCCACCGCAGGGCCGAAAACACGTTTACATTGGAAAGTTAATAATCCATTTTCTTCTTCCTACAGTATTTGTTGCAAATTTAAACATTCTATGTTTATTTCTTTAGTGATTTCAACAATTTACAGCAGCACACCCACCCATTTTACCCCATTTTATTAAAAATAATACACTTGTAAATCACTCAACTTTAACACAGCAGTGAATGAGATTACGTGATACGATGGCATCAAAATGGCGGATACGCCAGCTCCCTTTTTAAGGAGTCATAACGCAGTGTATGTTGCCAATTAATTAAAATTTCCCATAAAGTAGGGATACATTTTCCGTCGCTTGTTGTGTGTTAGACGTGCACGTCATACGCGCCGAGTTGTATGGTCCCACGGTCCCTTGCCCCCAATAATTTGAAATAAATTGCAATTTTACATATACTGTAATGTATAAATGTGCATAATATGTGCTTTGCCCCCCCCAATAATTTTGAAAACTCTACGTTGATGGTGTACACCTTACACACATCAAATAATTATAGCCTACAGTAAATTCTGGCGCAGTATAGCCCAGATGCTCTTGCGCCATAAAAAAGCCAAACAAACAAACCAACAATACAGTAAATTCTACAGTAAAGATTTCGGCTAATACGGAACTTTATTAATCCGAACAGCTTTCGGTCCCAATTAGTACGGATTAACGATGGAATGAATGTATTATTATGTATATATATATATAAAACCATATCGCAATGGGGGTTATGACCCATCAAACCCCACTCTGCGTACTCCAGTAAAGCCTTTTGAAAACTAAAAACTTTTTACGTCGTGGGAAAAATTGGAAACTGAGTTTTGTTTTCAATTCAATCATTTACTTTTCAAACATCAATTTCATCCGTCACGATAGTTAATATTCTTAGTAAGTGTGTTAATGAGTCTGTACCTATCGTAAAGTGATGGTCAACGGAAAGAAGATCATGGAAAATGTTCTTCTGCAAACTGGGTCATTACTGCATCTCTTGTCTTCTTTTTATCTTTTGATTTCCTTGTTCATGGAGATGTGGAATGACCAAAATGATAATGGTGAGCTATAGAAAAGTAAAAAATGAAGAGAGAGGGAGATAGAGAGAGAGAATGGGGATATGGAATAATAGAAAACAAGATGGTATGTTCATGTGAAAGCCAACTATATCAGTCCTAATTTCTTGAGCAAAACAGACTTGGGAATGAAAGATTAAGCCAAGCTTTCATGTAGTGTTGATTGGTTATAACACGGTTTGTAAATTTAATACAATTTTTTAAACTACGATACAAATTCATTCCAAATAGCGCAGGTACACAGGGAGGATATTGAGTATTCTGTTGCAGACTTTCGCAGTGAAGAGTGTCATACACACGTTTTGGATTTTCATTAATTTTAGTTTCTATAAAAGCCATATTTACACTATATCCTAGTTTGTTAAGAGCGCTATAACATTATTAATTAATTACAAAAATGTGAACACACATCCTTGGACAAATGGCGCCTATATAGACTTGTTTGACGCAGAGTTATAATAAACCTTTAATTTGTGAACAGCGCAATATCTGCAAAGTTAAATAAAACGAGATATACCTGCACTAAGAACTTCTTGACAGCTGACATCGTTACAGGAAATATTAGATTTGACACTGCGAGTGTTTTATGTCCGCTTTATTATTGTTATAATATAATGTTATAAAGACAACCCTGACTCGCAGAATTCTGATTCGTATAACGTTATATTTCCAAGGAAGACATCTACAACTTCAAGCAAGGTCTAAGTGCATTTATCAATACTATAATTTTTGCCACCCACGTATTAATTACAGCTCAAACTAGAGCTTGTGTAATTTTGGAGAAAAAGAGACGCTTTCCCCATCCTGGATTCGAACCAGGGTCCCTCCGTTTAGCCCGGAGTGTCTTGGACCGCTAGACGAATGAGGACAGGAAACAACGCTCTCTTTCTCCGTATGTAAAGGTGTTAAGGTATTATTACCCTCCGCAGGGATAACACAATTGCCAAATATGGTCAACACAAGAAAGCCTCCGGGGCGAGAAGTCAGTGAATGAATTAGCCTTGCACCATACTTTTCATTGATACGATGTATGGTCATCATGACATTGTCTTTCACAGAAATTGTAGACTCGAGTAAATGTGTAACCTATTTTAAGAATCTCGATTTCCTTTTGTTGATTAATGGTATCTAGACGTCGCAATCTGTCTATTAATATCTTCAGTGGTATCGAAAATGCAATTCTTCTGGATTAGTTCTTTCCAGTACACTCATTATGGTATGTCGAACGCCTCCAAGTACTATCAATAAACATAACGGTCAAGGAAAGGCTGTTAAGTGCAGGATTGTTGCGCATTACTTCAAGAATTCTGCCTTTTCAAATCACCATGCAATATTAAAATACTTTCTACGAGACAAACAAACCCCCATATTATACGTTATTTCGTAAGCTCCATTACAAGCGCAAGAGCTTTCGGAATGTGTTTGTCCTGTGAGCTGCATTTTGCGAATTGTCTGCTGATGCAATTTTGGAGGGCCTTTATCGTGTCTAAATTGGGCTACAACAAGGACAATGCGCTTTGGGTGTTACTTTCACTTTATAAGCGTTCGGGCGTGGGCAACCAGTCACGCTTCGATTGTCCAGGTTGTGTGCCGTTACCTTCCTTCGTTTGTTCTTCGCAGAGAACGTCAACAGCACCGAAGAATTCTCCTCGACACCGTGATTCACATTTGAAAATTTCCCTTTGTTGTCAGGGAAATATCCCCCACACGCTACAATTATTCGACAAATACTTTGTTGAGAACAGAGAAAGGTATTTTTAAGGGCTATAAAAAGAATATCTTCTGAATTAGTAATGGAGGATAGATTCCGCAAAAATTACACCATGAAAAAGTAGCCCGAGTTATTGCTATTTTCAGATTGTAACTTGTTCCAGTATGTGCTTGTACCAGTGTGAGTATTAGTAGGCATTTTGTTCCTTTATTAACTGATTTTGATTGGTTGATTTTGTTTCTCCCGTCTCGGTACTGTCCAATGGCTCACTTGCGACGTAACAGATGGGCTCACTGGACTTTCGACCCATCTGGGAATACAGAGCTATATACTGCAGCCATTCTTTCCATAAAATGTGTGCACAATTATCACCACCGCAACCGCAATCATCATTGGAATTTCGAACCATCGCATATTCATTAATACATGTAATGGACAATTACTCTAATCGTATGGAACGTCATTTGAATCTAAACGCAAGTACTGATGCCAGGTTCCAGGAAAATAAAACTGTGGATTCAGCGTCGGAAGTTACGTGTCTTGCTACGTGACATTAGAAACGTCATTAATAGTAAAATATTAAAAGAAAATAGCTATTTTATACTTTGCCTAAAAACGTCTAGGCATTCTATACAATAAGATAATAAATTCATTCTACACATTGCCCGCATTTCACACTTCGCCGGTAACATATATATATTAATAAAATCGAATTTAAAAATAGTTAAGGCATGTCATATATTTAAGTGAATGCACTTAAAGATTTGGTGAAGCGACCACATCCTACGGAATCAATATAACCATTTTTTCGATCCGAAAGAAGAAGACAACTTTACTTAAACACGATTCTTCAAATCGTCTGCTCAGAAATCGCTCTATTTATTATAATTTAGCGGTTTGTCCCAACATAACCGATCGAGAGGATAACGTTATTTCTCTTATAATCTTGAAGCTGGAAGGGAAATACCTGATATAATGTCTCTGCACTGCCTTTTCAAGGTCGTTATAACATGAATCTACTGTAATATATTTCAACACTTAAATTCTTCTTTGAAAATGGATTTGATTTCTATATTTCTTAGGAAAAAACTCATTAATATAAAACTAATAATTAAAAAATCCATTTTCGTTTTTTTTCTTTCCTAGAATGAAGATTGACCAGATAAGACGAAATTCGGGGTCACCACCTCGGGGGCCTCGTGTTTTCTAAATCATGATTCTTTTTAACTACAGCCGTGAAGAAGTAGTTCAGCACAGGGGAAAAGGCTTACAACTTGCGATTCGTTAGTGAGGACAATGACGTCAACACATGACATCAAAGAAGCCAGTGTCCTCGTTACCAAGTGTCCAAAGGCAAGTATCCCCTACTTTCCTCTCATTGGTCTATTTCCGACTATGAGAATTCCAATGCCATTAAACTCTCAATTATATTATTATACATGTTATTGATAAAGATATTGTTGATGTTATGTGATGTTATTTTCAGCTAATGGAAATTTTCCGAAAAAGGTGGTCTTGGACTCAAATCTGCTCCTGGCAGTTTGGATGAAGACAGAAGTCATCTTTACGCATATTAATTGGCATAATTATTTTATTGTATGTGCAGGGGTATAATTACATTGGACGAAGGTGCCTCATCTAGCTTCTAAAGGCGCACCACCAAGACTAGGGAGGAATTCTCCCCAAGGGGGACTTTATGGTTTCAAGGGGGGGGGGGCATGCGGATTCACACAAGTTGGTAGGTGCAGACTGTAACGATACTGGTGCTACTAGAAAGGAGAACGACATGCTGCGAAAAGGGGACATGGGGTGGGGGATAGTTGAGAATCGCTGACCTAGACCTCAAAGGCGTTTCACTGAACTTCAACATACTCACTCATTCGCCTTTGAAAAGTTCATTAAATATTAATTTCTTTAAACGACTTCTTATTTTTTCATAACTATCTCCGCTGTGGTTGGTTTTCTTTTACCTTAATAATGATTATTTTGATTGTTACTGATAACTATTTTGATTAATTTTGATGATTACTGATGATTATTTTGACGAATATATCTTTGTTTGACGCATTATGATATTAAACAGCAATATAAATCAACGTTTATTGGCGTAGTGATACCAACGCCGATGGTATGGCGTGATTAGATGGTGAAACGTTCGAAAGAAAATAAATATTTCTGCCTTCGGTGGGACCTGAACCCACGACCTTCCACTTGCCGGGCGGAGGCTCTACCCACTGAGCTACGAAGGACAATATATAATCTCTTTACGAACGTATATAAAGACTATTTACTGACTATTTACTGGCTTCAGTAAATAGTCCACCGAAGGCAGAAATATTTATTTTCTTTCGAACGTTTCACCATCTAATCACGCCATAACATCGGCGCTGGTATCACTACGCCAATAAACGTTGATTTATATTGTTGTTTGATTTATATAAATGCACCATGATTATATCTATGTTTGATATGGTATAAGACATCTGTGATTGACGCATTATAATACATCTATGTTTGTTATAATATGGTGCATCTATGTTTGTTATAATATGATGTATATATATTATGTTCGTTATAATCTGATGTGTGTGTATATATATATATTTGTTATAATATGATGTATATGTGATCGTTATAAGATGATACAACTATGTACATTATAGTATGATACATTAATGTTCGATACATTATGAAAAAGGTTTGGTATATAAATTTCTTCAATAAAGGAGTCATATCAGTGATTCAATCATATCATTATGCATCATAATCATATTAGTGATAAAATAATATACATGATAATGCACATAGGCGTAGCCAGGGGGCGGTTTTGGGGGTTGTAACCCCCATTGCAATGAAATTTTGTATATTTAACATAGGAATATATGAGTTGTAGCTCTGTAACCCTTCCCATTAAGCCTATAACTCCCTTATGAATTTTTTCTTACGCCACTGATTATGCATTATATGTATATTAGTAATGCAATCCTTCGATTATGCACCATATCATTTACTGTCTTACATAGCTGCAAGGTGAAAAGTAAAACGCGAACTTGCATTTTATACTCAAGATAATGATCATACCGGAAGAACGAATTAAACATGATTGATTGATTGATTGTTTGGCTTTTTTATGGCGCAAGAGCATCTGGGCTATTTCACTAACTAAATTTCACTTTGTTTAGTGCAGTCATCGTGACTGTCGTCGTTGTTGCCAATCAGTCACGAGACAGTCAAAGCGAAACATTAATCGACCGTGTTTTCTTTGTCGTGCGTGATGTTGTAAATGACATGCGTCAAATTAAGACTTACATTTCGTTTCAGAAAAACTTACGATAAACATTTATGTATGTATGTTAATGTATGCCCATGCAAAATAATTTGATTAACTGGATGAAGTGCATAGATTAACCAGACGAGTTAAATAGATTAATTAGATGAAGTACACAGATTAACTAGACGAAGTACATAGATTAACTAGACGAAATGCATAGGTTAACTAAACGAAGTACATAGATTAACTAGAGGAACTTCATAGATTAACTAGAGGAACTTCATAGATTAACCAAGAGAGTTAAATAGATTAATTAGACGCAGTACATGGAGTAATAGACGAAATAGGTAGATTAACTAGACGCAGCACATAGATTAACTAAACGAAGTATATAGATTAACTGGACGAAGTTCGTAGACTAACTAGACGAAATACATAGATTAACTAGACGAAGTTCGTAGACTAACTAGACAAAATACATAGATTAACTGGACGAAGTACATAGATTAACTAGATGAAGTACATAGACTGACTAGATCAACTATTCTCAACTTTTACATCTCGAAGGGATACTTGAAATAATTTTCAGATTTAAGGGAACCCCCAGCATGTATCTACTGTTCAAGGTATACTAATCTGACCAGCAATTTTTTTCACTCACAGTTACACACGGAACTCTAAAGTTTCGTGGAATATTAATTTAAAAGCCTCGAAATAGACTTACTATTAGTCTATTTAATAAATTTAATTTAATAAACAAAAATTAATAAACTAAACTCAATAATTGACATGGAAATCTGAATTAATTTGACTACATAGATTAACTTGATTACATAAACCAACTTGACTGCGTAGATTAATTTGGCCATATAAATTAGCTTGTGACTACATCAATTAACTTGACTACAAAAAATAATTTGAAACATAGGCCTACTTTCCTAAATGAATTAAATTTAATTACATAGCCTAACTTGGGTACATAGCCTAATTTGGTTACATAGCCTAACTTGCTTACATGGACTAAATTATCTCAGATCCCAGAAATGAATCGTAATCCTATGTGGACCAAATTGTGTGGATGAGGGTACAAACTTTAAGTAATATTGTAAAGAGAGTAAGTGGTATAAAAGCTAATAACAGACTTCGTTGTAATCAGTGCCGGATCTAGTAAAATTTGGAGGGCTAAACTCCCCCCATAACATTGCCAATGATTATTATATTATTATTATACAATGACAATACATGTCATTGATCGTCATACGAAACATTTCAGTTCTTTTGTTTTCGATTCAAATACAGTGAAAGCTGTATATAAAGATAAATCTGTTTATTGTTATCTACAGCAGGTTCAACAGGTTCAAACAGGTTCAACGTTGTTTCTAGCGATACTTTTTTTCTGATCCCTAAACTATCGTTATAGCCAGATTTTACCGTATAGACATTTTTTTTTTGCTACAGATTTGCAGACTGCGAGCTACCAAATTCCATCAAGTTGCTGACAGTTTAGAATACGAAGCCAATGACTCTGCGAGTCCCACACAGCCCTGGTGAAAATTTAGCGTGTGGGTCACTTAACTAAACACTAGTATTCCTTAAGAAAAGGCCCGTGCCCAGGGTTAAAAGAAAGGGGGGAAGCTAAACCCCAAATGCCCCCTTATGTATGGCCTTGCTTGGTAAAGACCTCTAATTATGACACAAGTATACGCAATTTTGCCTGTGTTGAAACTGGACAAAGCCTGGGATAAATCAGACGAAATAATAAGGTTTATCAACTTGCCTACTTTTTTCAACTCATGCAAGAAACATTGCATTATTTGGAAAACCAAACCATCGAATAGCAAATCAATGACAAATATTGTATCCACACACGCCAGCATACGTTATTAATGCAAACCAACTGCGGCTTATAACGAAATTTTGTTTTGTTGATGACTTTCTGCCGAAGGCCTCAGACAATGAGTAAGACTATTGTTTCCAGCAGAAACAATGAGTGCACGTGCCCTTTATTTTTTCAAGGAACCTTTCGTTATTACTCATGATTGAGATTATTGATGGCTGACCTACTCAATTATGGATGTGTGTGTATTTTTTAATGGTCCATGAACAAGCTTAAGTGCCTATATATTTTATCTTTTCCGTTGTTCCAAATTCAATCTCGCGTTATAATTTTTATGTCATTTGATTTTCTAATGTCATCAGCAGTTCGGCGTTTATATGCTGTACATTATCTAGGGTTAAAGGTTGAAACAAAAACAAAATTAACCGTCAATCTATTTAGCAATGTGTGTATTTTTCCAGCGGAAAAGTATTTATTCAACATGCATCATCAAATATTACATGTTTCGATGCTCTCATTTTGCAACTTCTATGACATATTCACAAAAATATAGAAATATACATGTATATATATATATATATACAAATATGTACAAGATAAACAATTAAATTCATATAAACCGCTTGTAACACTTACTGAATTGTTTTATAAAAGTCCAGTTGATTAGTTGAATTTGAAAACGCCCTAGAGTGAGGAGATCTACAAAAAGTCCAGTTGAAATGAAAAATCCAAAAAATTTCTGAAAAATTGCTCATAAATCATTTCTTTAAGTGCAAGAGGTCATTGTTCACCGTAGATTGCTATTTACCTAAGCATGTTGATTTTAACAGGTTCCAGTGTTGGACAGGGTAAAATAACATGCTCCATTGTTTGCTCGACAGCCTATGATTCACGCAGAACGAATCTTTGGAAATAATGGCCAAACCTTCCATGACCAGTTAGCAATTGGGTTAACTTGTAAGAGAATTTAAGATGGTTTTCATCATTCATTCTACCTTTGATGGTTTGGAAAAATTTCGTTGTCACGCTACCGTTCCTTGATTGCTTCCATAGGTCATTCCATTTCTTAAATATTGAATCCTCGACAATTTTTTTGATTTCTGTTATAGGAGCTTTATCGTATATTATTGGGAAGTCATCTGATAGGGCGGCAAATTTATAGTTTTTATAGATTAAAATAGCTACGCATGATATCCAGAAACGAGTAAAACTCATGGAGTTTTACTCGTTTCTGATCCAGTGAAAGATTAATTATTTAAATTCAGAGAAAATACCGGCAACCTTTTAATGTCAGAGCCATTTTGAGCCATTTTCGGGTCGAATTGTTCGAGGCTTATTTACATAAACCCTTTCTTTTAAGTAGTCATACAAAAAGAAGTCCAATTCCGTCAAATCAAATGAAAACTCTGACATTAAAATGTTGCCGGTATTTTTTCTAAGTTTGAATAATTGATCTTTCACTGGAATGGAAAAATTCAATGAGTTTTATTCGTTGCTGGACATCATAAGCAGCTATTTTAATCTTCAAGGGATGCTCTATAACCTGTAAAAAAAAATTGAAAATGAACAAGTTACGACTTTTTCAAACTCTTCAGTTTTTCAGTGACCACCCTATATAAAATCCAACTATATTTGTTGTTTCCCTTTCAGATTAAGTTTTAATATTTCAAACAAAATTTTTAGTGGTTCTTAATGTTATTTTTCAGTATTAGATTTTAACTTCACATTTCAATGTTAGATTTTAACTTCACATTTCAATGTTAAATTTTAACTACACATTTCAATGTTAGATTTTAACTTCGCATTTCAATTTTAGATTTTAAATTCTCATTTAAATGTGAGATTTTAATCTCACATTTAAATGTTAGATTTTAACTTCACATTTCAATGTTAGCTTTTAACTTCACATTTCAGTATTATATTTTAACTTCACATTTCCATGTTAGATTTTATCTTCGCATTTCAATGTTAGATTTTAACTTCACATTTCAATGTTAGATTTTAACTTCACATTTCAATGTTAGATTTCAGCTTCACATTTCAATCTTAGATTTTAACTTTGCATTTCAATGTTAGATTCTAACTTCACATTTCAATGTTAGATTTTTAACATCAGTTATCTTAAGTTGTTAACGTTAGTTTACCTACTAAGGTATTAGTAAACTCCTCGAATAGATTTTCTTTGTACGCAATTATTAATTAAAAATAACAGTTTTTAATGAAAAATTACAAAACAAGAGTTATTTATATAACTTCTAACACCAACTACACAATATTTTTTATTCTCACCTTATGTCCAACAATAAGTTATTTTTAGAAGCAATATTTCATTCATTACAGCTACGAGGAAACATTAATTATTTTTCATTCAAAATCTTTGTTCTAAAAAACACGCTTGTTGTGATAAATTGAAGCAGAAAAGACAGTAGTTTTTATCATTTTTGTGGAATCAGCAATTTAAGCAAATAAACAGCAAGCTTTTTAAACGCTTTTTTTGAACATTATTCATAGCTATGTTGGTTTTAGAAATCTGAAATTAATTTTGGGCACTGAAAGAGGAAAAGGTTTTGTCTAACGTTTCTTCCTCATTGGTATTTTTTTTTTCAGCAAAGGACGCTTTTTGTTTTGCATAGTTTATGTTCAAAGATTGTATCGCATGTCATTATTTGTTGTTAATGTTGTATGACGCAAGGAGGTCTTAGACAATGCCACGCCTAACAAAAACTATAAATTTCCGAGAAATTGGTAACACTGTCTTCCAGGAAATGAAGTCCTGGGTTGCCAGTCAGCCGAAAACAATCGGCAAACGCCCGTTCTTTGGTGGTATTGGCGTATGCAGAAAGTTCATAAGGGGGTGTTACAAAGCTACAACTCTCTCTCTCTCTCCCCCCCCCTCTCTCTGTATGAATATATACCTCATAAAACACCCCACTCCCATCCAAGAATTAATATAAGCAGACGATTTTGCGTACCCTGGTCGTGTTGCCATTCGTATTTGTTTGGCTTTTTTATGGCGCAAGAGCATCTGGGCTATACTGCGCCAAACATGGTAAAATCAAAGACTGTAGTAAAAGCCAGTACTTTTTAAAAATTTTAAAACGTGCGTATGGTCAGCATGGTCATTTAAAATGTCAGACAGTGATGAAGAGTTAAAAGTAAGAGTGCGGGCAAGTCTATAATAGGGGCATTGAGTTAAAATGTGTAAAACACTCATGGGTTCATTGCACACTTGGCAAATTGGTGCTGGTTTTCCTTCCAACAGATGTCTATGGGTGAGATGGGAATGCCCAATGCGAAGTCTGGAAAGGAGTATTCGTATTTGTACGGTTTTTCAACGTGAAGTTGACAAGTTGACAAGTTTGAAGTCAACAAGTTGAAACTTCAAGCAAAGAAAAACGTCTGTATCAAAAAGCAAAGAAACTTCTTCACTTTTTCCTAAAATGAAAGGCGAAAGCGCTTTCTTACATTATCATTATGGAGTCAGATAGATGAACTGATATCAAGCCTAAATAACGTAATGCAGCTGCTCTCTTTTTACTATAAATAACTAGTTTTCGATTACCGATATCTAAAGTACAGTTACATTAATTAAATTAGCATATCAATAACCGGTTCGCTAAGATAAAAGAGTTTATTAATACCCAGATATTTAAAATTTTGCTTTGCATTTAGCGGGCACTGATGAAATCATGCAAATAAATAGCGGCCATAATAATTATCCTTTGAATATGGCTTGAATGTTAATGTCTCTTGGTTTTTAATCCGTCTGCATAATGTCTTAATGTCTCTAGTTTCAGTCTTGACGTTTATCGTCTTTATGCTTACTGTCTCTAGTTCCAGTCCATATTCTTTCTACTTACGTTAATGATAATATCAGGGATGCTAATTTAATTGCTATTGATTTATCGGGATTCTAGTTTAAAACAATAGAAGACTGCCAATATTGCTGTTGGATAATAAGAAATCACAATTCTGTAACACTTTTCAGTGATTAATTCTTACACAGATTTGTTTCTAGGTATTTCATTGCCCCAGGCGGGAATTGAAAAATGCCGCCCCCACCTTTTTACTACCATTACTCTTTCGACTAGATCTCCCTCTCTACCACCACCAACATCCAGCGGTACAACAATGTAAATCTTCTATTATACTTTTAATTACACACGTTAACACGTAAATTAACACGTAAACACGTTAATTATATTTATATTTTATACTTATATTAGTTATTTTGTAACATTAGAATATTGTGAATAGTAAAACAATTGCTACATGTTATAATCGTTTAATTTCAACAATTTATATTTTTGAAAACTGAAATATTAAGGGAGTAATATTTCAAAACACAACGTTGTATTATCAGAGCTAGAAGGCTTAAGTGTCTTAGATATAAAAGGACTTGTATGCAAAATTAAATAATTAAACACATCAAGAAATTTTACATTCGTCAAAATAAAGACTTATTAAGTAATTGTTCCGTATGCTTTTGAAAACAATTATATGTTTTAATTTTTCTTCTTTTTCATTTTTTCTCCTCATTTGCTCAGTTTTTTCTTTGTTTGATTTAAAATTAAAATTTTTACGCTATTTTGCCCCCCCCCAGGCGGTCACCCACTGTGGCCCAATGGCAGAAACGGCCCTATTCTTACACACTTACTGCTTACTATTTAGCACTCAGATATTTATTTCATACTACTCATTGAGTAGGAAAAAATATATGTGTACAGGTAATTGTAATGAGAACGATATATGCATTAAGATAACATAATATATATTTTGAGTAAATATATATATATTATCTTAATGCATATACATACATTCTACTCATTACGCATTTTCTACTACAAAACACTTACACATACATTTTTTCCTACTCAATACTTGCTTACTTACTTGTCTCTATTTAACACTTATGTATATATACTCCTTATTATATACAGTGTAACATTTATATACTTGTCGAAGTATTTACGAATCTTTGTGAGACAACAGACTTAGACAGAGCAAAATTTGTAAATAAGACTATCACGTGTTGTGTGTAAATATGATAATCATGAATGTTATCGATTATACAGCCATTTTTGAGAGTAAAATTTAAAAATCGTGGGTCAAAATTATGTATTTCTTTCTGGACAAGCCAAAGCTGCAATAAAAAATCGGTGTTCCCAATTAAGATTTCAAAGTTGTCTCTCCCCCCATTAACGGTTGGGGGGGGGGGTAAAGTTTGGCCTCATTGGATAGTTTTTTTTAAAATATTAAACACGAGTTTTTTTTTTATTTTTCGACCCGGAGTGTATTTTCAAGATATTTCAGGTTGCTCGACTTTTGGAACACACTGCATATTTGAAGGTCAATGGGTTATATCATAGATTAACAGGGAAGCTTGGTTTCTAACAGCTTAAGAGGACAAAGAAGGAATTTCTATAGAAAATTTAAGCCTCAGGGCGTCAATAAAATCTTTTGGCCCTGGGCTCTAATGTATATGCATTCAGTCCTGTCAAAAATAAATGATCATGGCATGACTGATATGTTCTAAAAATAACTGATTATAACATGACTTACATGAACTAACTGGTATGTTCTAAAATAACTGATCATAACTTGATTGACTGACTGACATGTTCTAAAAATAACCAATAGATTTACACCATGGTACAGAAAGGTTACTGCATAATATGTCTTTTTATTAGTCATATAACAGTCACATAACTAATGGGCACCTACTGATAAATAAAAAAAGCTTATATTGGTAAATAAAATGACTTACTGGTGAAAGAAAGAGAGAGAGAGAGAGAGAGAAAGAAAGAAAGAAAGAATGAATGAATTGGAACAACTATTAGCGAAAGAAAGAAGTCCAATTAAATTTGCCGATCAGAAATCGAGTTTTGTCATGTGACAGATGGCGTGTCATCAGGAAATGTCATAGCATTTCGTATACATGGCATGACGCATGGTAACGTCAGTCATTGAAAATAAATAGATTTAAACAAGTTAATGGTCATAATAACAGAAACTAAATTCAGTTGTTGAAAATGGCACGAAGAAAAACATGAGACAATACCAATTACCCCATAAAATCTGACAAAACATGGCAGGAATCATGGAAGTTCGCGGCATTGTTCTTCGCAATTTTTTTTGGTAATTTTTCAGTTGTAGCGGAAACCCTTAAAACATTCCCCGAGGCTACCTTTAAGATGTATTGCTCGCTGTTCCCGATTCAAATTGGCGACAATAATTGCAATCAGACAGTCACTGCCCCGCTTTTACTTTTCGTGCTTGGCGTTCGCCGAACCGAAGCGTTTGCATCAAAACACAGTTTCGTGACACACACATCGTGATTTGAATCAGCACTTCAAAAATTTGGTCCAAGCATTTTAAAAACCCATTGATTGATGATACAGTAACTGACGTAATGTTAAGTTTGTCAATGGAATTTCAAAGTAAATGCTTTTCTTTGGCGTACTGGGAAAGTTCATAAAGCGGTGTTACAATCTTGTCAAGACTTTTGGCATTACCTCATCATATGACGTCTTATAACAAATATTTTGTCGTAATTATAATTATATCACACACATAGATTGAACATTAATAAGATTTTTGTTTCTGCATGTAAGATAAAGCACGTTGAAAGAAGACAAATTAATGTGATATTCCGAGTCATTTAATCAGGTATGCGGTCAAGCCGGGGCCAGCAGGGGTGTGGCCGCAATTGCCTCATTATTATTTATTTGAATATACATAGAACAATCCTGGATACCCTGTGCTCCATATGCCCTTTGTCTTGCCCCAGTTGCCCCGTCATCCTGGCCACAGGCCTGCATCCATTTCTTACTTTCATAATTATATATAAAACATTTTATTCTATTACCTTTACTTTTTATTACTTTTACTTTTTATTGCTTTTACTTTTTATTACTTACATTTCGTTACTTTTTCATTAGCGCCTAGAATCCTTACACTTTCTTCTCCTTTGTCTTCTCGCACGTGTTAGTTTTCTGTATACAGAGAGATTCAAAATTCCCAGTACAAACTTTACTGAAAATAAGGACTAATAAACCAACCGTTTCTCATTGATACATGCATGTTCTCGCAGACTTTCAGTTGCGCGGTGAACGTCCAGTTGCATGACAAACATATCGCATCCACGCTTCAGAACTGACACAACTCAAAACCCGCCAATTTGCGTTTTGAGTGATTTTAAATTACGTAACAGTGAATAAACTATGATGGAACAACTTGCGTTTCTTACGTTTCTCGTAGAAATTATTGAAAGGTTAGATGTGCAGGTTTTTTTCTGAAGATAGATATTACGTTCTTTATTCAGCTGAAATTTGCCAATTTTTGAGTTGTATCACTTCTGAAGCCGGAGGGGGAGGATATATATATATATGTGGACCGCAATGCCCCCAAACATGAGCATTTGAATATTACAGACTCCCCCCTCATTTGGAAAAAGCATAATACAACAGGAGAAAGGCGTATGCAGAAAGGTCATAAGGGAGGGTTACAGACTTACAATGTTGGGAGGGGGTTACAGAGCTACAACTTCATATATTTATATGTATATATACAAAATTTTATCACAATGTGGGGGTCACAACCCTCATAACCTCCTCCTTGCGTACGCATATGAAACAGAATATTTTGTCTGCATACGGGCTTCCATTCATTGACGAAAGAGGCTTGTTTTAGTGTTCTCTATTTAGGGGCGGACACAGACTTTCATTTTGGGTGACATGACCTCAGTGACCTCCCCTGTGTCCGCGCTTGTCTCTATTGCGTACTAAAGTTCGTATAGAAAACTTCGAATCACCCTGTATATAAATAAAAAAGTAGTTACGTGCATTGACCAGTTCGGAATGATTTTAATATCTCAACTATAGTTTACTTACCCATGCATAACCATTTTAAAGTTTTTCCTTAATTTTTGTACCCACTTAATTAATAAATTAGGAACATTCGAGAGTTTTGCTTCAGATATTATGAAAACTAAATTTATAAAATTAAAATCGACTCGATGCTTATGAATGTGGTAATCATTCAGTGAACGATGAGTCACATCTGTACTAGATGGATAGCATTATTCATTCATTTCGCCAGCGACCGGTTTTTACATAAATGAGCATATTATAGTTCTTTTAATAAATAAGATATGAACGTTCAACAGTGATGGGAATGATCGTTCACAATGATTCCCCAGAATCGTTCATTTTGCACAAAAATATCTGCATTAAATCTGCTTACCTTTTTTCTTCTTAGCTTTGCTTCATTTCCAGAATGAGCTTCTTTCCATATGGCTGGAAGAAAAATATCAGGTTAATTACTCTATTAATTATGCACAGATGTTGTTTTTAAAAAGTGTGCACGAATGTAGTTTATTATTTCAACAGTTCATACATGTAGGTTCACTTCTTTTACAATTACATTCATGCAATATGCAACTTTTGCAATTACCTACAGTAGGAATAACAATTTTGACACCTATATTTAAGACCAATCTACGTATAGGAGAAAAAGAGATATCGTCCTTTTTTCTCCTATACCTAGATTAGAAAAAGAGACGTCCCCGTGTTAGAGTCGAACTAGGGTCTCTTCATTGATCCCGGAGTGCCTTAACCACTAGATTTGTATCTTTTTCTCCTATACTAAAAAAAAAAAGAGATCTAGATTGGTCTTAATCGTGGGTGCCAATTATTCATAATAAAATTCCCTGCGAAAAACCACAAAAACTCGACCCGGAGACTTTATGTGTTAATCATTACTTGGCAATTGTGTTAGCCCTAAGAAGTGTGATAATATCTTACAACTTTACTTGAAATAGTTTACAACATTACTTTTATTATTATTTAAATTTACAACATTACTTTTATTATTATTTAAATTTACAACATTACTTTTGAAATTGCATAACGTAGATAACAATTTATTACTTTTCCAAATGCCTACATTGCTGCACAGTTATATATGTAAATTGAAGTAGAGCTTTTCACCAGGCATTACGATATATATATATTTAAATTACTTAGGAGTCAAATTATAAAAATACTGCATTATATGCAGTTTTAACAACACAATTTTATACTGTTCGTGTACATATATATGAGTATATTATTATATATAATATAATATAAAATATTAAAAACATGTAGTGAATATTATTTAATATAGAAACTTTAATACATGGTTATACAGTGCGCTATGTATTTAATACTATAATATAGAAATAACAGGTAAGATTAATCAAGTAAAAATAATTTATTCCAAGAACTTTTAATTTCGGAGGACTGAAGCATGAAATATTAAATAATGCTTATGTTGCTTGCTAACTCTAATATCGCGTATACATTATAAAACTCAATAGATTTTAAATAAACTGCTGAGACATCTTTCCCAAAGTGAACAACAAAATAACTTTATTTTTTTTCTCTCTAATTGTTAGCTGTCTAATTGGCACCGTTTTTTCTCTAATTGCCAGCAATGACGTCATCCCTTAAGATCTCTGTCCCACACCTCTTTCACTTCCATACTGAAGGACAGCAATTTGACATTGACGTTTTCACTCTTTATTAGCTTAACGTCATTGGTTATTAGCCCAAAGCTTTCCATATGCTTGAGAGCTTTCACATTTTCATTGTTAACTTTAGTCTGTTCTTCCTTTATTCCTGCTAGATTTTTCCGTCTTTGAATGTTTTAAAGATGTCTTCCTTCCTATAACATTCACTATCGAAGGCTCTCTATTATTTCCTTTATTACAGCTGTTGCTTTATCCTTACTTGTATGTTTCTATCTCCCTTCCGGTCTCTTAGTGTTAATTCAAGAAAAACCATCAGTATTTATATTTCCGTTAAATGGAAAATCTTTCCTTCTTTTACACTTAATGTCCAATAATTTCATACGTTATATAAGCATGTATGTCATAACATCATACATAAGTCATACAAGCATGTACATCGTACCATCATCCATAAGTCATACAAGCATGTATATCATACCATCATCCATAAGTTATACCAGCACGTACTGTATGTCATTACATTATCCGTAAGTCATACAAGTATTGGTAAGCCACACGATCGTCCATAAATCATACAAGCATCCATGTCATGCTATCATCCATAAGCAATTTAAGCATCCATGTCATGGTATAATCCATGCCATACAATAATCTATGTCATGTCATCATCCATTAGTCATATAAGTATTCACAAGCCGTACGATCATTCATAAGTCATACAATAATCCATGTCATTCCATCATCCATTAGTATTCACAAGTCATTAGTTCCACAAGTATTCACAAGTCAGACGATCATCCATAAGTCATATAATAATCCATGTCATTCGATTAATCATTACTCATACAAGCATTCATAAGCCATACGATCATCCATAAGTCATACAATAATCCATGTCATTCCATCTTCCATTACTCATACAAGTATTCACAATCCATACGATTATCCGTAAGTCATACAAGCGTCAATGTTTTATAAGATATTATTACCATTCGCAGGGATAGCACAATTACTAAAGGGCTAACACCCAAAGTCTCCAGAGCAATGTTATTATAATTTCGTGGGGATTGATTATAGATATGTAGTTTGACAACTTACATTTTTTAAGCTCAAATAAACTATTCTTATGGTAGACTATTACAAGATTTGGTAGATCGTAAAGAAGAAGAAGAAGAGGCAGCGTTCTAGGTTGAAGTCAAACTAGCAAAAACTTCGCATGAACCGAAGTGCCATGCCAACAAGACCACCGAAACATGGGAGACGATGTCTTTATATTTGTATATATATGTTGTTCAAGACGTTATTACTTTTCGCAGAGATCACTAAATGGTTAAAAAATCCAAAGCCTTTGGGTGTCAACTATTTAGAAGATTGCAGTTTATATCTTGGTAAATTTTGAAAATTCACACAGAAAGGATATTTGTGGTAGCGATTTTACGACTTAACGTTGCGATTTTACAAATTTACATCTGCGATCGTTTGGTAAATATCACATATCGATGTATGCAACTTCAGTTGCAGACGCGTTGCATCTTCAGTTACAGACGCGTTGCATCTTCAGAGTCATGAAGATGCAAAATTTGAGACAAGAATGATAAATAAACTTATTATTGTTAGTTACTTACCGGAAATAATGGTGACCAGAAGGAATAGAGGAGCTCCACCAAATGGATTCATTGCGAAGCCTCGGTGTTTGTCTCTTCAGTTTTACATACCAAAAGGAATTGGCTTGCTTTTATCTTCCGCAGCAAGTTGCCTTCAAGTCTAAAATAAAAATCGAAATATATATTCCATCCATCCATCCATCCATCCATCCATCCATCCATCCATCCATCCATCCATCCATTTGTGTATCTTCTTATGAATAAAAGCCTCTGCAAATGTTACTTCAAGAAGACATGAAATAAAACCAATATTTGTTTGGCACGTATTTATGATGTTAATTTATGATTTAACTTCAGTATTTAATTTATAAACTTCGTAAACAGTGGCGGTTCTAGGCTAGGGCCAGGAGGCCAGGAACGGATTTTATTATAATGTGAACGGAAGCAGTGGGGTAGGAATTTATGCCCCCAAATTTTTTCGTGTACGACCGATATTGTTCGCAAAACTCACTAAAAATGCTTGAAATGTTTAACATAAAAAAATACGTTAACCAAAATTTTGTTGGAGAAAATGGAAAAACAGTGTTAAAGAAATTTATATAAAATAGTTAAAAGTAGTTTTGAGAGAAAGGCGAAAAAAAAACCACTTTTAAGAACAGTTCGCGAAAATAGTTAAAAATAATTGAAAGAACAGTAGTAATAGTTAAGCAGAGTTTCAAGAATAATTCAAGAAAAACAGTTTCAAGAATAATTCAAGAAAAACAGTTTCAAGAATAATTCAAGAAAAACAGTTTCAAGAATAAGCTTACATAAGCACACATTATGCACTCATTATCACCAAAGGGATGAAGAGGAGTAAATAATGCAGTTCATGTTCCCAGTAATTGATCTTAAGAGTAAAACATTTAATTATGCATATATAACCATATAATTATTATATATAAACATATAATTATTTTTCACTTTAGTTTTTGTAACGTCTCCTATCGGCAATAGAACAGAAACGATGCCATCTTGTTTTTGTTTTTAACGTAAACACGACTGCACGCATGATAAAGAACAAGAATTTTGCAGCGCCTTATTTGTTTTTTGTGTAATATATGCTACCCAATAACATATTTTAGAAACTAGAACTATTTCTGTATATATAAATACAGGATGGGATCAACATGAGACAAAAAACAACTTGATTTACGATTGCCAAAAACCCATTTTTTTAATGAATGTCGATTAATGCCGATCGATCGATCTTGAATACGATGATGACCTTGATTTGGAACACCTGCGTTTCCAAAGAGGAGAAGGATTCGAAGAAGACCATGGCCATACGATACGTCAATTAAACATCAGACCTACATGACCTGATCTAACACGAATCGTGCCAATAATCGTTATAATATACCGTCTTTAATATATCGTTTCAGCATATGCATATCATTGCCTATTTATTACCCATAATTCATATTCATAAGTGAAAGCTTGCGATAGCAGCTTCCTCATCGATGTCTTCAGCTTCATCTTTGGCTTCCGCATTACATTCCTGACCTATGTAATAACGCTGTGCAATGTCCCCCACATCCTTCAATTAGCAGCACTTAGAGATTGAAAGCGTTCACGCTCAAGGAAAAATTGTCAAAACCTCGAAGTTTGGCTGAGAAGATAGAAACCAAATGAAGTCAATAAGCGAATTCCTGAAGCATGAATTCGCCATGAAGAAGTCCCCCAATTGCATAATTTTTTAATTAAAGATGTCTCCCGCACACGAGTATTGAGGGAATAGGGTCAAGCGATAAAAAAAGTGGGATATCATCTAATGCATCTGCAATTATTGCGAACCTGACGGGTGGTAAGTGCAATGTTTCCTCATACAAAACGGTTTCTCACAATTTGTCAGTAGCATCTGGGTGGGTCTATCATGAATTAGGTCGCAGAAACCCGAGCTTGTCAGAATTGGAACACTTTGACTCTCAGAACAGTTCTCACATGGAATCGTTTACATGAACGAAACGCGCCATTTGGCATAAGGCAGCATACCGATAGTGTAGTGTTGCAGTACGAAAGGTTACATCGTTTGGTTGACACCAAAATACCAAGACGTTATTTGAATGACATAATCCACATAACGACACTTTCTGGATTCTCCAGTTTTGCGTAATCAGAAGATCTGTTTGCTTACTAGGTCAGATTTAATTTGGTTGACGCGTAGTAGCAGAAGTCAATGGGTTTAATTTGGTTAATGGCTAACTGGTTAACAAGTAGCATTAGATACAGACAGTGAACATCAAAGGTAAGGAGTAGCATGTTAATTAGAAGAATAGGTAAAGTGTTTCCTGTACTTGTTATGATCAATACTACTTATCCGATACAGTCTTATTCGTTTGGTAAAAGGGGAAGACAGGAAGTGGTAAAAGGAAACGTAACAGTAAGAAAACAATAGGAAATACGGAAGCTCTATTGAAATACGGCGATTATTACAGATGTCAACTTAAGTTCCTTAATTATTTTAATTAATTCCTCGTGATCAAGCATAACGATAGCAGATCAATGGTACCCAATTGTGGCCAGCTTTTTGGAAGCCAATACAAAGATTTTAAGATGAAAAAACTTGTAATTATTTGAAAATAGAGTCAAAGAAGAAGAAGAAGAAGAACAGAAAATATGCGGATCCGTCGTTCTTGCTTTTGAAAATGGCTTTCGTCGACGTGGACATCAATGCCGTCTTTGATGGATATTGGAAACAAGCGTTGTGCCCCATTTTTTTAAAACAATTTTTAATATTTTTTCAATAAGAAATTTTCTCAATGTAGCATTCGAATAAATAATAACGAGGATGATGACGTCATCAACTTTGTCAGTCTCAAGTCTGCTGTCCAACTTCAGTACAAATACGCATAAATATTACTGATAAGAACAGTGCAATACTAATAATACAACACAGGAATAATTTATTCGATCTTTTGATGTCCACTAATATTAACCTGTTAACCGGGGAATAAAATTTTGTGAAACTCGTTTCACACTGGGGACTTTTTTTCACAGTGATAAGTAATGTCATCACACCATCACGCTAGGATTAAATATATAAGAACTACATAAAACGTAATGCGTTCAACATAATACGGTTAATTTTAATGACGAAAAATGTCGTCATTCGCATTTTGGTAGTCTTCCGGGCATGACGAAAAATGTCGTCATACCCAGTTACGATCTAAGAGGTTAAGTTCTGCAGTAATACGTATCAGCGACAGAAAGGTAAGAATTTAAAAGAATAAAAGTTAAGAAATAAGGCTAAAAATTAAGCATTCTAGTCAGTTGAATTTCAATATTTGATATAAATATATATATCTGAGAATATGCACATTAAAAATATTAGCTTAACATAATGGCTTAACGTATTTTGCGGTAAGATTACTGGTTATATTTCACGATTATCAGTTAAATTTTACGGTTGGGTTACTAATTATACCTTACGGTTAGATTATTGATTATATTCTGCGGGTATGTTTTGCAGATTACATTCTGTTGACCGTTATATGAACTTGAAGTTAAAATTCGCTGAAATTGTAGATATAGAATCCGCCGCTTCAGTTGCGACCATGGATTCTACACATACAATTCCGGTGAATTTAACTGATTTTAGAAAGTCGCCAGAGAGAGAGAGAGAGAGAGAGCTGGCGTCCGTTGACATTAAATAATTTTAAAACTTTTTGAAATGGCGCATTGTAGCCATTTGTGAAAACCTTGAATGTGGTGGATGCAAATACTAAATTCACTGTAGTGCCCGAACGGCTAATTTTTGGAAAAAAATTCACTGAACAAAAAATGTTTATTTTGATGTTCTTCACCTGTTACACATACTTGGCAGTTCCCAACTCTTTTCCAGTGTGTTAAAAAAAAGGCATTTTTAGGCTTATTTTCACTAAACAGTAACACAGATCAAAATCAGAAAACGGAATTCCGGATTTCTTTGTCTCTACTGCAAAAATTGCACGCCATTCATGTAATTGGCTACGTAGCAACGTGATAGACGTAAACAGTGGTTACGCTCTACAGCCAAACCGGACCCTTTGCGGACACGGGGATATGGGCAAATATTCCTTATTTGGTGTTCACAACAACTCCTCTTATTTTGTTGATAGAATTCAGAACCACACTGTATTTTCCTATTGATTTATAAAATCCATTGAAAAATCAGAAAGCTGTTGAAATTTGAGGATACTACTATTTGGCATTTTCTTTTCACGATTCTACCGTTGCCTTACAAATAGAGATTTTCGAATAGAGTTATAGGTGGCCACTATAGGGAGGTTTAAATACAATAATTTTATTTTAGGATAAAAATCAACCTTCATTAATAAGATAGACGAATTTAATGTAACTAATGATTAGGAGAGGGTATTTTCGATACCTAAGGCGGATGGGTACTAAAAATTGGCAGGGGCGGATTGGGTTCTCGCGAAGGGCGCATACCTTGAATTATCGAAGGGCGCGAGTCTTATAGCCCATGAGGGTTTAAGAGAGAGAGAGAGAGTCCTATAGCCCATGACTGGGCCGCCGGCCCCTAGCCGCCGGCCCAATCATGGGCCATAGTTTAGGGGCCGGTTGGTCGACGGCCCAGTCTGCTTCTAGAGATGAGTAAAATCGTCACACGATTCGGTTAGTGATTGATTTTGCACATTCCTGGTAGATACTTTGAACTAATTATGGTGATTGTAGAGGAATCAATCACCAAAATTAAGCTTGTCACTTCAAAATTTAAGGTTCGAATTGGAAACCAGTTTTGACTCACGTTAGCAGGAAGAAAATGGCAACGCACCCAGGAAGGACGGACAACACAGAGTTCGTTGGATTGCTATGAAACACATTATTATAATTATTAAACAAATTTATTAGTGGATAATCAAATGATGGCAGTAATAAGTAGAAGAACGTGAAATGATGGTGATATCCAACAAGTGAATGAGTAAATGATGGCGTTATCCAATAAGTAGGTGAAAGTTAAATGATGGCGTCAGTCAATAGGTGGATGAAAAAATGATGGCACTACTCGATACTTGTAAGTAGATGATAGCATATGTTACGATATAAAATAATATTTCATTTGAATTTAATTTAAAGTTCTATTATTGAGGGAAGAGAGAGAGAGAAAAAGAAAGAGATTGAGGATGTACGAAAATTATGGATGCATGTGTACGTTGTGTACGTGCATATATCCGCGTACATTTAATAAGTATTCTGATTCAGTCTTTGTATTAATCGTACTTCGAAGCTATGGTAAAGTACGCAGAGGGGGAAAATATGTACTCCAAAATTTTTCTCACGTGAGAATTCTTATTTAGAATTAAATACTGAGGTGTACTGAGGTATACTGAGATATACTGAGGTATACTGAGGTGTACTGAGGTATACTGAGAGGAGGGATGCTTAATGAAAAGGGTATTAACCGAGACGTTTAATGATATAATCGTCTCATTTAATCATGCTACGTTTAATCATATACGAATGCACCATTCATTAGAACCAAAATTATTCTCATAGGACCAATGTTTAATTTCCTTCGCTTTAACGATTAATCTTTAGATGCCGCCCCCGGATAATCGAATGAAGATTGGGCAGAGGATGAAAATAAGTGCTCAAGCACATAGTGGAAAAAGAATTAAATAAATGTATTCAGCGAGACCCACAGCTAGACAACCAATTCTGGTAGATTCTTTTCGGCATAAGGTAAATGTATACTAGACTATTTCAATGCAAGTACATAGGCACGTGTGATACCCTTTTGTAAATGGTATTATTTTTTCCTTGATACAATTCCATGTTTATAATGTGTACAGCCGACATTAG
>QLNU02015003.1:28582925-28623818 GCA_006491805.2 Dysdera silvatica | reverse complement strand
TTTTTATACCATATTTAGAAACTATATTTTATATTTTTTCATAACTTCACATATTTGATTGTCTTTGTTTCCATAAATAACTTATGCGTATCATACATATCTTTTATGCACGTGATGTACCAATGCATGCGGATGATGTTTTTAATGATGTAATGTCCATTTCAATAATTAATATATTAATTAATTATTCAATTAGTCTCATGATATAATATTAAGACAATTGATTTATAAATTGGAGGTATTCATGACAATGTATAGCGTTATATATTTTTTTTTGCTATAGAGTTTATCTGACGCATGCGCTGTGATGCATTTCATTTCCGCGTTTGGATTGGATAATAGTTTAAATTCCGCGGTGTGTTCCTGCTTCTGGATTATGATTTAAAAGAAAACAAATTGCATGTTTCGACATGCACGGCTATTAAAAATCACAACCGTGTAAAATTCAACATTTTCCTATTCTACGGGGAAAATATTAAGCCGGTTTAATACACAAAATGCAGGGAGAATTAAGCGAAACGATACGTTGAACTTATAGATTTTCCATCAAGCAGAAGTTGTCATTTCGCTGTCTATGAAATTTACTTTACACTGTATATGTAATGATGAAATTTATTTTGTTTTGTCTATGAAACGTTGAAATTTGCTTTACATTGTCTATACAATGATGAAATATATTTTTACCGTTTGTGGAAAGACAACATTTATTTTATTTTATATGAAATTAAGCTTGTTTCATAGACAGTAAGACAACATAGAAATACTGTAAAAATCAATATGGGGCCGTTCAAGCAATACGCAAGCGAAGTTGGGGGAGAGAGGGGTTTGAGAATTACTTATCTTTGTTGATAACGGTGAGGGGGGGGAGTCTGAACGATACTTACGTAAAACACCGAAAATAAAAAAATTAGCACACAGACATGAAGTGACAATTACCCTGACAGAACTAAAATACCTGGATATGTGACACATAGCGAGTAAAAGGTATAAAATATACGTGTGTGTGTGTCTTGAGTGGGTGGGAATGGTGGCCGCCGAAGGTGGCGGCGCTGTGATCCCAGACAGGACAGTTTTGAATAGTAACCAGCTGCCGAGGCGGGCTGAGGGATGTTGTCGATCAACACTGCATATAAAATAAACGTAATCGCAGTTAAATATTTAATTATTTAAACCAATAGCCTCTGCAACTTTTTTCCTCTCGGCCCCTTCTAGACCCTTCCCCTCACCCTGATATTTTTAAATTATGTACATGCATAATGAATGTATTATTTTTAATAAATGCATTTCATCAAATCCACTTTTTATTTATTACATATTCTTTGCTTACAACATAAGCATTTTTGACATATGCAACATAAGCACAGTGATAAAAATGTAACAAATTTTTTACAATGCCACAACAGCTGTTAACAGTGTATTACAACTTTGTAAAATATTTTTGTGATAAGTTTCTATTCATAAATAAGCGTTTAATATTATAACGAACTTACAAATAAGCGCCCAATGTTAAGATATAAACGTAAATAAGCATTATAATTCATATCACACAGTGCACTCTTATTTCAAAGGCTTTTACTAACGAATTAGAAAAACGAAATCTTACGTATACGTGAAGAGGGGCGGCAGGCATTTGCTTATTTTTTCTTACAAGGGGGAGGGGGAGTATAAAATGGCCAAAAATTTGCTTACGTAATACTTGAACGGCCCCTATAGGTACGTAAAAAAATCAACATCTAAAGAAAGAAAATTGATATTATTAATATAAAAGGAAAATAGTGTCAGAGATCCGATGGGTTTGAAATCGGGTAATTTATTTCCATTTCTAATTTTTTTCAAAGATTTTGTATCGGCATCAATCGACAAATTGTTTACTATCCATGAAATAACGTATATACTATAAACGTACATGTTCCGTCCATATAAACGTAATGATCTCAAATAAATTCAAATAAACTATACCATCGATTCCGGGTACTATATATTCATATACCATAAATTTTGTATACTACATAGTTGTGTGTCATCAATTCATGTACAATCAATTCTGAGTACCATCAAATCATGTGCTATTAACAAATGAGCAGCAAGTTTGGCAGTGAAATTGATGAACACTGTTAATATGAACCATTTTTAACATGAATTGTTTCCTGAATTTCAATCCAATTGCATAGTTATATTATCCTATCCTTTCCGGATAGCGAGAACCGCTTTTAACATTAAAAAATTTTTGTCATTGTAAGTTTTCATGTTCATGAGCATCGACTGTACTCCTTAAACGTTAATATATGAGTATAGCCGATGCTCGTCAACGTGAACACTTACAATGGCAAAAATTTGTTAATGTTAAAAGTGGTTCTCGTTATCCGGAAAGGATAGGATCGTATAACTATGCAATTCAATTGAGATTCAGGAAATAGTTTGTAGGGTTACCAATTGCGGTTTCTACATTTATAGATTTGGTTATCGTTCTATGACGGATTGCAGAACGATGGAGCGGTGATAGACTCCATAATATCACCGATAGCTTATAAGTTATATCAGAAGGGTTTTAGCTCACGTGGATTGTTACCCTGGAACCTTATCGAAATTGAGTCAGAAATACCAAGATACAGATGAACCATGTAGACAGCATGTCTCTACGTTACACAAATTATTTACAATCACATAGCAAAATAACTTAAATTGTTACGATTAAGAATTGACATTATTATTGTAAGACATTATGAATGTCCATCATGGGCAGCGTGACCATCTCGCTAAGAGTCCTACCGAAAGAATGTCTTTTATTGGTGTTCGCCTCATCGTCTCTACACTCGCAATGATCTTATTGGCTGTTCACCCTTTTCATACGCAAATGTTCATTGGTTACCCCTTTAACACTAATTGATGATTTGCTGTTCCACTCAAGGGTTCGTGGTGTCACACTCGGAGGGTCGTAATCACCATGTCCAGTAGGGGTACTTATAAGCAGGAAATGTCTGTCAAGGAGTTTGAAGAAATACAATTAAGTTATCCTTGCACCGTACCGTGTTGTACACTAAACTCAATCGTCGCCTGCAGCTAATATCTTTTCCGTCGCCGGGAACAGAGCGAACCGCTGATGAGTCGGTCCATCTGGATTCTGGATGGGAAAAGCGTATGTGCGGGGAAACAAAATGGTGAACATTAAATCATGATTAAACCTTTTGGAAATGTGGGTTGGTGTATCAATGACCGTTGATTCGTGAGTCCCTACAAGTTCATGTTAAAAGTGATTCACGTTAAAGGAGCTAACGGTAACCAGATTCGACTATAATAGCGTTTTTCCTTATCTCCTAAAAATTTTGGTTTTTAAAGGTGATTTTTACATATGTTTAAAATCACCGATTCAGTTGTAGTAGCATATGCATTAAGAGAATAAAATGAACGATAGCTAATTACTATAATAGTTATATTCAACTTGCCAATTGATTTAACATCGTTCACTTTATCTTTCATATGGTCAATCAATCCATTATTCGTTCATTACTTTAATTCGATCACTTCAGTATCGATCATTTTAAAACTGAGAACTTTAAAATCCATCATTTTATCGGTTATCGCTTTTAGATCAATAATTTGGCTTTTGTTACTTTCATGATTCAAGATGTACTAGATTTGATTTAACCTGCGTAATTTTATTACGTTTCATTTATGTCAATTGACGCGAGTTTTAGTTCAGTCTATTTCAAATAACATTAGTTTCGTTTCAAATTACTTAAACTTCTGTCACTCTGACCTGCATGAATTGAGGTAAGCCTCACTTCAATCTGTCCCAGTAGACATCAATTTCAACTCAATTGCAATTCAATCAGTATCAGTTTATATCCAGTTTCATTTCCATCGATATTAGTTTCAGCTCAATGCATTTAAAGCAATGTAAGTTTCATTTTCACCTATTCTTATTTACGCTATTTACAATCAGTTTTTAAGATTATTCAGCGATACTTTACATTTAATCGATTCTATATCGTCGATGCTGTAATTTTATTCTACGAATATAATTCTGTCTTTAATTGAGGCGTTGAAAACAACAGTGGTATAAGTCACAAAAATGAAATTTTTGAGTTAAGTCCATCCTCTGGGGTTGCCTTGTTGCCTGCAGCGCTGATATATATATCCATAGGCTACAGGAAATCCATTAATTGGCTACAGGAGGGCACCACGTTACTCTTGACGAAAACGAAATTGGCGGTTCTTTGGACGAAATCAATTTAGTATTTCATTTTAAGCAAAAATGGACTTGTACTTTTGTCGTTTTCAAGGCCTCAATTAATGAATCGAAAGCTGATACAAATAAAAGAAAGTTAAAATTATTCGATATTCAAATGGAATGGATGACTGTCAAAAATATCCTAAGTCTATTTTTCAACGTTTTGTAAAAAAAATAAAATAAAAAAACCTGTGTAACGTACACAATTTTCAAGAGACAAAAATTGCATAATACTCTCAATTATCACAGTAAGCATCTAAGTGTGTTTCCATGGTGATAGTTTGAATCTCATTAGGTAATATACATTTTTTTTACAAAACAACAAACTTGACTTGGACCCTTTTCATAATCAGCCTTTCAATTTTATTACAGGCTATATATCGTCTTCACGATGCTGAACTAACGAGTCTACAAGTTTGACAGTTTTCAGGATAATTTCGAGAGTTTGACAGAAAAATTTTGAGGTTTTTGACCGGTCAACAATGTTCTGACTAAAATGTGGCGATATATAGTTAACCTCAATGGTAGTGAATCTTAATGTGCTTTCATCTATGTTACAACTTGCTAGAGATAAATGTTTAAATGCGATTTCTTTGGAATCAGAATTTTGCAGATTCATTATGATGATTTTGGTATGATGAAGACGATATGATTTAATTTATAAAATAAATAACATAAAGTTAGAAATATTAAAATTAGTTGACATAGAAAAAAGTGGTCGAGAAATTGATCGAAATTCAAAATATAAGAAATCAATTTTTTTTTCTTATCCATGTAAATTTAAATAAATGTTATAGCAATACGATAATGCACATTTTCTGTATATGACAACCATCTTTTAAAACATTCCTTACCTTGCACAACGACTTAAATTAACGAACGAAAATTAATTTCATGAATATGAACCTTTGCTAATAAAACGTAAACGAACTGACACCTACCTTGCTGCATCATTTTTTTTTAAAAGTTGATAGAATCCGATGCCACACTAAAGTTGGCGAAATTGAGTGAATAGTCAACGAAAGGTAGTCACTACTAGAAAAGTGAGACACAGAAGATCTGAGTAGGCCAACTGCAAAAGAAAGACTGTTTGCTGTGTACGAGCGTGTTTCCGTTAAATAGGTCCACCTGTTTTGTGGCCTACTTAAAAAGAAACTGCCCAGTATCGAATAGGCCACTTGGAAAGTAAAACTGGCGACCATCAAAGGAAATTGATTAGCTATTGAGCAGGTTGAAGAGAGACCCAGAAATTTCACGGAGAAAACGACATGAAAATGTCCGATTTTCATTTCGGATTGTCAGCGTGTGATTTTCGGGCCATTACAATGGATGTGTTTGCTGTGGGAAGGAGGAAGTCCAAGAGGTTGCTTGTTTCATGCATGCTTCCCTTGGTCTTTAAGTGTGTTCTGGAGGGTGTGGTGCTTTCACTGTTCTTATTCCCAGTGAAATAGACGGGAAAGGGACCCTTTGTGTAGATGTTATTGGGTCCCATTTTCCATATTAAATCCTAAAATTACATTTCCGGTATGAAAACAAAGACCTTACGATAAACGCATAAAGAAATAATAGAAGCCTCCCAGTCCTTGTGTGTCTTTCATATGGGAAAGTAGATACGAAGGGCTATATTTAAGAAAACAATAAAGCTTATTTGTTTATTGTTTTTTAAACATCATAAAATTGAGGAGATGTATTGGATATCTGCTTACAGAAACAGTATTATATGCATGTAACAGAGAATGCCCCTGTGGTCGTCACCGCGGTCTTTGACCTCACGGCTTGAAGTTCGATCCCAAGTTGGAGTTCTCGTCAAGCTGTTGACTTCTTCCTGGACAGTAGCATAAAAGGTGGGGGAGGGGCTCAAGCCTCGTTGCTCTACGGTAGTGTGCATAGTGGTAAAAAAATGTAGGTTCGTTACTCTACGATGGTGTGCGTAGTGGTCAAAAATGTAAGTTCGCTGTTCTACAGTGTTGTACGTAGTGGTAAAAAAATGTAGGTTCACTGCTCTACGATGGTGTACGTAGTGGTAAAAAAAATGTAGGTTCGCTGCTTTACGGTGGTATGCGTAGTAAAAAAAAAAAAAAAGTAGGTCTTCTGCTCTACGGTAGTGTACGTAGTGGTAAAAAAAATATAAGTTCGCTGCTCTACTGTGGTGTACATAGTGGTCAAAATGTAGGTTGGTTATACTTTTCACGGTGGTGCTCGTAGTGCTCAAAAATGTAGGTTTGCTGTTCCTACGGTGGCATGTAAAGTGGTAGCACACGCGTCTATCTTGCTATTAACTCAAGTTATGCTCTCAACATGGTATCGTAAAACGCGTGCCATTTTTTCTGCCCATCGTAGTCAGGGGTTTGGTTCCCTTTACAACATAGGCTCATATTTTCTTGAAAACTGTAGGTTCCGGCGCAGCATGACCTATGCTGTCTTTGTACCGTAAAAAAAAAAGCAAATAAATATAAACAGATTCTAGTTCAGGATCATGTTACAAACTTTTTCTTTCAAGATTTTTTCATCAAGCTTTCAAATGCCTTTTTATATCAAGCTTTCAAATATATTTTTTTATATAAAGTTTTCAAATATATTTTTTTATATCAAGTTTTCAAATATATTCTTTATATCAAGTTTTCAAATGCATTTTTATATCAAGCTTTCAGAGATATTTTTTATATCAAGCTTCCAAATATTTCGGATAATAAATCTTCCATTTCCTCATTTGCTGACCTCGAAGGATTAAAAAAAGTCGTTTACACCAAACTGAATCAACAATTTAAATGCGTGATAGAATTAGGTAGCTGTTGAGTGTTTATAATGAAAGTATGCATAGATTTACATTAATTTCAATTAATTAAATCGAGATAATATACATTTACATTAATTTCAATTAAAGATTTTTTAGGACCGTATTTTTCAGTTTCTTTGGTACTTCGGTAAATTTAAAATTTAGCACTCTCTAAAATTCCAAAGGCTTTTTAAAAACTCTTGTGAATTTTAATACAAAAAAATTTATTTACCAATAGTTATATATGATCATAATCATTATTGGATAAACCAAGGGGAGTTGCGATTCAAAATTTTTGAAGGGGTTTCAAATAGTCTTCAAAATATTCAAGTAATTCGGTGTTAAAGAGAACAGTGTGAGTTGCTACCCAACGGGGGGCTTGGGTCCCATGAAAACCCCCCCTTCCTTACGTCACTGGGAGAAACTATTTTAAGCAATATTCTCCAACTTCAAATACAGAATTATTTGTGACGTAAAGGCCTTCACATGATTCTAAACCAGAATAATACGCTTTTACAATTTATATTTGGTGAGGTGGGTCATCAACGCAGATTCTTCAAGCTCCTTTGGTGGAGTGTAGAGAGGTAAGTATATATTGTGTACATTTATACATTACAATATGTGTAAAATTGCAATTTATTTAAATTTATGGGGGGCTTGCGTCCAATATGCCTACATAACTCTACGCCTATAATGTGCAAATAGCTTTCTCTTCACTTGTAGAAGGTTCCTGCCCATCTGCATCAAGCTTCATCAGGTTCGCTCTGCCTTTTCTCGATGTTTTGAACCCTGTCAGGCTTCAATTCATCTTTCACACCTCATTACATTGGTGAACAGGAGCTGTGTCTCATCAGTATGGCTTCGCCATAACCTCTTATTAAACTACAGTGTTGTGTCGCAAAAATTTATGAAAATTATACTTTTTAATTATTTAAATATATGGGTGGCTTCATTACATCATCTTCCATAATAACATATTTCTTCATCTCATAAAATTTCTACATAGTATACCGTGAGACACAAAAATTCACACATTGTAAATATTATTCGATTCTGCCGCCTTCTTTTGATTGTTTTTAGGAAAAAAGACCAATTGGAACAACTATCTGATGAAGGACAACACGAGAATCGTGTGACCATGTGCTATTGTCATACGTTGGACTCCGCAACAAGATTAGGATCTATGACATGTTAAAATACAATTCATGATTAAACCGGACCTTTTTTAAGACGAGACTTTTTTTTTGCTCCCATGCTGACCAGTTCAACTTTTTCTAGCGGTTCACTATTACTCAGTTAAGATGTGAGGACACAAAAAGTCCAGGGGCCTGGGACCCCCACTTTGTCATGGGCCACTCTATATGATAATTATGCCCTTTGCCTTCCTTCCTGTTTAATTTAATTCAGTTTTAAAAAAACCCTTACGTCCTAGTTTAATTTTGTTAGGATATTTATTTATTTTACTTTAATTAATCGGCTCAGATGAATAACTGCTCGTAATTAGACCCGAAATGGGATAGTTAATCATATTTTATTCATGGTAGCAAAACGATGTTTAGAATGAGTGTAATAGAATGGGTAGTTGGTCAAATTCTTATTATTGTCGAATGAGGAAAGAATTGTAATATGTAAATAATTGGTTGGGGAATCTGGTCCCCCCCCCCTCCCCACTGTAACT
This sequence comes from Dysdera silvatica, assembly GCA_006491805.2. Taxonomy (NCBI): domain Eukaryota; kingdom Metazoa; phylum Arthropoda; class Arachnida; order Araneae; family Dysderidae; genus Dysdera; species Dysdera silvatica. Next base: position 28,615,133 of record QLNU02015003.1, on the reverse strand, counting down.
TATATATTCAGAATTTTAACTCAAGGTATATTACCTGTAATTATTGTCCAGAAGAAATTTGGGGCATGTTTCCCCAGAAAATGGATTCTAATTAATCATTATGTGTTTTATTTTATTAAATGTTAAAATCTCAAATGACATCTTAGAGTGATTCCTTTGCGTAGTTTTCTTTTGCCTATCAATGTGCATGCTTGATATACATGTACAATTAAGTTCCAGCTTAAGGGCATAATTAAGTAGTTAATTAAGGCATTTACATCATTTTTGATCAGTGAGCATAGGTCCAAAAGGATGGACTCATGTCCATTGATTTAATAGGGGGGGTAAATTGGCTTCCCTTTTCCGAAATCCTGGGTCTGCGGAATAGTTTTCCTTCCATGATTACTTTTAAAATAATTATGGAGGGACAGCTATATTATAAACACAACGCGTCCACCATTTACTTAATCTTCCTTAACTTAATCTCAAAAATTAAATCTAAACAATTTAATTTTATACCCCTCCCCCCACCAACATCAGTCGTCCAATGCAGACGACTTTTCCAGATCACCATCCTGCACACAGAAGAAGAAGAAGCAGAAGCAGAAGAAGAAGAAGAAGAAGAAGAAGAAGAAGAAGAAGAAGGAGGAGGAGGAGGAAGACCTGTAGAAGGAAAGAAATGTCCACATTCAATACTTCAGTAATGCAGTGAGTGAAATGGGATTAACCCAACATAGGCAATCTATACGATGATTTCGTTGAGATAGAAGACAACGGCGGACTTCAGTGTCTACTCTTAAAGTAAATGATAGCGACGAACCCTAGTGTCCACTGGTCGAAGCAAGCGACGACTATGGACATTATGTCAATTGTGTTCGTCTGTTCGCCCGAGTCAAAAAACGTGCTCAAGCTGCAGTGCTAGTCTAAATACAAATTTGTCAGTTACGTATCTTCATTTAGATTTGTAAAAAACCCGGGAATTTTGGACACATTGGAAACTTTGATGGGAAGAAACCAAGATAGCTAGAATAAAGATGGTATTGCCATCCTCACCTTTCTTCCTATTGGTCGATTTTGTCGAATCGACCAATAGGAAGAAAGGACTACCTCCTTTATTCTAGCTATTTTCATTTCTATATTCAAAGTTTCCAATTTGCCCAAATTCTCTAGTTCTTTATAACTCTACCACCATCGCCTTACAACCAATTAATGAAACGTAAATAGAAATAACCTCCTACACCTTTTGGGAAAATCCACGTTCTTTTAAAGAGAAAATCCGCGTTTCTAATGGGATATCCGGGATTGAAAGTGCCTGAAAAACGCCCTTCAACTATTAAATAAGCTCATTCTAAGAAGATAAAAAATAAATAAATAACGCCCTCCAAAATTCAATAATCTGGTCACCTCTTTTTATTCTATTTAAAAAGCAACCTTAGTGATGGAGAACGACAGGTACATCGAAGCATGAGAAAGTGCTGGAACCAGAACCAGTTTTCGGCCAAAGTCCTTGCTCGGAAAGCAACCTTATCCCAATTTTCTTTTCAATTTTAAGGTCAATTATTCAGGCTCTGAATCGGAGTCTTCAACTAGTTAAAATAAAAACTAAAAGAGCTGAAACATACATTATATTCAACTAGATTCCGTGAACTGATTAATAAGTTCAAATAGAACTGCATAAGTTATTTATTTTGCACACATGCATTACAGGTGAGGCAAACCTTTCATTGAACGAATTAATGAACGATTTTGTTCATATATCGTAAGTGAGTGTACTCGTTCAGTGATTCGGTCAATCATAAACTAGCGTACTCGCCCAGTGATTCGGTCAATCGTAAACGAGCGTATTCATTCAGTGATTCGATCAATCATAAACGAGAGTATTCGTTTAGTGATTCTGTCAATAATAAACGAGCGTATTTGTTCAGTGATTCGGTCAATCATAAACGAGCGTACTCGTTCGGTGATTCAGTCAACCATAAAGGAGCGCACTCGTTCATTGATTTGGTCACAGAATGTTTTATTCTCATCGCTAATGATTATTTCATTCAAAAGTAAAATACATAATAGAAATAGAATTGGTATAACTCAATAGCCAAGGCCGTATGCAAGGAAGGGGGGGCTTTGGGTTAACCCCCCCTTTCTCATGAAAAATACTTACCGTTTTGATACCTTGTTCATGACCTTGCTAATAGCAGCGTAGTACAAATTATGTGCAAAATGGTTTCAATCAAAAGAATGAAATTTAATTTTAATAAACTTATGACGGTATTTTATGCTGCGCTTTCGCTGATTTCCAATATTCAATATATATAACACAGCCGAGCCTTGTTAAGACGAACATGCTTAAGACGAATTACTTTTAATACGAACCGTTTTCTGAAGTTCCGTCAGATTGTATAGCATATTATCCTCTGTTTCCTGATAAGGCGAATTACTTTAATACGGACACATTTTCAGTTCCCCTTGGTATTCGTCTTAACGAAATTCGACTGTAATACAATTAGTAATAAATATTTAATGATATCATACAATAAATATATTTATTATGTATTAAATATGGACTAATTGATGGCGCTTTTAGTTTTTATTATTACATGCATATTGTATATAATAATTAAGTGCATGATAAAAATTATGACATCTATATGCATGAAATTATTATGATTTATGAGAGACATTAAGATACACAAGAGAGAGAGAGAGATATGATATTATAAGAGACGTGCAGATCTACGGTAAATATAATTCCGATACTCGTGTATAAAAAAAAGTCATGATATTTGCGTTTAATAACCATCATTATGCAATAACTTTCGACTTGCCTGACTGATGCCATAACCATCGAGCCATTGAGGTGAATCACGTATCATTTTATTTAAATGATTCTTAAAGGGAGATCCTTACTTATCATGGAGCTGTTGCGAGTGAATTAAATCAAACTCGCTTATCTGTTATATAACTTTCTGTTTAATGGTTATGTAAATGGTAATGTTAACTTCTTGCATAAGTGCATGCAGGAAGTTCATAAGGGGGGGGGGTTACAGGTTTATAATGAGGGTTACAGAGCTACAACACTATATATTCATATGCATATATACAAAATTGTGTTCCAATTGGGGATTAAAACCTTCATCAATCCTCTGCGTACGCTAGTGTCTTCCTGACTGCCGATGCCATTTGGTACATGGTGCACCAAATACCATCGGCAGTGTCTTCTTGACTGTCGATGCCATTTGGTACACCATGTATCAAAATCCTCTACCATAGAATGCTTAGAAGTATGAAGAGTGTTTATGGAGATTGTGTCAATTAGAAACTTCATTAAGCAGTTTCAAAGAGCAAAGGAAGCCATCGTCTAATATCAAAATGCGTTGTTCTATAACCATGGGCAACATTTTGGACTTCCAGCGTCAACAAAGACAAGTTCGACAAAAACAGCAATGCTAAAAAAGAAAATGTGTATGGATAACCTCGTTAATATCACTCTTAATTTGGTCATATGCATATTGAGATGCCTTATCGATTACCAATACCATCGATACGGAGGTTATCTATCGTCATCTAAAGCACCAAACGTGCGTGAACGCTTATATAAAGAAGAAAAAAGATGTCCTCAGTGATATCCCACACCCGTGTGCTTTTAACTCAGGTTGGGTAGATTCGAGGTGGATAACCCTGTAGTCTGGATTCAGTACGAAAACTTAAAGAGGAACGAACTCATTGCAGGTACTCAGCAATGAAAAATAGTTCTTCATCTGCACGACCTCACCTCCCGGGTAGGTCTGGCCGACATCGGAAGAAGTTCTACTTTTCAAAACGAGAAGAAGAAGAAGATAAGAGCGACTAAAGCGGGACAAGCCCTCAACAGGAGTAACAATGCCCCACTTGTATCAAACGAAACGGTTGACAGTATTGACACCGAACAGAGCCTAATAGCCACGTTGACGCTTTCTTGAAGTTCGGACTTTCCAAGAGAAAACTGGTCGATAATGCACGCTAGTTTTTAACGTCCAAGTTCCTCGTCGGTGGTAGCCTCAAAATGGAAATGAAAACGAATCGAGGGAAAGCGAACTACTATTTTCAAGTTTTTATTCAATCATTTCTGTTTTTGAAGATGGCATCGGCGTACCCCAGTTACGAAACCGCAACGATGTTTGCAAAATAGTGGGGGGTCATCTACACTCTAACAGTCAATGATATGCGATTGTCACCCGTATGTAGAGTATTGGGAGATGAGCCTTTAGGCAGATTCTGGAAGACGAAATAGTCTTCAACAGCTAAACTGGGATAAAGCGAATCAAAAAATACATTCAAGGAGTCTTCTTTTCGATCAAATAAAGATTCGTCTTTATTGTATTAAACTTTTTAAAATAGGGCGCTTTTAAAAAATCTCTGCCTTGAAAGAATAGGGTTTTGTTTTAAAATAGAATCATTAAAAAGAGGATTCTAAGAATTATTATTATTATTAATAATTTTCAAATTAGGATCGCAAAAAGCGGTGTTTTTAAAACTAGGATTCTGAAAGAACGCGGTATTTTTAAAACCAGATTCCTTGAAGAACTAAACACTTTTAAAACCAGCTTTTTTCAAAATGTAAAACGTTTTAAATGTGAAAGTCTCCAATGACTTTTAATGAGTTCGTAGATAGCACATTTTAGCTAAATATAAATTATACGCATGCATACTACTTTTATTGAATAATTGAATATCGATTAATTTGCTCGTCACTTACAATCGATTAATTTGTTCATCAGTTATAATCGATTATTTCATCTCTGATCCGTGGGCAGTGGAAAGAAGTGGAAATTTTTAACACTGTCTATTTTGAATTATTAATTGCAAATATTCTTTTTTAATCCTAACATACGAACATCTGCCTAGAAATACAATACATCCCTACGTTACTGTTACTACATTAATGTTATATCCATATATAGCGACGCTTTAAGATCTTAACTTGAGGCAACTGCCTCGTTTGCAAAACCCTTGTCACGGCCCCTTAATAATACATACTTTAATAAAAATATCAGTGCTAGTTTCGGTTATCGGACGTTTGATTTCGTTGACGTCGCATTGGTCTAAAAAGCCGTCCGAACACTGCCTCACTAATTGCAAACTTGTCCATAGTAACACCTTACATACTCTCGCAAGGGGAGGAATGTCTGACGCCTGTAGCTTAATGGTAAAGCACTTGACTGGAAACCAAGAGATCGTGGGTTCGCATCCCACCAGGGGTCGATAAATCATTCATTTCTTTGCCAGTGATACATATGGCGTCATTAATATCCCAAGAGCAATACAAATATGTAAAGGAGCAAAAGGTAATGGTGTAGATATGAAGAAAATAAAATAAGTATTATCATTAAAACTAAATCATACATCACAGTATGATGTATGGCCAGAGGCGGATACAGACTTTCATTTTGAGGGGTTCAAGGGCAGAATTTGCCATGGTCTTGGAATATTCCATTCTATTCATTTTTCATGGACGTTGGAAATTTTGACAGTGAAAAATTATATTTTTGGGGTGGGTCGTGACCTCGCTTTCTGTGTACGCACTTATGTATGGTTTCATCCATGGTGATCTTATACAACATTAATGATACAGTATTATACCAGCTCACACGTGTAGACAAACACAGAACTGCGTGCTGTTTTTGTATCCGGTTGTATATGCCTCTGTTTCGCTTTCAGATCGACAATTTTCTCCCGATGCACTTCTTTTTTAAAAATACAAACTAAAAACAAACAACAAAGAGACAGAAATTGCTAACTGTGTCGGAAAACAGCCTTGGGTGCAAATCGAAAGAAAAAAAAAAGAAAAAAGATGAAAAACAACAGAAAGAAGCAGGAACCCTTCTCATTTGGACAAATCTGGCTGCTGTACCACCCTGATATTAGCACAGACAATCACAGTTATATACACACCGGAGGAAACCTGTTATCATCAAACAAGTATAACGGAAAGGAGAGCGGCAAGTGAAGTCCACACTCGCAGCATGAAGGTCAAAACATTCAAAAATTGCACATTTGCATATTTCGTCAGAGGCAAATTCATCATAATCATTTCCTTTCGCTGAGCGAATTTGCGGTAATATTTCGCAAGTATTATTAAAGGCTTTTCCGCATATTTCTTCCAGGCTACATTTCCATCGCCATAAGGAATGGTGGATAGATTGGTTGATCCATAAAGAGTTTGAAAAGGGGGTAACCGTGTTCTGTACTCTCAGTTGGGGTCCTCACCCCCCGTGGCGCGATAACAGGACGCTTCTTTATTTCAGCACATTATGCAGGTTTTAAAAACTTGTCTTATAGCTACTTCCAGTAGACTTGGAAACTCTTATTGACTTTCGGTGCTTCTAATTTGGGCATTTTATAGGGAAACTTCCGCCTTATATAATTTGTTCGGTAACATTATTAGTAACCTTTATACATAATTAGCATTTTTACTTTTACATCAATTAGTATTCTTGTTTGAATAGCATAATTAATATATAAGGTTTATCCTCAGGGTGGATATAAAGAATTTTTTCCTGGTGGGGTGGGAGAGCAAAGTTTGAAAATTGATTTAGTCATAGTTAGTGAAATTAGTTGCATGGTTTGGGTAAGTAATTCCCTGGTCTACCTCCTCTTTTTCCCACTTCTCTTTCCATGGAGCTTCTAGCAGGGGCGGATTTAGGGCGAGGGGTGGCGATCGCTCCCCTTGAATGAAAATTTAACATTGAAAAGATACAAGGTAAAGGTCCAATGAGGTATCATTTCCAAAAATCAAGTCATTAATCGTCCTGTTTGAATGATCACTAAATCCACTCCTGGCTCCTAGTTTATTATATTAGGTTGTATAAATTGTCTTTAAGCTCACTCCTTAAAGTTACTCCTCCATATATTCTTTTGTCTATCTAATTTTCTCCCCTATCTCTTTCCTTAGAGCTTCCAGTCTAATTATATTTCATTTATTTATTTCAAAACAAATTTTGACAAGAACAATCAGAGTAAGAGACAAAATTAACAGTAAACATAAAATGCGTCTTCTCAGAGTGACGTGGAAAGAAACTAGAGGTTTGACAAAGCCCACGCCACCCAAACTAAAAACTAAAACCAAATTAGACTGGAATTATAAATTTAATTAAACTCATTCCTTGAATTTATCTTCCATGTATTCCTTTGGTCTACCACTTCCCCTTCTCCCCCTTCACTTTCCTTAGAGCTTCCTGTCTAATTATGTTAGGCTGTATAAATTCTACTTAAGCTCACTCCTTGAATTTATCTTCCACATATTCCTTTGGTCCATCGCTTTTCCCCGTTTTCTTTTTATTAGGAGCTTCCTGTCTAATTATGTTAGGCTGTATAAATTTTACTGAAGCTTACTCCTTGATATTATCCTCCATATATTTCTTGGCCTACCTCTTTTTCCCCCTCTTCTCCTTCCTTGGAACTTCCAGTTTAATTACATTAGGTTGTATAAATTCTACTTAAGCTCAGTCCTTGAAGTTATTCTTCATACATTCCTTGGTCTACCGCTTCTCCTCACCTCCTCTTTCCTTGGAGCTTCCTGTCTAATTATGTTAGGCTGTGTAAATTCTAGCTAAACCCCCCTCCTTGACATTATTATTCATATATTCCTTGGTCTACCTCTTTTTCTTCCCTTCTCTTTCCTTGGAACTTCCAGTCTAATTATGTTAACCTGTATAAATTATCGTTTAATTTTAAGCATGAATGTGTGTTTGTAGTTAGTTTGTGCATTTGTAGTTCGCTGCACTGAGAGGGACTATAAGGTGTCATTAGTTATAGTCAACTATATTTTGATATCAACCGATGAATTGGATATCCTCGGAGACATGAAAACATTTTCACAGTAATCCAGGTTCAGATTAATATCCAGAGGGCTCCTGAGCATTCGTGTGATTTCGGTGCCCAGTACAAAATTCCAAAATATAAGCGAAAATAAACCATAAATTAAAATTTTATCTTTCCAAATGAAAACAGACAAACAAAAATAATGGTAAGATGGTAAATAATGTCTATCTTTGCATGCTTTTACTTTATTTATGTTTGACAAACCCCTCTTCCGCCATTTTTTTAATTGCAATAATAATAATTTTTTTTTCCCATACACGTTTAAGTAGCTCAAACTAGAGCTTTTTTTTATATTTGGAGAAAAAAAAAAGAGACGCTTTCCTCATCCTGGATTCGAACCAGGGTCCCCGCGTTTAGCCCGCGGTGTCTTGACCTACTAGACGAACGAGGACTTCAATAAGGTCCTCAAAACTAATCTTACTTAACACATCTGCTCCAATACTTAATAGAGATAAGGTAGCAGGGTAGTGTGGGATGACGGCGCCCTCGGCAAGTTAAGTATTGCATCCGCTAAAACCCATGAGCGCCCCCCCCCACCACCAATCCAATATTGAAATTTTGCGCCCCTAAGAATTCTGCGCCCGGGGCGCCTCACGCTACATCATTGCGATAAGGCTTGTCTTATAGTTTTCCACTTATTGTGGGTGCGCCTTTTGCGTCATATAATCCATGGTAAATCCTGCAGCAGAAAATTTCTGTGGTGCTCCTTATGTGCTTTGATGTTAGTGCCAAATTTAGGTATAGGCCAAATAGGTCAGGACATAGGGTCCAAAGATTTTGAGCTCCCTGCAGAGGTCTTGTATTTCAGTTGAAGCGTTATTATAACCCTGCTTATTTATAAATGTCCCATAAAATTTCATTGCTGTTAAACCTATTAAAGAAAGGGACGTGAAAGAAAAACTCACGATTTATTGACCGAATATGGCACGGGCCACATTTTAAGGGCCCATTCTATCATAGATAGGTCTATGGCCCATAAAAACTTTAATCCAGCATTGCTTGGTGCCCTTTATTTTTCCTTTCTAAGCACTTACTTAAATTCCTTAATGGTTAAGCTAGCTTTGCAGCAGTCCATTAACGATGTTCAAGTGACAAAGAAAAAAGTCGCTAAACAGAAAAGGACGTTAATGAACTACATACTGCAGGGATGGGTTAACAATTAAGAAATATAAACACTTGTTTATATTCCTTAATGGTTAATCCAGCCCTGAAGAAGTCCATTAACGACGTTCAAGTGACGGAGAAATATCATCCATAAACAGAAAAGGATGTTAATGGACTACTGCAGGGCTGTATTAACCATTGAGTGATATAAGCAGTGCTTACATTCCTTAATGGTTAATTCATCCCTGCAGCAGTCCATTAACGACATTTAAGTGACGGAGGAAAACGTCCCTAAACAGAAAACGACGTTAATTGGAATGTGTGTAATTCGATGAAGCACTTGCCCAGCCCATTCAATATCGTTGTTAAACAAAAATATTCGTTGACTGGAACGTTGTTATTAAGAGAAATCACGCATTTTCAGCATATGCATAATATTTAATCATTATCCAATCTTAATCGAACACTACGCAAATTAAATCTGCGTAGTGATTTATCCACCAGTATAGTGATATACCATTTAAATATAAAATAAATACATATGCTGCAACGTGCATTTCGATCAATTTAATACCAGTCTCTTTGCAATTTGGTTTAAATAGTAGTCTATGTACTACACCATTCTGCGAAATAACTGGCAACAATATATATACGTTCGTAAAGAGATTATATATTGTCCTTCGTAGCTCAGTGGGTAGAGCCTCCGCCCGGCAAGTGGAAGGTCGTGGGTTCAGGTCCCACCGAAGGCAGAAATATTTATTTTCTTTCGAACGTTTCACCATCTAATCACGCCATACCATCGGCGTTGGTATCACTACGCCAATAAACGTTGATTGATTGACATATAGGTTATTATTTGAATTCCTATTCGTTATTTACATAATAATTATTAAAGATAAAATATAAGCTACTGTAGAAAGGTTACAATGCACGATAAAGCAAACATACAGGGATGTAGTTCCTAAACGTAAAATTTTCGATATATGGATAACTGTAGACACGAAGCAACATTTATTTAAATAAATCGAACACTACGCAGATTAAATTAAACAACAATATAAATCAACGTTTATTGGCGTAGTGATACCAGCGCCGATGTTATGGCGTGATTAGATGGTGAAACGTTCGAAAGAAAATAAATATTTCTGCGTTCGGTGGGACCTGAACCCACGACCTTCCACTTGCCGGGCAGAGGCTCTACCATCTGAGCTACGAACGACAATATCCAATCCCTTACGAACGTATATAAAGACTTTACTGAAGCCGGTTATTTCACAGAATGGTGTAGTACATGGACTACTTTTTAAACCAAATCACAAAAAGATTGGTATTAAATTGATCGAAATGCCCGTTGCAGTACATGTATTTAAATAAATCGAACACTACGCAGATTAAAGTAAACAACAATATATCAACAATCTAATCACGCCATAACATCGGCGCTGGTATCACTACGCCAATAAACGTTGATTTATATTGTTGTTTAATTTAATCTGCGTAGTGTTCGACTATATGTCCGATGTCGGACCATATGCATAAATCTCGTTATATTCAACTCGTGATCAATAACTCTTTTCAGATCACGATTTTACGGAATTCCAGTTGAGGAACCCTGGTTTAGGGGTCTAAAGACCTCCTTCCATTTAATACCAGCAAAGTTCAGTTAACTCCAGTTAATGCACGACCTGTTGAGGATATCTTGGTTCAGAGAGTATATTCCTTCCGGTTTAATAATGATGATATTTCGTAGGCTACTCATGTCTTAAAGTAATGGTTTAGGGTGTGTGTACACCTCCTTTCAGTTTAATATATCAGAAAAGTTCAGTTAACCCCATTTATCGCGGAACCCGTTGAGGAAACCTTAGTTCAGACAGTGTATTATTTCTAGTTTAATAATGGTGAGATTTCGTAGGATAGGTACTCACTTTCTAAAGCAATGGTTTAGGGAGTGTATACGCCTCCTTCCAGTTTAATACACCAGAAAAATTCAGTTAACTCCAGTTAAAGCACGATTTGTTGCGGAACCCTGCTGAGGAAACTTTGGTTTAGAGAACGCACTCCTTTCAGTTCAATAATGGTGACATGACTTAAAGCAATAGTAGTGCCTTTTTCTTAAACCTTGTAATATCCTCGTCCTTTCCCATTTTTTTGTAACTACGTTGTTAAGACTAGCTATTTCGCTGCGGAATTCAGATTGTATCTTTTTTTTTTGTAAAATTTTTGAGCCGAAAGGCATATTTCATATGATTTTCCGTTGTATGAAACCGGTTTTATAGCGTAGTTTCAAATAGAACAAAATGAAATCGCTTAATGTCTCATGCGAAAAAAAGCCTATTTTTTACATCTTGAAAAGGAGGCCAAATTGGTAAAAGAGAGAGAGAGAAAGAGTTGTTTCACCCTCCCAAAATAGAAACACATCGTCCACCAGGAGATAATACACGAGCCTGGTCATCGTCATCATCAAACAATCGAAACTGTTTCAAAGGGGCAAACCGACTGTGAAACTTCTCTTCGACAAAAAAAAAATTGGTAGAAGAAAATGTTCAGACGAAGGTCGGTAGCACACAATGTATACAGCACGATGCCGCAATAAAAAACAAAATCAAAGTCCTTGAACCGCTTTAAGGTATCTTATTTGAAGGTTAAACGAGACAATGGCTGGTCTAAATTTATGAGCAGCTATCGCTGGCATTCATCGAAGCTGATTATACCAGAAAGGACTGAAAACAAAAGCTAAACGATGACACGAATATGGCGAATCTCTCACTTTTAACTTGATTTCAAATGGCGTGATGAGAAGATATCTCCACTAAAAAATCGGCGATGCGTGACATCGGCGTGAGAAATATTTCACGCTCATCTGTCAGCTGGTTTCGATTATTTAAATTTTAATCTTTTCACATCTAAATTTCAGACATGGGTCGCTTTCAGCAGGCTTTCGCAATAGGAAAAACATTCTTTGACAATAATAAATTATGTGGGTATCCTGCAGTAGACAGAGAGAGAGAGAGTGAGAGAGACGGAGAGAGAGAGAGAGATTTAATTTTTAAATATTTGTTATTAATACATATCACAGAACATAGAATTGTAAAATCATTTTGGAAGAGAATTCCGTAAAAATCTTTGGCTTTATATTCTCTTCCAATTCTCAACCCGAATCTAAAAGATTTCTTCTGTATTTTCTCAAATCGTTTATAATATGTACCTCACGAAAACGTATACAAAATTGGGTTGTGAATAAACAAGTATTATTATTATATCGTTATCGTTTTTATCACATAGTTGTTTTTATTACATATTGCCATAACAATAGTTAGCTTCTTCAACTTCAGCACTTTTTTACCATAACAAAGGATTATATATTATTTGAGAATATTTTGATAGTAAAGGAAATTGCTTTAATATAACAGTTTAAAGATATCATTGAACTGATAATTCTGTAAATGAATATAGGAATAAGAAATAATTTTTTCCATCAATATGATCTGAAGGTACTTAAGGTTTGTAAGTTACAAGTTGTTATGTAGGCATACTTGAAATATGAAAATGTCCTGTGCTTAGATTAGAAATAGAGGAATGTGAAAGCGAAGCTTAATACTAAGATTTATTCCAGTTCAATAATATATAATGATCTTATGTTAACAAACATGATTCCATGACAACAAACACGATCCCATGATAAAAAACACGATCCCATGATAAAAAACATGAACCCGTGACACTAAACGTGATAATGATATGGGGATAAATATGATCATCGCACCATGCTAAACGTGATTCCACAGTAAAAAAGCAGGATTTCATGATGACAAATATGTTCTTTAATACTAAACATGATAATTATATGATGTCAACGTAATAACCATATGATGTTAACATGATAATCAAATGATGCTTAACATGATGATCATGTAATACAAATATGATGATTTCGCAAGACTAAACACGATAATCGTAAGATGTTAACATGATAATCACATGATGCTTAAGATGATAATCATATGATGCTAAACATGATGATCATGTAATGCAAACATGATTATTTCGCAAGACGGAACATGATAATCCTGCTTGTCCTAATATGCTGATCATCCAGTGGATTCAAACATGATGATGATGCCATTGAACAGTTGCAAGACGTGAAATATATAACATATTTAAATATTTAAATGCTATTAATATTTTAGCTTAATTTCAGATGGCTTGAATCAATTCTTGAGCATTGCAAAAATGCACAAATTTCTTAAATAACCCTTCCGTCAATTTCCTCCACCTCAAAAAGACATAAGCTTAAAATATACAAACGCGCATTTACAGTTAAGGCCTTATAAGCTATGTCACACTGATTTAGTTGGCAGACTTTTTAGATGTCGATCAGGAGGTCGCTAGGGTGAGCTCAGTCTCTAAGTTTCATTTTTTGCCTTTCCGACCACCCTCTATAGGTTTCTCCTCTCTTTGAGAGCTTGTACATTGTGCAATTCGTGGTCAATTTCCAACTACTTTCGCGTTAATGATGTTGACCTTTAGAAGGGCAGTAATATATAACTTTGCAACATATATGGGCCAAAAAGTTCTAGCCCCAGTTGAAACCGCGTGGCGTCAAAATTATATTTCATTAATGTATATTGTTAGTAAAGATGAAGCACGAGGATCAACAACACAAAAATTGACCCCCAAAAATGTTTAAACAATTAAACAATGGCAAGCTTTAACATTTTTTACATTTTTAGTTCCAAATCGTTATAAATTTCACATGTATAATGAACAATTCACATGTCATCCACAACAATTAATAGGTCAATGGGCTTCTTATACTTATTGTTATTAAGCCATGTAAGCCATGCAAGCCATGCAAGCCGTGCAAGCATGCCCATAAGACAAGGAAATGACACATTGGACTAAAAAACTATTATTGCATTAAACTAAACGTAAATACATATTATCATATACATTATTATATTTAATTCTGAATGCAATATTCAATTATTATTACATTCGAACCCACTTCTATAATAATAATAATAAATATTTTATTTGTCTTAGTGTTACAGATGTATGTGCCCTCAGCAGATGATGGAATGCTAGTTACAAGATTTTCCTTAAACAAAAACGTAGGACAACAACACACTTAGTAACTCCAAAACGGATCATTAGAAAAAACAAGAGATTTAATAGGCTAAGGACATTAATCTAACACTGAGTCCCGCTAACTCGACGCTCGGATAAGTCGACATTCCGGATCACTCGCAAATTTACGTCCATTCTAATTTTCGAATATTGACTATAAGAATTAATAGGAAATTCCTAATTAAGAAAACAGAAAATTTTTTAATGGTTCGCGCAAACTGCACGTTCTATCCTCGTACAAAAATTTTTTTTTTTTCGCAGCCGAACTCCGATTTTTGCCTCTTAATGTAGCACCTGATTCACAGCCTCTATACCAAGTCATTATTCGAAATGTTTGTCTTTTTTTTCTTGTTAAAAATTTGATGGCTTTTATGACAATTTCAAAAGTATTTAAATCAGGGGCGGACTGGGCCGCCGGCCAGCCGGCTCTGGCCGGTGCGCCCTCATGGGCATAAAGATATGACCGCGCCTTTGAATGGGCGAACACGTGCCTCCGACTCGTGCCTTTCGATAATTCAAGGTACGCGCCCTTTCAGAGCACCAAGTCCGCCCCTGATTTAAATGTATTTATGTATTATTTATCGAAATCATTTACTATGAAAAACTTATAAAATTGTAGAAAATACTGTAGAAAATACTGTAGAAAATACTGTAGAAAAATTGTAGAAAATACTGTAGAAAAATTGTAGAAAATACTGTAGAAAATACTTTAGAAAATACTTTAGAAAATACTTTAGAAAATACTGTAGAAAATACTTTGAAAATTTAGAAAAATACTGCAGAAAACACTGTAGAAAATACTTTAGAAAATACTGTAGAAATACTTTAGAAGTATTTAAAACAATCTTATCGAATTAACAAGCTTACCAAGCTCAAAACACATTTATGCATCGCCATCAGTAGTACTTACTCACTATAATTTTAATATAACAAACAGTTTATAAAATACTTTTATATTAAAGTAAGAAATAATTGGCACCTTTTGGCTTTTTAGAAATTTAAACTGTCTTTAAAGGTTATTTTAAAATATCTTTATACTCCGGGCTAATTCGACACTCCGTCTAACTGATATATATCGCCGTTCGTACACATGTCGAGTTACCTGGATTTCACTCTCTCTCTCTATATATATATATATCATCATCATCATATTCAACCATTATCTATCCACTGCTGGATGAAGGTCTCTCCAAATGCTTTCCACACAAGTCTATCCTGAGCAATTCGCTTCCACGTCACCCCAACCTGTTTTCTTATTTCATCCACCCATCTAGTTTGAGGACGTTTTCTAGGTCTTCGGTGGTCTCTTGGAATCCAGTTCAGAATTTCTGTTGTCCATCGTTGATCAGTTCTTCTTGCAATATGCCCAGCCCATCGCCATTTCAGTCCTTTTACTTTAACAATGATGTCCTCTACTCTAGTTTGCTCTCTCACCCAAGTGTTTCTTTTTCGATCTCTCCTAGTTATTCCAAGCATGCACCTCTCCATGCTCCTTTGCGTTGTCTGTAACTTTCGTATTGCTCCAACTGTTAGACTCCATGTCTCTGATCCATAAGAGAGGACTGGCAATACACACTGGTTGAAGACCTTTCTTTTTAGACACAAAGGCAATTTCCCCTTCAGGATAAAACTGTTTCTTCCAAATGCACTCCAGCCAAGTTTAATACGTCTGTTGAGTTCTTTCATAATGTTGCCATCCATTGAAATCAGCTGGCCAAGGTAAATATATGAATCAGCAATTTCTAGCTCAGTGTTGTCAACTTGTATTTTTGTTTCCTCTACAAAATTATTGAACATGATCTTAGTTTTTTGTAGGTTCATCTTGAGTCCAACTTCTTCACTTCTAGTTGAGAGCTCTTGTACCATGTCTTGGAGTTCTAATGGGTCCGTTGAAAAAATAACAATGTCATCAGCAAACCGCAGATGATTTAAATATTCACCATTTATTTTTATTCCCTTGTTATTCCAATTTATCAGCTGAAAAATCATCTGTAAAGCAGAAGTAAAAAGTTTTGGAGAAATGGTATCTCCCTGCCTCACCCCTTTGCCAAGTTTGATAGTTTTGGTATCTTTATGTAACCGAAATTTTGCACTTGCATTTTTATACACACGTTTCACCATGTCAATGTACACATCCTCAACGTCTGTATATATATATATATATATATATATATATATATATATATATATATAGAGAGAGAGAGAGAGTGTAAAATAGCAAATGCATATATAAGATGAATAGTGCGTGCAAAAAACAACAACAAATAAATAAATAGGGCGTGCTACGTGAATAAGGTTGAATAGAATTAAGGTAAGGGAAAAGATTAATATAAAATATAATATTCAAACATATACATACATACAAATATACACACGCACATATAAATATGACGTAATATAAGCATGCAGCCCCAGAACCGTCGTCAGGGGCCTTTTCTAGGACTACATGCTTGATTTATTTGAATTGAAAAAAAAGAGCATCAATAGCTATTTTGTGGGTTTTACTCGTCGGCCCATCTTCTTCGAAATTAAATCCCTTGTGGATATAATCTCCCGTGAGATTAAATCCACCGTTTTCCTGCCGTTACGCATACAGGACCTGTACAGGGGCGGACTGGGTTCCCTCAAAGGGCGCACACCGTGGATTATTGGACGGGGCGGGTCCTATAACCCATGAGGGCGTATCAGCCCGGGAGTGGATGGCCTATAATAAATTTAAACTGCGGTAGTTTTCTGTT
Organism: Dysdera silvatica; assembly: GCA_006491805.2. Classification (NCBI taxonomy): domain Eukaryota; kingdom Metazoa; phylum Arthropoda; class Arachnida; order Araneae; family Dysderidae; genus Dysdera; species Dysdera silvatica. Next base: position 28,598,328 of record QLNU02015003.1, on the reverse strand, counting down.
GATAATTTTTTATTAATTTCGCTCAATGTAACCTATCACTATATGATTTATTTATTATCAAAGTCCTTGTTAAGCATTAGTCAATTGAATTGGCGACTCCGAGTCAATTGCCACCCCTCGTTAAATCGTCCGAGTGAAATTTCTTATCTCTGGACCTTATCTCTTATCCTGTTTATCCTCAAGGTGTTTCCGGTTGTGAAAAACGTCGTAAAGTTCGAAGATCAAACGTATTTTTTTCGTACAGTCTAATGGAATGAATCGTGAAAACAGCGTGCATGTCCGTATCCGAGGGTGACCGCTAAGAAGGGTTTTGAAATATATCATTGCATATCAGTTTCTGCCGGGGAAGTTTTATCTGACCGTAAAAGCGGGGTGTCCATTAAGAGGGGTTTCACTATATTTTACGAAGCTTGAATATATTTTATATTCAAATACGCGTTTCTTCACGAACTAAATTTTTTTTATACATTTAGTAATGAAAAACTGAATCCTACCATTTTTCCTTGAAGCGCTTTCTTATTGCATATTCGAAATTTTACTCTGTAAATAGAATAACCAACTGCATCTTCAAATTCTTAAAAAAGAAGGGAAAAGAAAAGAAAAAAAATGTAAGAAAGACACGAAGAAGAAAATAATGTCGATGTTATTCATTTCGTGATATTGCAATTCTCTTTATCTTTCTTGGCGATGCTGTGGCACCTAACCAGCGATGCTATGGCATATAACATCCACGAAAACGATTTTTACCTTCGTTTTAAAACATTATGTCTGCCCTCCATTTCACTGTCTCATTGGTGACCTCATTCATAGATGAGAAGGGACAATGTGTTAAAGTTTCCTGTTGTGTTGCCATTCCTACTAGCTTAATATCCGAATAAAAGTGATTTGACGGTTGCGGTTCCTGCATCATTAAGACGCCTACATAAAGTGGATTCTAACTACCCCAGTATTCAGCGGTCAACTATTTTCAAGAACACCTAGACTTGAAGGCTGAGAATTAATATTGTATTAACTAAAGTCACGGCCGTAGTTAGGGGTGGCGAGGAAGGCCCCCCTGCCAGGGTCGCAGGGCGAGGGGGCGTAAAACCGGTTGAAATAAATTGAGGGAAAAAATATCTAGAAAATACGTCTATATGTAAAATGGTCAATTATTGTCTCATAAAATATGTTTTAAATAGAGTTCTAAATTTTTTTTTGTTTATACTTTATACAAATAAAAAGGAATAATGAGTCATTACGATATTTTAAATCGATCTTAGAACAGTAAATGCAATATAGTAAACAAAACCAGAACGAGAGAAATGGAAAGCACGTAGATATTGCGAAAGCAATACCATTTCATATCGTATAATCTTATATTGTAAAGCCATTTCTGTGAGAAAGATCGGTATGAGATATTTTTTGTGTAATTTCTATGTATCACTTAGGCCAATCTGTGCATTGTTTTACAACTGAATTACATAAAAAAATTATCAACGCACATCAAACAATCAATTTCTTTGTTGGAACCGTTTATTAAGAAATAATAAATTCAGTATTGGATTTTCCTTGTGAAAGAATTCATTACAAGATGAAGTGCGTGAGGAATTAAATGGAAGGAGGGATGAGGGCTGGAGGAGAGGCGGAAAGGAGAGGTTCATTTGACCTGTGACTAGGGAGTGTAATTTGGACAGTCCTAGTAGGGGCGCAATTTGGGCAGTTTTGCCAGGGGCCGCAAAATCATCTAGCTACTGAATTTTTCGTGGGGGATTTTTATTGCGGTTAATAAATTTCACACCCACGATAATTCATACTAGAACTTTTTTTTGGTATAAGAGAAAAAGGGATTTTGTCCCCGTCCTAGAGTCGAACTAGGTTTTCGGAAACTCGTTATTCCTGTCCTCGTTCGTCTCGCAGTTAAGGTACTCCGGTCTCAACGGTGGGATCCCAGTTCGACTCTAGGACGGGGACGATGTCTCTTTTTCTCCTATACTAAAGCTCGAATATGAGCTCATCGTGGGTGTCAAATTTATTAATCGTAATAAAATTCCTCTATAAAAAAAATTCGGGCAGGTGGTTTCGGTGGTGACCATTATTTGGCCATTGTGTTATCCCTGAGAAGGGTAATAATACCTTACATCCTTACATACGGAGAAAGAGAGCTTTGTTCCTGTCTTCGTTGGTCTAGCTATCAAAGCACTCCGGGCTCAATGGAGGGACACTAGTTGGACTCTAGGATGAGGACGATGTCTTTTTTTCTCCTATATATATATATATAAAAAAAAACCTCTAGTATCAGCTTATCGTGGGTGTCAAATTTAATTAATCTGAAAACTAAAATTAGAAAAAAAAAGAAAAAGTGCACTCCCATGTCGCGAATTGCACTTGATACCCTTTGTTGAAAGTAAAAGGCTGTTTAGTTGACACCGTTTCCAAAAATGCCTGCTCTTGGACGTTTCTTCCCATTCTATATGTGTGTGTCGTTTCACTTCACGAAGCCAGACGACATTTATTAAGTCGAAAATTGAAATTTGAAGAAGAAAAAATTCGTTCCCATGACTGAAACCGTACTTGTTACCCTGTGTTGAAAGCAAAAGCCTGCTTGACTGAAGTTTCTTCTTAAAATGTCTGCTCTTTAACGGTTCTTTCTGTCATACAGTGACGTATATTCCAGGGGCTCAAGATAATCTCCGGTGGACCAACCTGTTGTTTGCTTTTCAACGATTTTTCGCAGAAACTGTTTTCTTTAGAAAAATGTTATATTTTAGAAGAAATTCAAAAAAATTTAGAAAAATATAAAGGGTTTGGTATACATAAGAAACAAATATTCGAAAACAGTTTCCATAGGATATAGAGAAACTGACCCATTCTTCAAGGCGTTTGTGAGAGAAATGGCCACTGGATGGAAAACCGCCAAGGGTTACTCTAATTTCCTGTGATTGGGAGGCATACACCCTGTTATATTCATTCCAGGCTGTTTGGTGTTTTTGGCATGGAAATTCGAAGCTATTATTCTCTATTTTTGCAGAGAGTTGTATTGTAAAAGCAAGTTGGGTAGGGTTAATAGATTTCAAAATCGTAGTAAGAAATAAGTTTCTGAAATTGTCATTCGTCAAAGAAGTTTTTAAAATTAATTCAGGAGATATCACGTTGTGCAATAATTTAAAAATATATATTTTATAACAATTATATAATTGTTATTATATAATAATTCCGATTCTGATTATACAAGTCATTAAAGTATACCAATGTTATAATATGAAATAAAGCAAATTTGAATTTGAATAAATCTTGGTCAAATAATATAATTGGTGTATAAACTTATAGTTTCAGCTGCTTTTGGTATATTTTAACAGGGATAGATTGTTTTTTTATATATTAGAAACATTATAAGCAATTTTGTTGGGAATTTACAGTAATCATTAATTGAATAGGAATTTGTAAAAAGGGGATACGTTATGTATTAAATAAATGGCATATATCACTTTTACAAATTCCGATTCAATTCTCATTTGCTTAAATCACCGAAACATCGGTAAAGTTTAGGGTAAAAATAGATTTAAGGATTATTCAAGTCTAATTGCACATTTACCGCTTTATACACTTTTTTGAATCCCGTCCGAAATTAAATTCTGGCTACGGCTTTGCCACCAATATCTGGCATCCTTCCTCTTGAGCCAGGGGTTTTCAACCCTTTTCAATCCGAGGGCCACTTTTGTCTATTCTTGTTGGCCGGCGGGCCGCACCAATGTAACAGTAATATTAAGGCTGAACAAAAGCGAATCCGGAGGGCCCCTACCCGAATCAGTCTTTGTTTATGTTTTTTTCTAAGATCTCTACATTTCACATTATTTTCGGGCTCGGCAGACCCGGGCTCATAAGGCGGATGCAACCGAAGCTGAAAATCGATTTTTCTGTATTGAAGTTTCGGGCTTGGGTTCAAATTTCCACAAAGTATTTCGGGCTCGGGCTTCGAAAATTAAGCCCAAGCTCATCTCTATCAAACGGTTGGGAAGATGTTTTTATCGATATATTTAAAATAGAATTCAGCGAGTCTCCTAAGTTGATTTTTTTAAATCATTGTTGCACTGCAAATAAGCAGAAACTACCCCACCCTAGTGCTCATGTACGTTAGAAAACTGAAGTAAAATGCGGTTGTGGGAAGACCGCGTATTACTTTAGTTCTCTGGCGTTTAACGATGTTTGTTACGAAAGGTGAATGGAATAAAATACATAGGTTTGTCTCAGAGGATACAAAAGGCGTTATTTTTGTGTAAAATTGTATTATTTCATGAGATGGCCAGCCGCATAAAACATGTCGGAGGACCGTGGGTTGAAGATCCTGTCTTAAGAATATGCGAAAACATAAATGAATTTCATTTGTAAATAAGTAAAATATTTCTATTAAATTTTAGTAATTATATTCTTATATATATATACTCTATATATATACTCTGTGAAAGTCTACGTGAAACTATATTTACGTGTGTGCGTATTTATTTGTTAAACTTGTTAGAAGGGGAAGACAAAACTCTGAAAACCCTTGAATAATTATCAAAATTCTGGCCACAAGGTGTCGTTTCATAGACCACTAATTTGAGAACAATTGAAGAAAAAATACAGAAACCATTTAAAAAGGGGAGGTCATTATAAAAAATCAAATTTTGATGGCAAAATTACAAGCAAAATTTTACAGTGATGCCTGTAAATCAAATGGGTATTTTCTGATTTATTTTGTATGATGTATTTATATTTCTTCTTTGCGATAAATGCGATATTTATTCTACGTTATTTTGTAAAAAATTTTTGAACCCCCCCGAAATAAATTTATGACTACGTCCTTGGTAACTAGCCATTGAAATATGATGTAAATAGATTTAGAGAAAGGCTTCGAGGAAGGATTTACAAATAATTGCTCAATGCCATTAAATGCATGAACATAAGCTGTATATCCATTTCTTAAATAAGATGGTGTATTACTGATCTGAAATTTGAAAATCATCGAACAGACAAAGAATATTTAACCGAAGAGGAAAATTGAGATTTCAGCAACGACTAAATGATAAATGCTTTACTAGTTCTTCATATGCATTTAACAGGAATGGATGGAATTCGAAGGAACATAAGAGAAGTACAATGGCTCCTGCATACTTAAAATGACCTGCAAGTGTATGATAATTGTATGTTCGTATATTGTATGACCACCTCTCAGTCCACAGATCCATGAAATTTTATATCTTTCTCCAAGTCCTTCTGAAATCTGGAACATCAAAGCACGATAAATGAACTTCCGCTTGTTGAATATGCAGGGATACCACATAAGTGCTTTTGCTTGCTTCTCAATCCGATATTTTAAAGCTTTTGAAGTCTTTCTTCCGTTCGAATGGTTTTGATTTTTGCAGAGGAAACCTTTGTGAAAATGGAGAGGAAGAGAAGGCTTGTTATATTCATGTCACCACGCCTACTATTTGATGTATGATCCTGTTGCACCAGCGCGTTATGCACCAGTGAACACGAAGGAACAAACTTTGTCAGCAGTGAACATCTGGACCTTACTTCAAGCTATCAACTACAAGACGGACTACCACACCGAAAAAGGTAAACTGGTAATGGACTCTCCTACCACCTTGTTTGCTGAAGCACTGAATTTGATGGTCAATAGATGTTGGCTGGCATTGTGATATTTGTAATGAGGAGAGCTTTAATACTTCTTATGAAGCTTTCGGATGAAAAGTGTTAGGAAATAATCGTAACGTTTGCACTCTAATGTTTAAATGAGGAGGAGATATTGAGAGATAATTATATGGTTTGATGATGTGAGTGAAGATGTCTATGGTATAGTGATGAATCGTTCGTACAATGAATCAGAGGATGTGCTTTCATCGATTTGCCATAGATGGGCAAAATAGATCACCAATTTGATTGGTGAATGAGTTTGAATTCTTTATATTGCAAGACATTCAGCTATGTTACTGAGGGGTGTAACAGGTGGTGATGTTACCCTCATAATGCTGTTCGCCCCATCTCCATGGAGCGGCCAAAAATGAAAGTATATAATTGTAATTGGGTCAAAATTTTGAAAGTTTTTAGTGAAAACTATTGATATATAATTTTCTATGGTTCAAATTTCATACACCTAGGCATCAACATTTAATTTAATTGCATTCATGTTTCAATAGATTTCATCCAACACATATTTCAGTAAGTTTAAACTGATGCATATCTTGATGAATGTTATTCGCAGAGAGTGTTTAAACGATATATAAGGGGCATTAATGTGTTTCCAATTCAATATATTATTTTAAAACAAAGTAAATAATATGTAGCGACATCGTAACTTTCTTGCATCATTGGTAGTTTTGTTGAAAAAATAATTTGGAATACTCGAAAACGATAAGAAAATTGTTAGAATTTGTGGAAACATCGAAAACAACAAATGAGAACGTTCGTCTCATTGCGGTTGATGACGCTTCATTGACTTCGGTCTTAAAGATTGGAACCAATGAGCCAATCCCATTAAAAGTTAGCATCGAAAGAAAGTAAGAAGAAAAAAGGGAAAAACTGTTATAAGATGTGGAGAATGGTTATTATGACTTTTAAACAAACAATATAATAATCAATTTGGGATTCCATTTCGTTGATGTGTTGCAACGAGATAATTCAAAATAGGGTTAATCATGACATGAGGAGAGAATTATGTCATAGAAATGGTTGATATGAGTGACGATGACATCAATGACCTACAATCAGTCTCCAATATAATCTTTCCTTTAGAAGTGAGGTATACGCAGAAGGAAATTTCGATTTGACTTTTTCAAGAAAAGGAAAAAAAAAAGATCAGAAAGAGATGTCGCTTCCTGTTTCCTTATGTTGATATAGATGCTCAATCAAACGATGGACCCGCTGTAAGCACAATAATAGAAATACTTGTAAATAATACTGACATCGAGTTATACATATATAATACATTTCTCATTATTCTTTTTTTTCCTTTAATTCCATGGGGAATGAATGTAGGATCTTCAAGAAATGTTTCAATTTGCTTTGGTTTTATGCAGGTTTTTTGATTTCTTCTCAAGGTTTGCCCTCCTTCTGAATTTTGTTTCCTACAATTCTTCTCCAGGGTCTTCCTCGTTTTCTCTTTCCTTGGAGGGAAGTATTTATTTTTTAGTTGGACACATACGTTGGAGATATATTAACTTTGCCAAATAAGACTTGTGGAGTTTACCAATTAACACATGCAGAATCGTCTTCAACAGCCATTTTTAATCCATTGCAGGATGAAGACCTCTTTGTTATCACACATATGCATAGTAGGGAAAAATAAATACAGAAGATTTGGCCTTAAGTTTACTATGTTGGCCGGGCGTTTTGTTAAGCTGGATCTGTAGCTTAACAAGGGTTCCGAACCTCGGTAACCTATCAGAAGACTATCGTTTAGGTGGCCCTCTCTGTGCCACCTTCCTGGGGATATGTAGTATACCAATTACTAGAATAAATGTAGTATATAAAGCAATAAATGCATATCAGGCAATAAAAGTATACTAATAGATGTATATTAAGTAATAAATGTAGTATACTAAGCAATAAATATACTACACTGAACCAGAAATTATACCAAGTAATGCAATTATTCTCGATCACACATATCATTGATCCAATGGTCTAATGACAAACCCACGAAGGCGTAAATTTGTAATTTTGGGAAAAAACTGGTTCGATGTTCGCTTGGGAATCAGAAATTCGAAATTTGCTTTAAAAACTGACTACTAGCGAAATATTTACTACTGATAACACTAAATTATGTCAATATCAATACTTCATATAAATTTGTTTCTTTTTCTAAAATAAACATATAGGCTTTGAAAAGTATTTAAAAAGGTTAAAAGATAATTGAAAATGTATTTTTAAAGGACCAAACATTGTGTTTGTGTTTTCCGCATTGAAAATTTTGAAGGTTAACGCTGTTGCCAAAGCATACAGGCGAAAAATGCAAATTTGCAAATTTATGGTTTCGTCATTGTGCCGAAGATATAAAAAATATTCGCCCCAATATGCCTTAAATGCTTTGTCCTTTTATATGAAAAATCTATTATACGAAATGAAAGTGCTTTAAAATAACACACAAGTTAGCGTAAGCATGTTATAAATAAATAGATAAGTTGTAGAATAAACGATTATGGTAAAAATGTGTTATGAATAAGGAATTATTAATTAAAAACCTTTGTACTATCAAGAAATAATAAGGGAATAAATTAAATCCTAATTAAAACTGTACCGAAATGTATTTAAAAGCTGCTATTAAAATTATAATGTCATTAATATTGATAATCAAATATTTTAATGTTACTCATGTGCTAACTTATTGTTCTAACTTTAATATTATTGATCTTGTTCTATTGTTATAATACAAGTACGCTATAAGCGTTTCAATATTTCTTTTACTGCGTTCATGGATTATTTATATAATCATTTCTATTAGCTCATGTAATTATGAAAAAAATAAATATAAAATCAATTTTCTAAGTAAAATAACTTGCACAAGAATTAAGAAAAAGTAAAACTTCATGAAATAGAGCTTCTATCATTAAGAGTAAAAACTGATTCACGGTCTTCCATGAAAATAAATGCTTTCGTTAATATTTTTTTCTTTAAAATTAGAAACAAGGATGATAAATCTTCTTGCCAGATTGAGAAATCCAAATTAGAAATAAGAATTATAAATCCTGTTGCCAGATTGAGGAATCCAAATTAGAATTAGGGATTATAAACCTTGCTGCCAAATTGAGAAATCCAAATTAGAAATAAGGATTATAAATCTTGTTGCCAGATTGAAAAATTCAAATTAGAAATAAGGATTATAAATTTTGTTGCCAGATTGAGAAATCCAAATTAGAAACAAGGATTATAAATCTTGTTGCCAGATTGAGAAATCCAAATTAGAAATAAGGATTATAAATTTTGTTGCCAGATTGAGAAATCCAAATTAGAAATAAGGAATATAAATCTTGTTGCCAGATTGAGAAATCCGAATTAGAAATAAGGAATATAAATCTTGTTGCCAGATTGAGAAATCCAGTTTGGCATAAAGGATCAATGACGTGAAATGTCGGGAAAAAACCGTTACGGAAGCCATTACATCCGTAGGAACGGAACTTTTTCTGTGATGATGTGTCAAATGCATGCATGCCAGCTTACATCCTTCAAATTGTGAATGTTTATGTCAAGACAGTGCACAAGTGGGGAGGGGGTTGGGGGTTTCTCCTCCGTTTGAGCAATATTATTACGAATTCCTTGTGCGTGGGGGAAAAAAAAAGTCTACCAACTTCTGGCATGATCAGAAAAAAACCCCTCTCGTTTTGAAATTCTGTATACAGGCCCAGTTGATGCTGCTATTCAATTATTAGTATAAAATATGTAGATCTTTTATAATGTTCTGTTTGGCGCAGTATAACTCTCATTGTCCTTGCGCCATGAGATCTCAACCAATCAACCATTATATTTCTGATATATCAGAAGAATTGCATTTTCGGACAACTTTTCCAAATCATCAATCTGCACATAAAAGAAGAAGAAGAAGAAGCATTTTCTGAAAACAACTTTGTATACTTGATATACGATTTATAATAATTTAACAATACGAAGCGTAAACAACACGATCCTTTTACAACATTTTGGCTGTTTTGTGGAGCAAGGACAGCAAACGTTACATTGCGTCGGGACCTATAATTTTCGGAGGAGTATGAACACTTTAAGGTTGGGAACGAACCCATGGACTACTACAGTTTATCGGTAAGCGTTTTGCCTTAGCACCAATGGTAGTTGAACCCCGGTTAACGGGACGCTAGGCGAAAGCGTTGTTAACAGCATGCTAGGTGAACACGTTGCTAACAACACGCTAGGTGAAGGCATTGTTAACGGCACGCTAGGTGAACGCGTTGTTAACGGCAAGCTAGGTGAAATCGTTGTTAGGTACAGTTTGTCGGTAAGCGTTCTGTTTTAGCACTAATGGTAGTCAAACCTAGGTTAACGGGACGTTAAGCGAAAGCGTTGTTAACAGCACGCTAGGTGAACGTGTTGTTAACAGCACGCCATGTGAAGGCATTGTTAACGGCACGCTAGGCGAACGCGTTGTTAACGGAACGCTGAGCAAACGCGTTATTAATGGCACGATAGGCGAACACGTTATCAACGGCATACTAAGCGAACGCGTTGTTAACGGCAAGCTAAGTGAACGCGTTGTTAACGGCAAGCTAGGTGAAATCGTTGTTAGGTACAGTTTGTCGATAAGCGTTCTGTTTTAGCACTAATGGTAGTCAAACCCAGGTTAACGGGACGTTAGGCGAAAGCGTTAACAACACGCTAGATGAACGCGTTGTTAACAGCACGCTAGGTGAAGGCATTGTTAACGGCACGTTAGGCGAACGCGTTATTTACGGTACTCTGGGCAAACGCGTTATTAACGGCACGATAGGCGAGCACGTTGTTAACGGCATGCTAAGCGAACGTGTTGTTAACGGCAAGCTAGGTGTACGCGTTGTTAATGGCACGGTAGATCAACCTTTGAGTATTGAACTGACGGGAGGGAGCACGGCGCCGTGGTTCGTGGGTAAATGTTACTAGGTGGGGTGTGAAGCCAGCAAGAAGCAGATGAAAAAGAGGTTTTTGCGTTTTGTAATAACCCAAAATGGCTGTCAACCTGTTCCTCTCCTTTTACCCCAACCTCTCTTCCCCACTCGATTCCCGCTCTATTCGATGTTCGAACGGCGCGCAATTTATTTTTAATGAATTGACTACTGTTTAGCATAACACACACACACACACACACACACACACACACACACACACACACACACACACACACACACACACACACACTAAAGCGCAATTATATTTATAAACATACAGTCAACCTCCTCCCCACCTCATAGCGAACCCGGCTCATAACGAATGAATTTTTTGGTCTCGTCCAGTTTCCTCTACCTACAATGCCAAGGCTGTGGCCAGGATTTAATTTCGGGGGCGGGGGGGGAATAAAAAATGTTTACAAAATAGCGAATAAAGTTGTGTCATCTTTGTCCTAAAGAATAAATATAAATAGATCAATGATGCAGGAAAGGGAGGGGCTCTGGATGCTCAAGCCCCCACCCACCCCATTGGATATCAAAACATTATTTTCTCTAAGACCGCATCATATAATCTTCTTTGAAGCCACTTGAGACCCCCTGATGAGTTTTAAATTGCTGCGCTACTGAAATACATCATACAAAAATAAATAAGAAAATACTTATTTTGCCTTCAGACATCATTGTAAATTTTTACTTGTAGTTTTGCCATCAAAATTTAATTTTACATAATGCCCCCCCCTTCAAAGAAAATGGTTTCTATTTCTTTCGTAAAGTACTCTCACATTAATGGTCTGCAAAATGAGACCTTGTGGTCAGTCCGAATCCAGAGGCGTGTGCCCCCCCAACCCCCACGAGGATAATAAATTTACATTAAAAATAATTATTTTCAAGTAAAAAATAAAACTAAATTTACGGGGGCAAAAAGGGTAGTTCCCATATAATATACCAAAATTTATTAAAACGTAGGGGCCCCTATTTCATCAGGGCCCATAAACAGATGTCAGAATTGACCTCTCCTACTACGCTAACGCAGGTCCTAAAAAAGGATAAATTAAGGATCCCTGAAGGGAAAAAGGATAAATTAAGGATCCCTAAAAGAAAAAAGGATAAATTAAGGATCCCTAAAGGAAAAAAGGATAAATACCTAAATAAGGTTATAAAAGGATAAGTCGGGGAAGTGGAAAATGTGCCAAAGTTTTTGGGACACAGAAAACGGGGAACTTTATTTTTCTTTTAATTAAAATCTATCTACCGTAAAACTGTGGCGATTCGAATTCCCCGAGAAAGCGCTTCTTCACGCATATTGTGTTCATTCGAAATTCTGAAAGAAGTCAGTCTAACGGCTCTGCCGCCATTAAATACAGAAAAAAAATTTGCCGTCAAATAAACTAAATTTGTTTATAAAAATATCCTTATTATATCTTATAATAATGCACATAAGGTAATCATAAATGTCGCCCTTTCCCTGTCGTCTTTTTTGCCGCATTTGAGGGGCGGAATGACAGAATTTTAATTGTTTCTACTAGTACGGCGGGAGGAGCCATGGGCGTAACTAATTTCGATGTCTGGGGGATACTTATTTTCTGTGGAGTTATTCCCCTAGCCCCACAGTTACGACAATGGAGGGGCGCCAAAATCGTTGTGCCTAGGGTGCCTCTTCCCCTAAATACGGCACTGTGTTTAAGAGTTAATGAAATGGTGTGAGGAACAAAATATATACTTCCACAAATTAATGGTCATCCGTGACAAAAACTCCACTTTGTTTTTGCCATTTGTACTTAAAAAATTAGCGGAGGAACGATACCATCATGTTAACATATGCCAAATTGGTTTGTTTTGTAATAACCAAGATGGAGGATGCCCTCTGCTGTGTGGCTTCCCTTTTTTCCTTCGATGTTTCCTCCTGTTTATTCCATACTCGAAGAGATCAATACGTTGCTATTGCGGGGCCATTTTATAAGGTTAAGCCTATATTCTTATCTACTTGTGTGCAGGGAGAAAATTGGAAGGGCGGACGCCAAAGGCGGTGCTTTAATCCCAGTTGAGTCGATATTCTCTAGCCAGATGGGGTTTGGATAAAACGCATTAACGATGTGTCAAACCTAGAGTTGTAAAAAACCCGGCACTTTTGGACACATTGGAAACTTTGATGGGAAGAAACCAAGATAGCTAGAATAAAGATGGTAGTCCCGTCCTCATCTTTCTTCCGATTGGTCGATTGTGTCGAATCGACCAATAGGAAGAAAGGCGCGGACGGGACTACCTCCTTTATTCTAGCTATTTTCATTTCTATATTCAAAGTTTCCAATTTGCCCAAAATTCTCGGGTTTTTTACAACTCTAGTCAAACCGTACAATGACCGAATCATTGAACGAATCTGTTCGTTCATGACAGACGGACAAAAGTATTCACATTCAATGAATGGTTGGACACAGCTGTAGAATGAATATCAATCTTTTGCTTTTTTACAGCAGACGTTTTGGCAACGTCCATTACACACAACGCTAACCGTATGACGAATGGACATGAATGATAATGCAGAGGTTGGAACGGGAAGAAAATAACAAATTAATTAAAGCAGTCAAGTAGAACCTCCGTTAACCGAAACAAAGGTGGGGGCACGGTATCGGATAACGAAAATTTCGGATAAAAAATAAATTTGGATTTCCTAAGTTAAAAGGTGGAAATACGTAACAAAAACTAAATACATTCTTTAATAATTAAGTATTTGTTAAAATTATAGAAAATATGTGCTGTATTATGTAATCACCAGAATGCTTTTAACTTCTTTTTTTTGAAAAAATCTTCAATTTTCCTTTGCTTCTTTCTGTCACATCGTTTTCGCGCAGCGATATCTCGCCATCTTTACATGAAGGTTGTGCTTCATCAGATTGTTCAACAAACCATAATGCAATCTGAAAAAAAAAATACAGTACATGATGTAGTTTGTAGGAAAAGCCTTTACAGTATTTTAGATAAGCATCCATGTCCTAAACCAGTAGAAACATTCTTACCTCTAAAGCTCTGAAGCTCGGTCTTAGGACAAAAAGGCGACGGACAAAATGGCGAAACCTTCGGCATTTGGCGTGGACGAAATGGCGAGATTTTGGGGCCGACAAAATGGCAAAATTTTGCGGGGACACAAAGCAACAAAACACTGGTGGATACAGACTTTATTTATATATTTGGTGGGGGGAGGTTGCATGGGCCACAAAAAGCAGTGTGCAGGGCCTGATCACGTCAAAGGCGTCCAAAGCAGTTGTTGGGGGTGGGGGGAAGCTTTAACGAAACGAGGATTGATGGCGCGCAGATATACCACTATTTTTATTGCTTATTGCCTCGCTCAACAATGTACCTGCGTGGCATTGATTCTCACCATCCTCCGCCCTAAATCTCGCCATTCCATCAGCCCCAAATACCGAAAGTTTCACCATTTTGTCCGTCGCTATTTTATCCTAGTCAGAATTTCGCAATTTTGTCCGTCACGATTTTATCCAATTATCCTGAAGCCCTCAGAAAAAAAACCCTTTTTAATTCTGTATATATTTTGGTTAAACTGTATTTCGGTTGACGGAGATTCTATTGCATCTGTATTTTCGTATTTGAAGCGAATCCGAATTTCGTATCTTTTGAATTCTAAAATGAATGACATAATGGTGTTGCGAAGACTTTGCTTCATTTGCATAGGGAATCTCTTTAAAGAATAATTTAATTTTGGAATTTATCAATAACTAGGAAATTTCCTTATAGCTTCTGTAGTCGATGTTTAAGTTATTCAAATCTTTCTGAAAAGCGGGAAGAAAAGCAGAACATAACCTAAAAAATAACTTTCGACATCTGCATATTTTGCCATAGTCTTGGATACAGCGAATGGCATGCTTCTTCATTTCGCTTAGTTTTCGGTTAAGAAAAGTGGGATTTGTTTATTTCAGAAAGTCTTTAATAGTGCATAACAGCATTTTAGCTGATAAATTAATTTTGAATTTAATATAAATGAAAGTAAAGCAATTTAATTTCCCCACCCCAGAGATTTAATTCATTATAAATTCAAATCTTTCTAATATCAACGTTCTTAATCGCGAACAAGTTGTTGTCATCATTAAGATGTTGTTTAGAGGGAACTTATTACATTGAATGTGGAGTAATTGATTGATTGATTGTTTGGCTTTTTTATGGCGCAAGAGCATCTGGGCTATACTGCGCCAAACATGGTAAAATGTGGAGTAACTTATGAAAAATTTCGCATTAGCTGCAAAGGGTTAAGGGCTGCAGAAGTTACTTTCTGGGTGGGGGTGAGAAAGAAGAGGGACGGAAGGAGATACTTATTAATTAATAATCATTGTCAGCAAATAAATGACAATTTTAATTTTTTTTTCTCTTTCGCTTCTGTCTTGGAGACCCCAAAGATTACCTTCAACCTCATATGAACCAGAGCAGCAATAGAATTAGATGCGAATGTATAAAAGCAAGAAACTGTTTAAACGAAGAAAATTGGGAAACTAAGGTCCAGTGTTAGTGTAGAATAAAAGGATAACGCTAAGAGTAAATGTGAGTTTCCCAAAAATAAAAGGTTTATTAAACAGAAAAATGTGGCATTTTCATGTTATTGAGAGACTACCAACATACCGAATACAAAAAGCAACCGCCTGAAATAAAGCAAACGATATTATATTGTTGCAAGATTTTTCCTGGAGGGGCGTCGCCCCTTCGCCGGGGGGGCTAATCGTCCCTCGACCCCAATTCCGCCGCCCCTGCTGTAATATCCTATATAGGATAGTTTTTTTCTTTCTGAAATG
>QLNU02015003.1:28493501-28582825 GCA_006491805.2 Dysdera silvatica | reverse complement strand
GTGGGTCACGGCGATTGATTCACTGCCTACTGGCCGCACGCCTCTTAAAATGTTTGAAATCTCTTTCACAAAAATGGCGCTTTTCATTTCAGTGGACCATTGCAAAATGAAAGGGTCAAAACCGAAAGTTTACCTTTTCAAAAATAGCATGAAAAGTTTTTTGGAGAAATAATCTCTTTTACGTTTTCCAATCTTTATTCAGGCCCACGCAGGAGTGGACTGGGTCCTCTGAAAGGGCGCGAGTCCTATAGCCCATGAGGGCTCACCGGCCCGGGGGCCGGCGGCCCACTCAGCCCTTGGGCCTACGTCTACGAGAACTGAGAGTACCATTCTCCGAGAGAGTAATCTTGAGGATCATAGTATCAATTTAAGATAATATCGATAAAAACAATTCATCACTTTCATTAATAAATATCGGTATTTATTATGATTTAAGAAACGAACTTAAAGAAGGGGGGCCATGGGCGTCCATATGGGGGAAGAGGGGGGCTTGAGCCGCCCCTAACATTTTAAAAATTTGATTTGCCCGAACCTGCTATGCATTTACTTTCAAAAGTTTTACAGTCACATTTTAAAATAAGGTACTTTTTAGCTCATTACTAATTGTCAAGCAGTATCAATTATTTTTGTAGCGTTTTGGTATCTTGTACATTCACTAAAATTCTCGACAGCTTTGAGAAGGAGGTAATAATTTTTCTCAGCCCCCCCCTAGAAGTACTCGTTAATTTTTCTCAACTCTCCCCCTAGAAGTACTCGTATTGGTGCCCCTGAAGGGGGAAACACATGGAGAGAAGTCAAGGGATTCTTTGAGGACGAAGACAAGTGGTGATCTCTTGTAAAATCTTTATGTCCCCTTGGGGAGTTAGAAAAATGTAATAACAGACCTGTAGCCAGAGTGAAGGGGCAATTGGGGCAAGGCAGAGGCCATACGGAGAATAATGAGTATAAAAAAGTGACAGGGGGGGTACCGGATTTAGACATTATGTCACTATAAACCTAAAACAATTTGACGTTCCTCTGATGTTTTTTTTTTAGTTTCTTGAAACTTCAAATATTGTAATATTAGCATATATCAAGGTTTATATAAAATTTTAGGGGAGAGGGGGGCAATTAGAGAGGAGAGGAAGACTATATAAAATTTTTATACAAATATATGTAAAAAGTTTTATACATCATTAATTTTTAAGCACCTTCAATATTTTCGCATTGTGTCATTATTGTTTATGTAAGGTGTGTCCCACCGAAATAAAGCCACCGTGATTGTGTGCCATGACTGGCAACGAAACAAACCAATAAGAACGTAGCAAATATATTAAGAAAGTCTATATACAAATACATATTTACAAGGAGTAACTCACTCCCTGCCCCACCTGGGCAGGAAAAAAAATGAACGTGTAAAAAAAGAGGGGAAAAAGTGTCCCGCCGAAATAAAGCCACTACTGTTAATAGCCAATATATCCGCCATGATTATATATGACTTGGAAAACACGATGTGGCATACCATTTACCAATCCCTGGAGGACAATGGCATCAATATTATCCCAGACTTCAATGATGGCAGCCTTCAATTCTGCCACAGACTGAAACTGTCTGCCATTGGCATATACAGCCCTACTGAGGTTACCCCCACACATTTTCTTGGGAAATAAGATCAAGGGAAAGGGCAGGCCATTCCATGACATGTACCCCATTATGCAAAAAACATTCACAAGAGGGTTTTGCAACGTGAATGGGGGCGTTGTCCTGCTGGAAAATCCAACTTGGGCCACCAATTCTCTCTGCAAATGGCAGTAACTGGATTTCTAGCATTTCTTGGTAATCGGTAGCCTTTATGCGGCCTAAGGGGAAAGCCAGGTTAAGTTTACCACCATAGCCGAAGCCTCCCCACACCATTAATGAGCCTCCACCTTATTATCTTTTGGAGAAGATTTCCTCTTCTTCCCTCATGTCACGCCAACAGAGTGCAAGGCCGTCTGGGCCATACAAATTAAGTTTTTTCTCATCTGAGAATATAACACGATGCCACTGGTCTTTCCAGGTTTGATGATATTTGGCCCAATCTACTATCCTTTGCTTGTGGATAGCTTTCAACATGGGCTGCTGTTTCCTTTTTTATATTGGAAGTTTTTTGTATATTTTACAATCCGTGACAGAGTTGATTTTGTCACAGGGATGTTATCCTCTTTGGCCAATTGTCTGAGAGAAATACCACCTTGTGAAAGACGATGCACAATATCTCTTTCCTGCCTGGAAGTCATTTTTCTGCCTGTACACCTCCTTTTTTTATACCTGTACGCATTGCCCTGATTCACAAAATTGTCTATTACGGTTTTAGATCGTTTGATTTGCTTAGATATTTGTCTATATGAAAGACTTTGTTCCTTAAAAGCTGTTAGCTGGCCTTTCTCGAACTCTGATAGCTGGGTTCGTTTTCCCATTGCAATACTGCAGGAGAAATAGAAAATACAACCTTCTGAAGTCAACATTCGACTGGGATAGAACAGGTAAGTTATTTGACAACTTCCTGACGTCATAAACCTGTTTACCTGTAGCAGCTCGAATATTGAGAGTTACCTAAAACACTAATAGGGATGGTGGCTTTATTTCGGCGGGACACTTTTTCCCCCTCTTTTTTACACGTTCATTTTTCCCCCCGCCCAGATGGAGCAGGGAGTGAGTTACTCCTTGCAAATATGTATTTGTATATAGACTTTCTTAATATATTTGTTTCGTCAAGCATGGGGCAACTGGGACGTGCCCTTTATGGTCCCGGCTGGGCTACGGGTCTGGTGATGAGCGATAACATAATATATGCCATGGTAAATAGATAGAGCTTTATCCGGGTTTATTTAGTATAATATCTTACATATCTAGTATAATATCTTACATATCTAGTATAATTTCTTATATATTTAGTATAATATCTTATATATCTAGCATAATATCTTATATATTTAGTATATCTTGTATATTTAGTATAATATCTTAAATGTTTATTATAATATCTTAAATATTATAATATCTTATATATTTAGCATAATATATATATATTTAAAACAATATCATATATATTTATTATATTATTTATATATTTATTATAATATATTATATATTAGAATATAATAATTTATATATTATAGCATAATATGTATATATTTAGTATAATATCTTATATATTTATTATAATATAATATCTTATATATTTATTATAATATCTTATATATTTAGTATATATCCGTAGTTTCAAAAATTTATGATTACATATACACGATTTATCCGAAGGAAAAATTGCCTTTGTATTTAAAAAATAAGATTTTGAACTAATGTCTATTACTAGATCTATTGATATCTATAGATTCTATGGATTAGAAATGAGTGTGACGATAAACAGCAATATAGAAATTGCAAACAATTCAGCGAAGAACGAAAAGTGCATGCTTGGAATAATTACAGATATCGAAAAAGAAGTAATTGGATAAGAAATCATAGAAAGATCGATGACATCGTATAGCTCAAGAAAATCTGACCAAAGACGGACATCCGAACTTTACAACTGGACTCCCAAAGATCATGAAAGGCATGGAAAATATTCAAAGACAAGACAGGCGAATGAAACAAGGAAACAGGTTGGTAATAGGGAAACAAATTATCCAAAAATGGATTGCTCGCGGTAGGACCTCCACATTGGCGTACGCAGGGGGTGTTGATGGGAGTTGTGACCCCCATTGCGATGAAATTTTGTATATTTAACATAGGAATATGTGAGTTGTATCTCTGTAACCCCCCATTGAGTCTATAACCCCCTTACGAACTTTATGCGTACGCCTATGGACCTCCATCCAATAGTGGATGGACAACGACTAAATGTGTTGATGAAATAAATACAAAGCAATGACAACAGAAGTGTTTTATACATAGGCATACAAATGAATCCTGCAGCATGGTTTCTTAAATCATGTTTAACGGAATCCTGGGTTTCGCGACCACCTTCTAACAGATTCAACAAAAAATTGGTAAAAAAAAAAAATTGCAGAAAATTGCAGGAAAATCCATAAATTTTGTAATTTTTCCAAATATACTACAATGACAGAAAAGTATTAACTGCTTTTATACTACAGTGAAACCTATCATTAGGGGGTGTGGTCGGATAGAAAAATTGACCTTAAAAGAGGGGGTCATTCCGAGATAGCTGAAATATTACATTTCAATCATTTAAATACTTCATTTCAAACGTTACGTATTTTTGAACACCTAAGACAAGTTTAAGATAACGAACATAAGCATTTGTTGAATATAATAAGTAAATTTACAACAATGTTAAATATTAAAATTTATTTACCTTAGGAAATAAATTATTAATCGCTGTTGATTGGGTTTTATTCACCCGCGAATTTTCGAAATATATTTTTAATTGCGGGATTTAATCCACCGGTTTACGTCATTCGGTTTACAGTAAAATGTTTTTAGCTTTACACTAGCTTACACGGCCTGTGTGGTAAGCCAGTAAACGTACATAAATTTGAACTGCGATAATTTTGTGTTGATAATTGTTTATTAGTTTCGAGCAGTGTATCCTTACATGATTTGTTTATTATCAATGTCTTTATTAAGCATGAGTCATTTGGATCAGCGAATCCAAGTCAATTTGTTAAAGCGAAGGGAAATTTTCCCTAGCTCTTATCCTGTTTATCCTTAGTTTCTTGTTGTGAGAAATGCCTCTAGTGAAGGCCGAAGTTAAACGCATTTTGTCCTGCCCGTTCAGGGGTTCTAGTTTAATGAAATTTGCCATGAAAACAGTATCCGCGTCCGTATCTGAGGGTGACCGCTAAGTAGACGTTTTAATTATATTACTGTGAATCAGTTTCTGCCAGAGAATCTTTATCTAACCGTAAGAAAGGGGTGACCGTACAAGAGGGGTGTCCGTAAAAAGGGGGTTTCAATGTAGCTTATTTCTTATTTTTATGTTTATGTCCGGGCAGCGATAAATAACAGCTGTTTAGGTTTTTCTTGGAAAGGGTCTGCGGCTAGGCATGTGGTAAGAAAAAGGTTTCGTGGCCAGCATATTGTAAGAAAGGGGTTCCGTGGCCGGCATGTGGTAAGAAAGGGGTTCCATGGCTAGGCATGTGGTAAGAAAAAGGTCCCGCGTATAGGTATGCGGTAAGAAAAGGGTTCTGGGACAAGGCTTGTGGTGATAAAATGGTTTCGTGGCTAGGCATGTGGTAAGGAAAGGGTTTCGTAGCCAGGCATGTGATAAAAAAAGGGTTCAGTGGCCAGACATGTGGTAAGAAAAGGGTTTCGTGGCCAGGCATATGATAAGAAAAGGGTCCCGTGGCCAGGCATGTGGTAAGAAAAGGGTTTCGTGGCCGGGCATGTGGTAAGAAAAGGATTTGTGACTAGCAATGTGGTAAAGAAAGGGTTCCATGGGTGTGGTAAGGAAAAGGTCCCGCGCATAGGTATGCGGTAAGAAAAGGGTCCCGTGGCCAGATATGTGGTAAGAAAAGGGTTTCGTGGCCAGGCATATGATATGAAAAGGGTCCCGTGGCCAGGCATGTGGTAAGAAAAGGATTGCGTGGCCAGGCATATAATAAGAAAAGGGTCCCGTGGCAGGTATGTGGTAAGAAAAGGGTTTCGTGGTCGGGCATGTGGCAAGAAAAGGATTTGTGGCTAGCAATGTCGTAGGAAAACGGTTTTATGTAATAGAAAGTTTGAAAACCACCGATCTACAGTGAATTAGTGTTCCCTATGGTTTGACCAGCACCAAGAACAGCATACACGATCAGTCCATCCATTGTGCTCCATTGGGAAAACAGGTTCAAGCATCTCGATGTCCCCGATTCACTTCAGCAGCAAACTTCCAGCATACCAGAATCATACGGAAAGAGTTCTTCCTTCCATCACTGATTTAATTTATTCTTCAGAACATGAAAAGCCTGATCATATAATAACAATAACAAACAAAGGAAGGAATTGTTCCTTTCCTCCCCTTTCTTATTTTTAGACAACTTCCGGACCCTATTCAAACAACTTTGACGTAATCAATATTGCTGATATAATAGAGTTGAAATCCGGGCAAAGGAAAGAAACGAAGACCAGTGTTCCGCTGACGTGATCCAATTATTGGATCTTAAGATCCTTATCTGAGTGGATCGTAAACTCGATTAGCGGAATGAATGTTATGCTATTGAAAACTGATCTCTTTATTAAATTATCCTGAAAGAAAAGTACAATACAAAAGGTGAGAAAACGTGCTGTTATCGGTAAGACAACATGATTTATAAGACACGCCAGTGTTTACAAAAACAGTCGAGTGTTACGACTGATAATTAAAAGAAAGAGAAATGTTTTCTAACTTAAAAATAATGTTTAAAAAAAATTCTGTAAAAGGAATTATTTTGGGAATAATTTTATAAAATAACGTTATCAGTCGCGGAGAATTTAAAATTTCTTTAGAATCTATATATTTTTTAAATTATATATATTTTTTTATTTAAGTGCGTATATAATTATTTATGTTTCACCGAAAACACGATATTTTTATATTAAATCAACTTTATTAAATAAAAAAATGCACAAAAATATGAACGTATGTACTTTGACTTTAAACAAACGAAATTTAATAATATAGTTAAACTTGAACGGAAAGTCCGGGAGTATGTGAAATAAAAAGTGAATGAGTTAATTTTTAATTAAGTTTTAATTAAATTTGAGATAATTATGTTAAACCTTCACATGCTTTTACTTTAATATAAAACCTTACACAGCCGAATTCGATTATAATGAACATTAAGGAACTGGAGGATTTTCTTCGTTATAGCTGTTATTTGCTATAATCTTCATTCGCCATAGCCGTCATTCGCTATAATCTTCATTCGCAACAGCCGTTATTCACTGCAATCTTCATTCGCAATAGCCGTTATTCGCTATAATCTTCATTCGCAATAGTCGTTATTCGCTATAATCTTCATTTAATAGCAATTATTCGCTATAATCTTCATTCACAATAGCCGTCATTCGCTATTATTTTCATTCGCTATAACTGTTCTTCGATACAGCTATATATATTATACGTTAAATTAAAGAAACTGAAATCAATTGTTTGTTATATCCGCGTTCGTTATAACAGAGTTGTGCTGTGTTTGAGAAGTAAGAGTCAGAATAAAAACTCTATATTTTTCTAACACTTATGAGTCAATTGTAGATTCTAATTCAGAGGTCGGCAACAAGCTACGACACGTGTGACATAGGGAGTCTGCGACACCCCCTGCATTCCCTAACAACCCCAAATTTCTTGGCACACCCATCATATTTCTTGTCACATACCCCTAAAACTCAAAGTTTATATACAAAATAAATATTAAAATTACAAGAAAGAAAACATATTGCGCAAATTATTTTTTTATTTATTTTCTGCATACATAAAATGTAATGATCTTTTATATGTTGAGTAGGTAACACCGCTTGACATAAATATAATAAAAGCAATCAGACAACTTTGAGCGGTTTGTTAGATTATTAGTACATGAGCCGGCTTTCGGCTGCGCTAAAGGGCAGCCTCAGAGGTATATCAGATGTAATCTGCTGTATGTTCGATTCGCTCCATATACATCTGATGAAGGCTGCCCTTTAGCGCAGCCGAAAGCCGGCTCATGTACCAATAATCTAACAAACCGCTCTAGTATTGCTGTTATATCTTTTATATGTAGTAATTTTTCAAAGAAAAGTGAGGATAAGGATACCATGAGGGAGAAAGGTACCGTATGAAGTAAAATCCTGCCACCTCAAAAATTATCAACTGTCTGTGAATAGACTAAATGTCTGAGAAAAAATGCTTGAATTTTGTTTTCCTCTGAATAAAAGAATGAACTTTTTTATATAAATATGGACGAATTATTTCATTGTTACTGAATATTTTATTTCGTTTATTTTATAGTAAGTACATTTTATGCGAAAATCTAAAATCTTGAGGGTAAGTTTCCCACCCCTAAAACGAAGTTCACACCTCCCCTGAGCAAATATCCTGGCAGACACCCTGGTGTGGTACGCGAGGTGTTTCAAAAGCAAAATCAAAATGTCGAATATGTTTATTAAAAATAAAAAAAACTATTTCATTTGTTTAAAAAAACCCGTTTTCACATCTTTCAAAGTGGTATGTTGTTTAATGGTGGTAGAAAAAGTACAAAAATGGTAAATCTACGAATTTAAAAGAAGAAATCAACATTATAAACGTAATCTTTACTTTACACTTGCAACGTTGATTTCTGCTTATAAACCTAATCTTCTTAGAGCTACGTCAAATTATCTTGCATGGTAAATCTGTGGTTAGACTTGAACATTTTAGCTTATCTAACAAAACCGTCGACAATGCAGCGACCAGGAATTATTACTTTCACACACACACAAAATTAAACGTTACTACTTTTCTGGACTGTACAATTTAATTATGAACAACTAATGAAGATGCAGCACAAAGACAATTATTACTCACAAAAACTACGCGTAGATCATTCGCTCGTGGAGCGAACCACAAAGACAACCTTCCTGTTCAACTGTGATAAACACACTGACTGACTTTCGCCCCCACCTTTGCCGTCGGAGTAACTTCCGATCACGTGAACGACCGAACAAAGTTCAAACCGATTCTTCAAGACTTAACCTCTTGAATAAAAGCTCTGTTTACATTCAGAGTCTCCTTTTCTTCATTCATCTCAACATCCCCCATTAACACTCAAGCCTGGTCGTTACACCATCACACAACAAAGCAGCATGGCAGTATGTGAAGAGAGTTGGTGTTGTGAGTAATTCATAATGGTAAAATGGCTTCTGCTGGAAAAGAAAAATTTTCTTTGTTCTTTTCTAATTCTGGAGCAGAGAACACGGATTCGTGCAACATAAAGGGATGGCCAGGTTTGAGTTTTGTGCGATTAAACTGTTGCAAACCATACATCAAATGCACAAAGACATTGCCAAGACAATGAAATTTTTTTGATGTATCAGAAATGTGGCAAAGTTTTACTTAATTTGTAGTAATTGTTGGACAGTAAAATAAGCATTTATAATTTGATGAATGTAGGATAGCATGCGGAATGAGACTGCATCATTTCTTCGACACAACACTCCTGAAAGGTTGCCGAACCCTGTTTCAGCCATTACCAAATTCGTCAAAATGTCCAAAGAACAAAACAACACTAAAATGGCTCATGCTTTCTTTAAAGACGTTATGATTTTTTCCTATTTGATAATAAATAACAGGGATTATGTATATAATCCCCCATATATGATTATTACCCTATATTATATGGGAGTGTAAAATACTCCAATGTATTTTCTATACTTTCTCTCATCATTACACGCTTCCACGTATTGGCTTCTTTTTCTTCCGCAACAACGGTTTCAAAAATAGACTACTCTGGCCAATACTGCAAATTGGAGGTATTGTTCATTTTGTTGAGGCATTTAGGGAACAATGGCCAGACGAGAAACAAAATATCTCATCCCACAGCATGGCTACAGCCAAGGATATTTCGGATTGCCTTTCTGAAAGTTCCTCCTCTTCACCTTCGCCTCGTACTGCCATTTGTAATGCTAAACTGTGGGGAGAAGAATAGTCTAAAGGTAATGAGGGAATGTCCTTAGCATTATTCTCAAAGGTTCTCAGACCCAAACTGTTCCCGAAAGTTCTAACCACTGTGATCCGAAGTTTAAATTTGGGTCACCACTGTTACTTCCTGTCGCCATTTTTATTATCTGCAAAGTGTTTCTATTCATGGTGGAAGCTTATCTTCATTGGGATGAGATTGAATCAAAATTTCATCGACGAAGATGAGATAATGGAACGGAAGGTATTAAAAGACAGGAAAACTTTCTCTCTGGTGTAAAAGCAGCTCGTAATCTGACGATCGTAGGTGTAAACAGGAAATTATTTTCAAATGGACAAGGGAGGAACCGAGAAGAAGGAAGCTAAGATGGCGACCCAAGGTGCTGACCCCACAAAATAGCCTTATCCCCAAAGTCGAAAGCAGAACTATTTTTGATCGATGGATATACAAATATGCCGTGCAAAAACCATATTAATTATGATGCCATTGTTCTGCGACATGAGGCTTTTATGTAATCATGTTCGATATCGTATCATCTTATATGATATCTTACGTCAGGTGTTATATGAGTAGATTCTTACATATAATTCACATATTTCCTAATAAATTATTCACATAAGATAAACAGGTATCGTGTAAGAGGGGAAGACTCTTATAATTCATATTTCAGGGAAAAAGATTGTTATAATTCATATTCCATACAAAAAGGTTTATACACAAGTGATTCAAGTATCATATAAAATGATTTTTATGTAATAAATATGCATATAAATGATTTCTTGTATGAAATATTATGTGAGTCATATAATCCCATTGCTGCTGAGTTATCGGTCACACATATAATAAAGATACCAAACGAAAATGTGCAGTAATAATTATAATAATAATAATAATGATATAAAACACATATACAGTGAAACCTGTCTAAGGCGGAAACTCACAGAACCAAAAAAAAAAGAAAAAAAAATTCCGTAGTATGCAGGTTTCCGTCTTATGGAGGTTACATGCAAAACAAATACATACATAGTTAAATTCAGTGGTAAGAGATGACTGCATATGCTTTTTTTTTTCTTTGTCTTATCTTGCGAACTTTAAGACTATATTTTCCTTTTGATAAAAATATTTATTTTATCACTGCATTTTATTTTTATTAATTTTAATTTTTGCACTATATTGTGGTTTTAGTAGTTACGATCAATATGATGCAAAATTTCATTCTAACTATACATGCTTATTCCATACAAAAAGTCTATTACGTAAGCTTAAATTGTAACGATAAAGTACCTCCCTTGTAAAGATAATGATTCCCTTGTATAAAGATAATCTCCCTTGCGGTGGGTTTATCCATGAATTGATAAAGTCGATGTGAGTGACTTTTCGTTCTGGTTAATAATGAACGTTTTTATTTAAGAAGTGGGTGGCACTGGCATACGCAAGAGGGGTCGATTATGGTTGTAACCCCCATTGCGATGAAATTGTGTATAGTATACATGTAAATACAATGGAGTTGTAGCTCTGTAACCCCTCCCCCCCCCATTGTAAGCCTGTAACCCTCCCCTTATGAACTTTCTGGGTATGCCTATGGTGGGTGGGTGGTGTGCAAAATGGTGGTCGGACAAGCGTAGGCAGAAAGTTCATAAGGGGGGGTTATAGGCTTAATGGGAGGGATTACAGAGCTACAACTCATATATTCCTATGTTAAATATACAAAATTTCATTGCGATGGGGGGTTACAACCCCCAAAATCGCCCCCTGCCTATGCGGACAAGGGCATTCTATATCTGTAAAATGTCTTTTGTTCGTTATCCCCCACTTTGCTATTTGCATTGTATTACAACCCTCTTTCCTTTTTCTGCTAAGAAAATTTTCTTCCTACTAACGATTTTCCGCTTTATGCAGGTTTTTCTCTTTGACGGGACTAAATAGTGCTTTCCGTTTCCGCGTTAGACAGTTTCCGTAGCTAATGTTAACTACCATTGACTTTTGAAGGGACCGTAAAAAAATTCCGTTTTGAGCAAGTTTCCGCTTTATGTAGGTTCCGCCTAAGACAGTTTTCACTGTATTTAATAACGTGTCTGAAAAATGTCAAAGTTATTTAAGGTATTTAACTTCAAGGAGAACACACACTGAGATCCAAGTCAAATAGTGTAGAACCAGCAGAACTTATAATTCGATGTTTTATTCTGAATCCAAATTTCTTGGATTTGAATTTTGATTTCTTTGAAGTAATAAGCAAAGGAATGACAAGGGAAGATAAATAATTATCCAACCTATATGACCAAAGTTATGAGTATCCATAAAGCTTGGATATCGCAGTCTACAAAAGATCTGAAAAGAACGCTGATTTCATAATATTAATTTATGGTCAACGTTTCTAAAATCCTACCTTATGTCAGAAATTATTAAAGGTTTCATTATCCAGTAAAGAATAGATTATAGTTGAATAGATCGATATATAGTAATAGACAACATTGCTTATTGAATAATGATTGAATATAAAAGCCATGTTTATTTGATATACAAAACAATAAACAGTTCTTTGATGAGGACATTCATCTTAAGCGCGACTCCATCTCATTTCTCACTCTCAATGTCGCTCCAGTATTTCCTTGCAGCTAGTAAAATTGCATTTTTACCTCATTTTAAAAGCATATTTCGTTATCGATGAATAAATCGATTATGCATTTTCATCGATGTTTAAATTTGTCATTTTTTTAAAATCCATATCGATTGGAGGCTATCAAACAGGAAATATAGCCGTTTAACCTTGATGATTGTCAATTGCACCAATTAAACAGCTGATACTTGTTCATTTCTCGATGTCACCAGACGCCAGGTTGTTCTCAACTCCCTAATTAACTATGCAAATTAATTTCAATGCCCTTTTTTTTTTTGAACAAAGGACATTTCTTTTCTTTGACTACCTCAATCCATTTCAATGAAACCGGACTAATCTCGTTTTATTTCGTTTTTTACTTTTGTTTTTTAATTAGGTTTGGAAACGAGTTATTATGTTAGCGCCACATCAGTCAAATGGAGTAAAATAGAAATTATGGAAACGAGCCGAGTTTAAACTTTTAACATTATTTCGTATGTGAATCGATGTGCAACATTAATGTTTTGAACTGAAAATATACAGAGAGCTAAAACTTAAACGCACACATGCGTATGAAATTGTGGAAGTTCAATGTGGGAATTTAAGAAGATGGTGAAGCTTCTCGTTCAAAAATTCCTGGACTCCTTTGAAAATTGTAGTGCAGCTAATTAAAAATAAAGATCACTTTAAAATTCGAAGAAAATCATCACTCCTCCCGTTTAAAAGTCTGTATCTGCCAATGTGAACCGCTACATTGCCACCTATCCATTGCTGGTAAAAATCTTTTTAAATTTCTTGCATATGTATGATGCAGTGGTGGATTCGGGAATGGTTTTTGGTGAGGAGCTGAAAATTAATAAAGTGTTGACACTCTATGAATGTAGCATTTCATACAGTATACATTCTGTTTGTTTGAGGATAAAGCCCCATGTCCTCCTTATTAATTTGCCATTGATATGTGAATGCATTTTGATGATATTGGCATTACACACTTTTTTTTTGCCAGATAGGCTGTTGAATCCCTTGATTCTTCCTTTTCGTTCATAATCCAAATAAAAATGCACTTTAAGGGCAAAATGTTTTAGGAATGCACTATGTAAATGGATTTTGTTTGTTTATGTTTTATAGCGCCAGAGTTAGCTAAAGTTGTGCTGCCCTGGCATCTACGATAATTTGATGCACCTAAATCTTTGTTGTTTAGATAAGCAAACTTCGGACCATGGTGGCCAGAAAGCACGTGGTTTAAGGTACCACTGAAATCAAATCCAAGCATGGCAGAGTTCGGGCTAATTTTTCGAGGCCTGAGCCCGAAACTTCAAATATAACTTTAACCCCTTTAAGTACTATTTAAATCAAAAAATTTTTGATAAACTACACTATTTAATTTCCTTCTAATTTTCATATATGCGTAATTATACAATCCTCGAACACGAATAACATAATCATATTCCTTAGAAAATTTCGATATAGAAAAGCCTGTTTTCGGCATCAGTTGTATTCGTTTGATGAGACCGAAAACAATATGAAATATAGAATTCGGGTTCGGGTTGGGTCCGTCTAATCCCTACAGCATAGTAGACGAACGCCTAGAGATTAGAACCTTTATTGCTTAAAGAATTTAACCCCGAATTGGAATGAAAGCAAAACAGGAAGCATTCGGTATCATTTGATTCCCAACTCAGATTTGCTGCAATGCAGATAAACGCGTTGCCATGACGTCACTGTACGACACTTGGGTGAGATGAACTGGGACTAGGTTATTAATTCGGCCGGTTCTACTCATCCTCGTTAATATTCAGCATGTGGACTGCTTTGCAGTTAGATGCCAGAAATCCTCTTGCAGACCAGCTTCGTACGTGTGTCTGCATCATCAGAAACTTCAAATGTATATTTGAACATGCAGTAAGCCATCTAAATTCCTAGACGAATAAAAGGAGACAGTTCAAGATAAGAGAAAACAACGAAAATGGAATAATTACCATGAATGAGGTGGGACGAGAAATACAAATGAGAGGAGGTTAGAAGTTGAATAGGAATGAGGTTAGAAGAACATATAAAAAAATATCTTCCAACGGATGTGTGCATGAAGCGGGGACCTCGAAAGATCTTCATTCAGTAGCAGATTGATTAGATAGAAGAATATAAAGATGATAAGTATGTTGCTTAGATGGTGCTGATAAGTACATTGCAAAGTTTACAGTTTATTGCGAAGAGTGGTAGTTATAGTCATTAAAATTATAATGATTAGTGTATATTGCTAAGATGATTATAAATGCATGCGGGTATTGTATACTTACACCTTCACTTATGTGCAATGGTGTACTTACGTGCAGGGCAATGCATCTGTTTCTTGTAATTAAAAATGAAAAGGATTTTTACAGAATTGATTCCACGTGAAATAAATGTTTCTAAAAAGTTTAATTTCCACCACTATGTAAATAAGTTTAACCCACTTTTCCGACCTGCAAAAGCAATTTCAATCAATTTTGCAAAGTCATTTAACTGGATTCGCTTTCGAAGTTGAACTTCGGCAAGTCGTTAGTTCTTTATGATTGGAGAAGAAGATCAAATTTAAGACAATTTAAAAAAATGTCTACCATTAAATGAAGCATCGTTTGCAACAATAATGATTATGCACTAACGTTTTCAATTCTAATAACTGGAGGCACATGAAACGTGGCAAGGAATCCATAAACAAAAGGCACCGTGTTCATGAGATGCCTTCTGTCAAGGACTCGAGAAGAATGGTTGGAACTAGGGTCAGTAATGGCGTGTGAATCCTCGTAAAATCTAATCTCCCATGATGCATCGAAGAAGTATTTAAAAAGTCAAAGTTAACGGTATCCGAGGAGACCAACAAGGTCATCAGAAGGTGCATATCCTTGGCATACATTTTCCGAAAATGATTACCAGTTTATGATACAGAAGATTTAAGGCACCACTAAATGCCACTTATACTCTGTCATGATGCATGCCTATACAGAAAAGTTTTCCTCAAACCAATCGTCTGCAAGTACCTCTTCCGGAGAGAAACAGTTTTCATACACGCTTACTGCGGTGCAAATTCATGTATACATTTCCATACCACAGAGGCAAGCCTCTTATGACCAAATGAATGTGTTTCCTAGATTTAGCCTCGTATGGAATGTTCTGGAACCAACCTTGGACCAACCCCCATTCTTTGCAAATGCGGAATCATCACTTCTTGAACAGAGGAAATGGGTTTTGTTCCGGAAGTTCTTGAACTAACTCTGGTGGAGTCAAGACGTCAATGTTAGTGAGAAATACGCAATTTGACTCCCACCACATACTAATATAGACTTAATGAATGATCCATAATTGCGTGAATAACTATTTCTTTTAAAAGATCAGAGGCCGAAGCATAAAGCAGACGAGCTCTCCATGGTCATATCACGAGTTTTTCTTTGCACTGCCAACACGTACGTCACTGTGTGGAATTCGTGCAGAAGGAAAACCCACGTCGAACCGCATTCACGCTTCGCTGGCACATGGCGGTGCAAAGCTATTTATTTATTTATTTATTAGTCGGGAGGCGTTCACCCTGAACGAGATTAGAATTATTGAACTTTCGCTATTTTTTTCAATCTCTCACATTTCTGTTTATAAGCAATTTGAAGAATAGAATTCGTAAGTCACTTAATTCATGAATTGACAAAGACAAAGGACTGATTAGGGCTAAAAACTAAGAAACGTCTTACTTTATACATATGAGGGATTAAGGAAATTAAATTTTAGCACCCATTTTTTTTTGGCTTAAGCTCTTTGACTTTTTATATGATCATTAATACAAAACCTATATAATATATAAATCTATATGTAAAATATATAAATCCATGTATAATATAGAATATGTGGCAGAAAATATATATGTATAATATATAAATCTATATGTAAAATATATAACCATATGTATAATATATATATATATATATAATACATAAATATATATATGTATAATATATAATAAATCTATATGTAAAATATATAAACTATGTAAATATATAATTCATATATATATATAATATGGGTATATGTATAATACATAAATACAATATATAAACCCTGTTTAATGTTTTTAATTTGAATTATGTTATTAACTGAAAGTTTTAAATCATTTTCATTTACGACCACTCTTCTGTTACGGTCATTCTTATTGTGAAAAAGTACTTATTTTTTAAGACAACAATAATTATTGAATATCTGTTTATTCTAGTGACCACCTCCGACTTAAGAACAAATTTCTAGATGTCATTATGTACCTGTGCAATTTTAATAGTAATAAATATAATAGTATAATGAAAAAATTCGCAAAAATGTGTAATAAAATAATGAGATGACATGAAAATTTTTAAATTACGAATAATACATTCATTTGTAGAAAATGTGTTATAATTTTACAAAATGTTCCATAAATTAGTTTAAAAATCGTTCATTTGATAGTGTCGTCTGCAATTATGTTTACCGTAGCTTACTACAACATGGCTCTGGCAATATTCATTCATTACTTTATTTATTTAGGATTGTGCTACCTTTGTTAAGAGTGTGTGTGCGATATAATAATGTAAACATAGTTATAATAATACATAAGTGGCTTGCGAATGGCCACATTTAACTTCACGACTTACGTTTGGGGAATATTTGTCAAATATAAATACGGAACTAGAGGCCCACATTTAACAATGTAAGCTGGAGAATCAACAGTTGACATTCGTATAACGTAAGTTGTCAAAAACAGACAACGAACAGCTTATATTTGAATAACGTAAGCTATGGAAAATGGAGAATAAACAGCTTGCATTTTAACAACGTAAATTATTGAAAACAGATAATCAACGGAATGCATTTTGACAACGTAAGCTTTTAAAAACTGATTAACAATAACTTGTATTTGGACAACGTAAGCTCTAAAAATGAAGAATCAACAGATTACATTTTGTCAACGTAAGTCGCCAAAAATGGGCAACAGCTCATATTTTGTCAACAAAAGTCGCCAAATTAGGCAACAGCTCACATTTTGTCAACGTAAGTCGCCAAAATTAGGCAACAACTCACATTTTGTCAACGTAAGTGACCAAACTTAGGCAAAAACTCACATTTTGTCAACGTAAGTCGCCAAAATTAGGCAACAGCTCACATTTGTAAAATGTAAGTCATCAGAAAAGGAGAATCAACAAACAGCTTTAATGTTAATAATGCAAGACGTTGATTTAATTTTCTTGTTTGCTAAAGAATTATTTCATTTGAATTTCTCAAGTGTGGTAAACATTTTTCGGCCACCCATCTTAAGAACGTATCTGCAAAACTTATTGCCGTGGTAAATTTTTTTTCAAGTCTATCTAAAGTCATTTGTTTTAAAATTTCAAGGAACACTAGATATTTTTTCGAGTTTGGAAGTTTATTTTTAAAACTTTCAGCTGTTTACCTACTCCATTCTTGTAAAATCTAACAAGATAATTTTGAAGATGGAGATACATTTCAGCGCCTCATTTTCTCAACAGATTACTTGGACAAGATTGCAGTATTATATATACACAATAGAGAGACCCTTGTTTCCAGTTCGTTGCCTCTGTTGCATTTGGCGGTTTCCCTTCAGAAGTTCAGGAATGGCGAGCATCTAAAATCCGAAAAGAACTTCTTTCAACGAGGAACTGTCCGCAATTTTGAATTTGAACATACTTGGTCAAAAGTCCGAATATAGAGCAGAACTAAACAATGCAAAATGCCGCACTTGCATAAAAATTAAGGTTTTTTTTCCCTGCGAAAATCAACATGTCATGAAGCTTTGGTGACGCAGGTGATGCCAAAAATACGAAGTATAATTACGGTTTTGACAAAACGAGACAATGAAATATTTTTCTTTTTAAACAAGGCGGCCATTATTCTTTGCAATCACATTATAACTTCTCGAGAAAGAAGTATTTTACGATGATTTATATGTTCATTAGTTCCATCTAAAAACCAGTTTATAAAATTGTTATTAAAAAAAACAAAAACAAAACCGGATGGACCTTCGTATTTTTTGTTAAACTTTCTGCCGATACTTGGTTTAACCTTCTGAAATCTATTATGGAAACCAATTGTATAAAATAATTCTATCTTTGTTCAAAGAAATTTAAAATCGGAAATTTCATTGGATGATGAGAATTGCGATGATTAAACGATAAAACGATGATTGAAGCAATCGATTAAGATTGGTAATCGAATTCTTGGAAGGCAGCTACTATAAATGATGATTATGTTAATTTTATTGAAGATGTAAAAAAAAACCAAAAACAAAAAGATTGAAGTCAGGGGGTTCCTAATCTGAGAGTCCGCACCCTCAGGGGTGCGCCAAAGAGTGGCTTGCGAATTGTCACCCAACCAGCTGCCAGTGTGTTTTGAGAAGTTGCAATAAAATATATTAGAATCTAATTTCTCACAATATTTTAATTTTACGCACTGAGTTAAAGGCCTGTTGTTTAGGTTCGGTTACCTCATCCACAATATTGTGTGGGGTTCAAAAATTATAAATTATACTTCTCCAGCTTTATATACTATATCGCTTTTGTAGGAGGTGCAAACATATATAAAACGGTTCCTAGGGGATGTAAGTTATAGAAAAGGTTGGGAACCTTCGATTCATGTGAAGATTTATACAGGGCTTTGTTATGGTGTTTATAGAACCTAGGCCTTTGAATCTTAAATGTGAAAAAAAGGAAGCAATGACAAACTGGATGACACTCATCGACAGTGTTTATACGTAAATTGTAATCATTGAAGAGAAAAATACATCCATTCATATTTTTTTTTCTTTAAAAAAAATTTTTACTCATGCCTAAAGACAGAGTTAGTGTGTCGGGTTGGGGATTCATCGATTTCGAAGAAACACCTTGAAAAAAGTTAAAAATAATTTGATAGAGTGCTCTCCGCCAATCAGAGTATCTTGAATCTGTTACTACTTCGGCCCAAGAATTTTCATAGGTCAGTTGGAAAATCTGCCTCTATATATATAATTATGTATCGGTCATGAGTGTATAACGTCACGTGGTTATTGGTCAACATTTTTGGATGTTCCTTGTATGTTCAGTGTCGTGCTTCCCAATAGGTTATACTAGGCTATAGACTAGGGCGGCAAAATTTTGTGTATTAAGTCTGATATAACAAAATCAATACCATATCTGATGGTATCTGATGATATAATCAGATGTTTTGCCGAGAAGAAAGCTAGACGTCATGCTTTCCATTTAAATACCAGTGTTCGATAGGCTTTTATTTTTTGCTAAAATTAAAATTTATTTCAATAAAATTGAATTTGATTTATTATATACCAAAAAGAGATAATACTTCAATATAAGTTAATATTGTTTAATGTTTATGTTTCAATTTATGAGTTTGTTTTTCAACATATTTATTGTCAATACAAAAGTTTTTGGCGTATATTGAATGTATCAATTTTTATGTTCCTACCACTGATTGGGGGCGGACGAGAAGGAAGGAAGGGGCGGTAAGAAGTAGCATTTGAGTAGCAAAAATAGCCTAGGGGCGGCAAAATGGTAAGTCTGCCCGAGTGTACGTTGTTATAAATGAGTTCACGGAATATTCGAAAAGGAATGAGAATTACGTTTATTGAGAATTTCGAGTTATCTGTCTGTGTTACTCACATAGAGCGGAATTCGTACCTTGGTAATTGGAAGTACTCGATAAATCGAAGTGATTCTTATTTCTCCTAAAAACCCCTTGAACTCCTCTTAAACCTCGATGATTCGAAAAATAGATAATTCGAAATGAAACCTCTTCCCCTTAAATTTTAAGCTATCAAAGTTTCACTAGGTGTATGCATTTACATCACTATTGTTGCGTGTTTAAGTAGTACCCTGGTCGCGCGAACTTCGTGGTGCGAACACTGTCGTAAGACCTTATCGCGTATGGTTTATATGCGTACTTCAATACTTGGACGAGAAACGTATCATGAACCTGACGTTTCCTTATAATGATATAATAGGTCTTAGTAATCGAACCACGAGGAAAAGGAAATCCATACTCCAAAATTAAACTGGAACAAACAAAAACGAAACAAAAAAAAAATAAAGTCACACGCAACCGCATGGATTCTTTCCCAAAACGCACTACTGTTTAAGCACCGTTTCCTTCCTCAGATCAAATTCTATTTTTGAAAAAGCCTTCGGGGGAAACTAGCAAATGGTCGAAATAAAAAATGGCGAAAAACGCCGTTTGATTAACAAAGAGCATTGATAGTTGTTGTTGTTCCTATGAGAGAGGGCGTGGCCGAAAAGCACACTCGTCAGCTTCGGAAACTTGGCGCTTCAGGCATGGGTTCTCTATAAAAAGCATCAATTACATAACTTCCTGTTTCCGATTGACCTTATGGACTAAAAATTAAGATGCTATACATTGAATAGCTTTTAGATACAACACAATGACTAGCTTTTAGATACTATACATTGAATACCTTTTAGATACTATACATTGAATACCTTTTAGATACTATACATTGAATACCTTTTAGATAATATACATTGAATAACTTTTAGATACGATACATTGAATACTTTTTAGATACTACACATTGAATACCTTTTAGATATAATACATTGAATACCGTCTAGATACTTTCAACTGTTTCGACCTTTTTCAACAACAATTTCAATGCTCTCAATATTTTCAATAAGACATGAAACTCGATTGGAAATGCAAAGAAGTTTCGATATTTTTCAACACTTTTCATATCCATTTCAATACTTTGAACACTTTTGATACGTATTTTAACATACTGTCAACGCT
The DNA here is from genome assembly GCA_006491805.2 of Dysdera silvatica. Lineage (NCBI taxonomy): Eukaryota > Metazoa > Arthropoda > Arachnida > Araneae > Dysderidae > Dysdera > Dysdera silvatica. The sequence goes on along the minus strand of QLNU02015003.1, from coordinate 28,561,831 downwards.
TTCAGTACTTGTTTCAATACATATACTTTTAATATTTTCGATACATGTACTTTCAACGTTTTCAATACTTTCAATACGTTCAATGTTTTCAATACTTTCAATGTTTTCAATACTTTCAACACTTTCAATGTTTCCAATACTTCCAACACTTTCAATGTTTCCAATACTTCCAACACTTTCAATGTTGCGTGGAAATATTCGACGAAACAATACGCAATATAAATAAGAGACAAAAAACAACGTTTTAAAAGCGTATTTATGGCAAGATTGAATTCAATCTACCGCCAGTTCGGACTTTCCTACATCGGACGGACAAAACGTGCCCTCATGCATCGGTTGAAAGAACATCGCCGATACGTTGAGAAAGGTGAGGTGCACAAATCATCCATTGCTGTTCACAGCCACGAACACAACCATCGCTTTAACTTTTTTGACGCTCGTATCATCCACCAACCTCATTCACCACTTGAACTGGACTTCGCCGAAGCTTTCTTCATTAACATGTTTCGTGATTCCATTGTGAATGACCACAGCTCAACTCCTTCCTTCAGCTCAGCTTGGCGAAATGTACTCCACCAAACTCCTTCTGATATTAGTCCATAGTCCCGCCATAATTGCCACCTCTACTAACATAGAGCCAACTTTTCCACAATTTGGTAATTCTGGGAGGAGTGGCCGCACCACAAAAACCACGTATTACTTGACTTCCTACTTTTGGTAGTCAACATTTCACTTAATAACTCAACTCTGGTTACATCCGCGAATCAACCTCGTTTGTTGACGATATTCCACGTGTTCACTCCCGAAGAAGGGCGAACTTTTATCGCCCGAAACGCGTATATTGAACTCAATCTTGACATAAATACGCTTCTAAAACGTTGTTTTTTGTCTCTCATTCACTTTCAATATTTTAAACATTTTCAATGCGTTCAATACTTTCAAAACTTTCAATGTTTTCAATACTTTCAACACTTTCAATGTTTTCAGTATTTTTAATATTTTCAATTAGACTTAAAACTTTATTGCAAATGAAAATTTCAAGAATTTTTCCAACGTTTTCAACATTTTAACACTTTTACTAGTTTTTCAATACTTTCAACATCTCCAATATTCAAAACTTTTTTAATAGGATATTATTAACTTTCGCAGGATTGACGCAATTTGCCAAATTTTGGGCAATTTTTTTAATGTGATTTTCGTGGGGGGAATTAATAATGACTAACGTTTGGAAACCCACGTTTAATTTCAAACTAGAGCTTTTTTTTAAACGTCTTGACATGAAGTCGAACCAGGGAACTTCTGTATGATCCAGAGTGCCTTTAAGCGACTAGACTACCAAGACACCAAACTAATGCTCCTTTCCTTTCCAGTGGCTTCACGTGTCGACCAAGATTTGTAAAATTATGCTGATCCTGCGAAGGACAATAGTATCCTATATGACCTTAAATACGAAGACTAGGAGCATCGTTCTCGTGTCGCGATGGCCTAGTTGGTTAAAACACTCCGAGTCAAGCGGAGAGTCCCCGGTTTCACGCCAGGAGGTGACGGTGTCTCCTTTTCTTCTTTATAAAAAGCTCTAGTTTGAGCTTAAACGTGGGTGTGTGTAAAGTCTACGGTGTCTACGGTGAAACCTGACAAAGTGACCGCTTTGGTAAATCGACCGCCCGAATAAAGTGAGTACTTTTTATAAGAGAGAGAACTGACAGAGATTTATGCCTATACCAGAGTCTGTTGCGTATAGTGACCACCTGCCTATGACGACCATTGCAGTCCAGTCCCAAAGGTGGCCACTTTAAGCGGTTCTACATTAGTTCTAGAATTAGCCATCATGAAAATGCAACTTTCAATTTGCTCAATTGACTAACTTTTTCTTATGTTCCGTCGGTTATTGTTTGTGACATTAATAATAAAGAGAAATACCCCGTTTCAGGGGCGGTCAAAGACTTTCATTTGGGGGGTCAAGGACAGAATTTGCCATGGTCTTGGAATAACACCCTTCATTTATCATGAAAGTTGGAATTTTTTACAGTGAAAAAATATATTTTTGGGGGTCATGACCCCTAATAGCCCCCCCCCGTGTCCGTGCTTTTTCTTTTTCAGATTAAGGAAAGTCGATGAGTAAAAGGAGGATGTAAACAAATTTTTAGCCCACCGCCAGACTTCTGTCTAGGCAGAAAAGGCAGCTACCTAGAATTTTAAGAATATGGCGATCTGAATGAATAACTCTAAAAATCAAAATCATCGAATGAAGAGCTCTAAGAATCGAACGAACAGAACGAATAGCTCTAAGAATTGAACGAACAGAACGAATAGCTCTAAGAATCGAACGAACAGAACGAATAGCTCTAAGAATCAAACGAACAGAACGAATAGCTCTAAGAATCGAACGAACAGAATGAATAGCTCCAAGAATAGAATGAATGGAACGAATAGCTCTAAGAATCCAATGAATGGAACGAATAGCTCTAAGAATCGAACGAACAAATAACCAAAGAATAGAATGTATTGAGTAAACAACTCGAAAAAATATAAAATAAACTGATAGAAGCACGAAGAATCAGATGAATTAAATGTGCAGGGCCCGATCAGGCCTTTGCGGGGCCCTAGGCCAGACACATATTTATTTGGGGCCCTTGTCCTCACGAAAATTTGGAAATGCCTTCAGTAGAGAGAGCAGACCCTATTTCGGTGAGACTGCAGAATTGATCATATCATAAGTTGGATAGTTAAATACAGTGTTTCCTCTTGTAAGGGATGCCTCCAAATAAGGGACGATTACTCTAGTCCATAGTATATGTATATATCAAGATGATGTAAATCCGAAGAAGGGACGCCTCTATTTAAAGGACAAAATGTCTTGTCCAGTGGGTGTCCCTTACTGGGAGATAACAATATAATAACAAACGCACAATGCTACTATGCTGCATTTTTTTAATGTTTAGGGAAAGATTCGATAAAAGTAAAAAATTTATATATAAAAACGAAATGGCATTTTGACTTTTTTTGGTGGCCCCTAAAATTGCGGGGCCCAAAGCCTTGGCTTTGGACGCCTTTGCGGTGACCGGGCCCTGTAAATGCGTACAAGCAACTCAAAGGATTCATCTCTAATGGAATACGTTACTTACAGAGACGTCTGCTTATTGCAAAAAAACAGGTCATCGGAAGAAATACGATTATTTATTCCTCCAAAATCTTTGTGACAAAACATTTTCCTGAAAAACTCACTTTCACCTTCCTGGTTTGGTACAAAGTTGGTGTGGCAAAAATCTGTGGACTTGGGAGTTGTTCTTTATCTCCAGACAAGCTGCCCACATCATTCTACACACGACGAAAGCCAGCCAAACAGATGGTTATAACGATGACTTATGCTGGCACACAGCAATCTTTGAACCCAGCCCCTTTGTTATCCAGGAAAACACGGACATGTGGTTGGTTACGTAAATTAGATCTTCGACCCACTTCTGTAAACTTAATTGTTGCAAGAGTCGTTTTTCAAAAACCCGTTGAAACAATCCCTAGGCCAGTTCGTTGTCTTTGAAGCATTGTCTTGAAATATTTTAATCTTAAACGTCAACCATTTTGGAATTTCACTATTTCTGTGACGACTCTTCGAGTGTCATTACGCACGTGTTGTGTCCTAAATAACCATTTCTGCGCATTCCAGTGCATAATTAAAAATAACCATATTATTTAAATTAACACTTTAAAAACCATTGTTCTAAGTTTATAATAATTAGCCCACTTCTTCATTGAGTTAAAAAATAGAGAAATTAGCCACATCTGGCAATAAAGAATTTAAAACTAGATTTCTAAATATCGCTTGTAATATTACTTGATCTCTATTTTTTCATATACGCATAGTACATATTCCTGTAACAATTATAAGTTAAAATCCCAATTTTTAGGAGGGTATTTTTAAATATAAAAACAGAAAATCATTTATATAAATTATGCATGCACATAGTACAGAAATGTGATGATTACCTGCTTTGTATCATTTAGAAAAATTATTTAACATTATCTCATTCAAAAACTGTTTTTTTTATGAATTAAACAAGTAAGCATCTTAATTCAAAATTACCCCTTGTGGAGGAGAGGCCTTAACCCTCTAACTGCTTATCCCTCGATTTCCACGGGCAACATGAAAGTAACAAAATTTTCTCATCCCGCGATTTTCGCGGGTATGAAATTTTTCCATGTTTCATCTCTCATCATCTTTGGTTACAAAAATGTGCTACATATTTTAACTCTCAATTACATGTAGATTTAAAATATTGAATAAAAAGAAATATGCAGTTTTTGAAGAGATTGTTATAAAAAGAAAAAAAAAAAACTTAAGCAGTCAGAGGGCTAATATTCAACTCAATTATGGACCTAACATGGATATTATTCAATCCCAATACGCATTTTTCTGGAAAAGAAAACAAAATTACTCACCCCTCAAAAAATAGAACATGATTTATTTCAGTGGGTAAGACTCTTTAAACCAGGGATTCTTAACCAGAGAAGATTTCACGCTTTCGGGTCTTATGCACCTAAACTGGGAGAGTATTCATGTGGTTAGAGGAAAAAAAAATCTTAGAATTATGGAAGTGTATGTGTGTTTGTGTGTGTGTGTGTGTGGGTGGGAGGTGGCATGCTATCTTGCCATATGACGAGAAGAATACGTAGACAAAAAAGGTTGAAAACCATTGCGTTAAACAATGTTTCAATGGAGGGTGTTAAGCCAGCGCCCCCTGTAACTAAAAGCCAACCAAGTCAGTATAGAGGGCGTCGTGACGTCACGGGAGTGGACCAGTGGCCCATACATAGTTTCTCGAAGAAAAGTCGATTTGCTTGTACAGTAAGACTCTCTGTCGGAACTGTTATATTATTGCTTAATCTGTTTTGAATGATTAAAATAAAAGTATAAAAGTGCGATTTTTTTTTCAAGATTGTGCGTGTGGAAATTATGATGGAAGAGCACGTGGAAGAGCAACGTTGGATTCCCACGTGCTTTTGCGTTGTGAAGAAAATGGATTCACCACGTGAAAAGAAAACGTTTCGTAGCACCAGTGAGTTCAAAGGTATGTTCCCTTATATTGTATTCTTAACTACTTTGATTGGCGCATTTAAATGTCGTGAAAAAGAATATTGAATTAAAAAATTTATTAATATTACAGGCGATCTATTAATACATAGAGATCTGTATTGCTAGAGTTTTACAGCTTTACACAAATAAACATTAATACTTTTCGCGAATATAGTTAATGAATAAAATAAACTAAACTAAATAAATAAATAAACTAAATAAAATAAATAAACTCTAATACTAAATGTCTTGTTCAAAAGTGAATTTAAAATTTTTCATGTTGCGCTATAAAATATAATCGTTTTTGGGCATCATAACCTAATTATTATTAGGGCATTAAATCTTAGCTAACCAACTATTTACTTTTCTATAATAATTGTTGAATATATGAGTTGTATTTCTGTAAGCCCCCCTCATCGAGCCTATAACGTTATGAATTTTCTGCCTGTGCCTATCACTGCAATTATTTTGTTAATTATGTTGAAACTCCGAAACAGGATTGTAACAATGGCTCCTATAAGCATAATAAATGTAAGTTTTACATATGTACGAGTTTTTTTTACACAGAGCTCATGTGTTTCGAGGGAGTTGAATATGTTATTTTTTTATATTTTAAAATAGCAGGGCTTTTTATGTTCCTTAAACAAGCTAGGCATTTTAGAAATTATTATTTAACGATTGTTTAAATTTGTATTTTACAATATCTCAATTTTAGCACAACCTGAAAATAGTTTTTTTTTCTATTCGTTTGCCCAGGTTTGTGTGCTAGACTTCACTGACCTCTGGATTTTGAGAGAAACTGGTGTGTCTTCGACAGTCATAAAGGTTCTGCTGTTAGTGTGTCATATATCTAAGTCTAAAATAAGGAGCATATTCTACTATTCTCCAAAGCTGTACACCGTATATGTCATCGACATGAAATACCTGAATTTTGCCAGATTCTGAGAGACAACGTTCAGTTATGCAGTATTTGAAGAGAGCTATACGAGAGCGAGCTTGACATCTATAGAAGAGTACACCTTTTATGCAGAATTTAAAGCTATTGATGAACTTCGGGAAAAGTTACAATTATCAAGTTTATCTTCAAAATGGACAGTAATATTTAAAGACTATAAATTGTTAACATTAAACCTAAACTTGTGACCAGTTCCACGATAACAAATTCTACTATAATAGATTCAGTTTTGAATCTTGGTACTATTTTGCTGACACTGAACTGAAAAAAACAAACTGGAATTCGATTTTTTATCGCCAAAAAGTAAAAAAGTTTAACAAATAGTGCAGTATCGTAGATAGCTTTAGCAACTTAGACAGTGATACAATTTCTATATCTGTTAACAATTGTGTAAGTACCATTTAGATATTACATTGTTAGACAGCCTAATTATAAAAATGCCTGATAAAAATGCACGCCCTCTTTTTTTTAATAGAACAGGTGGTAAACTTATAAAAAAAAACCAGTGTACATATCTGATGTTTGGACATTTAGTAGTCTACTTTTTTCGATTTCTCCACACGCATATAAGTTTTTAAGCAGTTTCGAATACCCAATTTCTCCTTATCTTAGCACTATTAAAAGGTTATGTTCTTCATTTTAAATTAACCCCATAGATGAATGTGAACAAAAAAAATTTCTTAAACTATATATGCACTAAATTTAAACAGTTATCGGTGGCACTGCGGAATTCGTCTCCTAGTGCTTCCCTCCTCTTAAAATGAGTCGGAAAGTCGCTAAATGTTGCAGATGGGCTTCTGATGCTAGTACCTCCTTTTTGTAATGACGTAAACAACATGGCGGCAGGTCAGTGTCACAATTGCCATTCATTTGGAAACACTTCCAAAGAAATCCACTAGGGAATGGCTTGTGCAGTAGCACCCAGTTATCTTCCTTTGAACATTTTGCCATTTTTCTAATGGATGAAATGCATTTAAAATCCCAATTTAATTATAAAGGTGGAAGTATAGTTGGGGAAATGAGTAGATTTTGAAACAGCTGCTATAATAGTGGACATGTTTTTATGGTGCAAAATTTGTTGTCGCCACATAAAAATGTTATTCATATTTTGCCAATTCGTACATTAACTGCCCAAGAACTTCGTGATCTTTGCAAAAAAATTATTCTGAAATTAGAAACTGTTAGTTTTAAAATTATTGATGTCTGCTCAGACAACAATGCAATAAATTGTTAAAAATCATTTATTTAACACCTCACAAAAGTCAAGTATTGTGTACAGAAATCAAATTGATCAGCCTAAACCAGAGGTCGGCAAATTACGGTGGTACGTGAAGTGATTTGAGAATCATCAAAGTGTGATTGTTTCGCTTAAAAAAAAATATTTTATTTGTCTTTAGGTAAAATCCATTTTCACATCTCTTAAAGAGAAATGTTGTTAGATGTTTGTGAAGGAAGTGTGCAAAACCATAAATTTGAGATCAGACAGATTTCTTGCACCTTGAATGGTTCTTAATTCTATTCCCATCCAAAATTTTCTTTTCTTCCTGTCTCAACCTCTCCACTATCACTCACATTTGCTCTTCATAAGAGTAGTGCTTTGAGTAATTAATTTTGCCGAAACGTCTACTATAAAATAGCAAAAGATTAATATTTGTTCACTTCAAAACCTTTGAACTAGAGAATACGGTTTCATACAGCAAAAGGATTGCACTATTTGCATTTTGTATTGTTAAACTGTTGTTACTTGTATGTCAAAATGTACAAGGACATTTTTAAGAAAATTCCTTCATTTGGCACAGAATGCCCCTTGCTGTCTTTGCACCATATATCCAACCAACCTTTTATAAGAAAAGTAATTCTTTTACTGAACTAGGAATATATCAAAAGATCTACCTAAATTGTATTAATAAGTGGAAGGTAACACAGTCATAGTATAATGGATAATAAGCAGCATAATTTGATTAGTGATTCCACTAGCATGCAGAATGATTCTACGGTATTGCTTTGGCATCATTCCACTAGCATGCAGAATGATTCCACAGTATTACTTTGGCGTCATTCCACTAGCATGCAGAATGATTCCACAGTATTACTTTGGCATCATTCCACTAGCATGCAGAATGATTCCACAAGCATGCAGAATGATTCCACAAGCATGCAGAATGATTCCACAGTATTACTTGGGCATCATTCCACTAGCATGCAGAATGATTCTACAGTATTGCTTTGGCACAATATCCCAAAAACGTTGCCGATCCCTGGTCTAGACCAGTGTTTCATGTTATCGATGCTGTACATTTACTTAAATGCGTTTGTAATAATCGGTTGAATCAAAAACTTGTAACCAAACTTTGTATTACCTAATTTTGATAAAACCTCATTCAAAACTGCCCAATTTTTTAATTTGAAAAAATTACATGAATCAGAAATTGGAGATCTTGTAAAATATAAACATGGGCTCACCCTAAAAGCTTTGCACACAACCAACTTCGAACGTCAGAATGTAAAATTTATTTTTAACCCAGCATTTTGCAGGTTTGAGAGAGGTTGGTCTAAAAAATTCCTTATCTAATTTTGAAGGAGCTGCTCATTTTACAGAAATCACCAATATATTGTGGAAAATTGTGTCAAAACTATCTTTAAATATAAACATAAATGCGATAACTATAAGAAACCATTTGTGAACATTTCGGATGATGGGCAGTTGGTCTTTCTTAATAAGTTTTTGGTAATGTTAAAGGCTTAGAAATAATTAAAATGTGATTTAGGCTTTGTGCTGCCTTTGTGCTAACTAGCACTAAAATTATTCCATCGACTAGATATCGTGTAACTGAAGAAAATTTTATATATTTGCTAACTGGTAAATTCCAAACGGACTCCTTAGAGAACCGTTTCAGCAAGCATCGAGCATTGGCTAGATCTGCATATTCTATTTCAGTTTGACAATATAAAGTTGAAAGTAAATTGCATATTCAAATCATTTGCCATTAAGTTTGAAATTGAGTCAATGTGGTATTATTGATATAAAAGTTTTTGATGCTTATAATACAATTTGGAATGTGCCAACTGGTGGATCATGTTTTCCTAAAGTTAGTAATATTTATGACACTGAGGTATGTAATTGGTTAGTTGGCCGCTTATATTTTTACGGTGCATGTACTGACATATGCAATGTGAATTCTTAAATGCCCATATTAAAATATTTCTGATTATTTTTGCTATTTATATTTACGAAGGGAAAAGTGTTTAGAAGGTAAAGCATACATTATTTTAAAACGTTTAATGTTTCGAATATAAACAAGGAAAATAGTTACATCCAAACTCCTGATAGGGGTGGTTTATCTTGTCCACACCTAGATATTCTAAATTCTGCGTTATTTAACTATATAATAATACAAAAATTAGTATCAACGTATGAATCTATATTTTTGAAAATACCAAACTAAAGGCTAGCAACTGTAAATTTAACACTTTATATCATTGCTCAGAAGGAATGTTTCCTCAATTTTGATTCATGAGCTGAAGGTCGCACATCAGACGCCGTTATAAAATGCATTATTTGTGTCAACCAATACATTTTTAAAAAATTGCATTTAAAATAAAAATGACTTTGCTAAGCCTGTTGATAAAAAAAAATGTTGAAGTGTTTAAAAAAATTCTGGTGGTTCCTCAGATGAATCCCTGATATGTCATTTAAAATTATTAGTTGAATGGTTTATTTTTTCCAAATCATTTCGATTTTTGTGAAATTTAAAATTTGATTTCTATTTAAAAAAGTCTCTGATATAACGTTGCCTCCATGATTCGGATCTTTTCTTTGGAAAATCGTTACAAATTATACACCAATTTATGAGTTCTGCAGAGTTATAGCTTTTGTTGGATTCGACAAATTTTATAAATGTATTTAATGATTCAGAAGCCTGTTTCCACGAGACTTTAGCTTTATTTGCCATGTCTCCGTTTTCATCCGACCTGGCGGTCAAGATTAACAAACGCTTGAACCCACCTGAAAAAACAACCGAACGTCAGCAGCTCGATCGGTGACGGATTATAGAATGTGCTGAACCAAAGAATGCCGGATTAAAGAGCTTCTACTGTAATAACAACAAATATATTTTATATGTTGCGCTTTCTAATCTTAACTGCATCCTACATTTCTTTATTTCGTGATTGTCCATCAGTTTTGGGAGGGCTTGACTTAAAGCTTATGGAAGTTTTTCCATATGCTCTTTGAAAGAAATGGAAGCTTGTCCACACGCTTTTTGAAGAGTATCCATATGCTTATGGAAGCTTATCCACACGCTTTTTGAAGAGTATCCATATGCTTATGGAAGCTTATTCATATGCTTTTTGAAGGGGCAAAAGGCCCTAGACCTCTGAGAGTTGGCGACGTTGACACTCATTATGCATCTTACAACGTCATCAGGGAAGTACTGAGTGTCCAGCATTTGAACATTCGATCTGAGAGAGAATTTACTGGGCATTCGATCCTCAGAAAGTTATTTAAAGATGACTCCTTCCTGTTGTTCTCTCCGGATCATCATCAATCTTTGTCTAAAGAAGGTAACCTTGAGTTGTCCTCACAGGATTTGCACTAACTCGTTTCACGTTTCCTCCCAAATCTCCATCACGGTCGGAAGGATAACAAGGGCAAATAAATTCCGGATTAAGAATGAAAAACCTAACAATTTGTGACAAGATGATTGGAAAGGGACAAACATAATAATCCTTTAAGCATGAAAATCGCCACTTGCAACTCAAATCACTTATCTTTTGATAGATCTAAACTTAAACAAAGGTTTTTTAACTTCAATTTTACCGATATCGTTTAACTTAAAAGAAATAGCTTTATCTTGAAGATATTTTGAATATAGGTAACTCTCTCTGTTCCACAAGTTTCATGTATTAAATATTTTCACGTTCTTGATATACGTTCCTACAAGTCTAACAGACACGTTTTATAATTACAACAGGTATATTCATATAATTTACATAATTAAATTTTTATATTTTACGCAACTATATTTTCATAATTCATACGGTTATATTTCTACATATATGTTCCTATAATTCCAACAGATATGTTCATGTAAATCATACAACTATATTTCCATAATTCATACAACGATATTTCCATAATTCACACAGTTATATTCTTCTAATTGCTAGAGCTATACTTCTACAATTCATACAACCGCATCTCCATAATTCATACAGTTATATTCTTATAATTCCTTCAGCTATGTTCCTATAATTCATACAGCTATATTTCCGTGGTCCATAGTTATTATTTTAATTCCTACAGCCAGATTTCTACAACTTCTACAACTATATTTCCATAATTCATGCAGTTACAGTCATAGGACTAACCCCCGACACACAGCTATGTTCTTACATTCCCTCTTTGTTTCTTTTACTTTCCCCCTTCGGCTACAATGTCATTATAGACTTCAGAAAATATTGTATTGCTATTGATGTTTGATTGCGCAGTGAACTTATTATTGAGAATAATCTTTATCATTGCATTAGATTCATACAAAGAGTTGTTGTATTAACTGTTACCATGGAAATGAGCACGAAATTATATAACATAAATTATTTTAAAAGTAAATCATCGAGCCAAAAGGTAAATAACTGACATTTTAAAATATTATCAGTATGCAAATTCAAACACTGAATAAATGAGACTGTATATAGATACATTCGTCTGCCAGGAAAAATTCGGATTATGCTCCAGGGAAAAATTCAAAATATTTGTTCCCGGAAAATTGTGGAATATATTCCGGAGAAAATGCAGAATATATTTCCAGAAACAGTGTTGAATATATCTCCGAAAATAGGATAAACACATATGATCAATGCATCAAAATACAGGTATGAAATTGAACAGTAATTTTTTACATGGAATATTTTTTATTACTGTTTTTTTTTATTTTAGACTAAATATTCGCAACCTGCTTTAATTTATTTTTATAATTTTTATATCCATAGGTTTTAAAATGAACATCTAATGTTTATTAATAATCGCAAGGGTACGCGTATTCTCATTATAGTTTAGTTGTTGAATCATAAGTGTGATGTGTTACTTAAAATGTTTATAATTTATAATTATAGAATACACTAAGGTAAATTGTAAGGTTTTCTAATTATGGACAATATTTTACAATTTATAATTAGGAAACAGAGGATTGTGAGTGCCAAGAGCAAATTTATTTGAAAATTTATTTAGGTGGTTTTATTTTCTAATTTTCAAAATCTAGGCCACAACTGGTTACTCTGAAAAAAAAAAAATTCGAGAGAACTTGTTTTGAAAAGCAAAGTCCTGAATAAGTACGCCCTTATAGTAACTCATAGAATTAGGAAACCGGGAGCTATGGATTTCAAAGTATCCGTTGAATACGCTAGAAAAGAATTAGTTTCATTTAAAGCTTATAGGGAAATGCACTACTACTTTAAAGCTGCGATTTTGATAAGAGGCAATGATTGTTATCAAACATCGCAGTTTTCGTTCGTGTTTATGATCAAAACGTTAATATGCGAATATTGCAACTTATATTCTGATCTAACTTTATTAAATTAAAAGTCTGTTTTTGAATATGTACAGCGTATCTGAGCACTAGGGTTGCAAACATCTAGGAGGGGTAGGGTACACCTAGACGAACAATATTTGTCATAGAACCTAGGGTCGCAAACCACTCACAGCGCCAGTTCTAAAACCGTCCAGCATGCACAAATAGTGACAACCAGTGCATGAGAAGCGCAAAATGCGATGTCCTAATCATCTATGCACTTGAGCAGCTGACCTGAGTTTTATCTGGCGCTTTTCACGCAGTGGTTGAAAATATTTGTGCATGCTGGACGGTTTTAGAACTAGCGCTGTGAGTGGTTTGCGACCCTAGGTTCTATGACAAATATTGTTCGTCTAGCTGTACCCTACCCCTCCTAGATGTTTGTAACCCTGGTGCTGAGACACCCTGCATATATTTTTTTTTACTTAACTACTACTATAGTGTATTAAAATTCATCATAAATCTTCATACAATGTTTGCCTAATTGAAGGCGCCTGCGCCTGATTTAACAGAATTTATTAGGTAGAGGTCTGCGTCATTTATTAGGTATTTGATAAACGACAGTAGCAAAACTAGTCCTTCACTTAGGAAGTATGTTATCAACAAATCAAAATAGGGCCCCAGGCAGCCTCAGGGAAAGGTGCAAATGGGAGCTAAGCAAACCTGTTGAGCGAGTTTGTTCTTACAGCACATCATCCCTTCTCAGGAGTGAAATCCCTTGCCTTTGTTCAATACTAACAAGGAAGATTTAGTTGAAAAAAGCAAACTATACTATTGAAAATTAATATAACATTGAAAATAAACCACACATGTAATATTGGAAGCGAAGTAACATACGTAATATATGTAATGTAGAAACAGTATGACGTATGTAATGTAGGAAATAGTGTGAAGTACGTAACACATATATATAATCCATGCAATGTAGAAAATAATGGAACAACAAAAGAAATTTGCAACATGGGAAACAGTTGAAAATACATAGTGGTATAGAATTTAACAGTATTTGTTTAGAAATTTTACTAAGTTATTTATAATAATTAATAATGATTGAAAGTAATAAATTGCTATTTACATTAAAATAATATGAATATATGTAATTGCATATAAATGGATAAAATTTTTAATAAAAAATTCAACATTCTTAGATTTTAGAAGTAATATCCACTTTAGCTGTCGAAATAATGCTTTTATTTCTTAGAATATTTTATTTATATTTAAATTAAAAATCAATTGTAAGTGAGTAAACATAATATTCTTTAATACTTTTTTTCTGGTACTGGAGGTAGAGTCCATGAAGAATTGCACATACACACACCGCGCTATAATATACATTATATACTATATTATACACATATAATAGTATGTTACTATGCACACTGTACGTACTATTGTACTCTATATGCTGTATATATTATTATACTCTATATACTGTAAATAGTATTGTACCCTATATGCTCTCAATATTACTGTACTCCATATGCGATATATATTACTGTATACGAACTATACATATTATTGTATTCTACATACTACATATGCTACAATACTCTATGTACCACCATGGGAAGCACGGGTTTTGTCAGACATAACACCCTTTACCCATTGCTGCCCAGACTCGTCAAGTTAATTTCGAAAAATTTGTTGTATACCTCACTTATCCTTGTATTTGATAGTCTGAATAAAGAATTTGATTTGCTGTACTGTAATAATGTGCATAATATAACATTATGCATCCGAATTGCGCATATGAAGCAAATTGAATGCGCATTCTCTTAGAAACTGAACTTATAATAAAACAATAGTGTATGAATTTCCAAAGATGCAGTACAGAAAATGCATTTTTTCTGGCCAGCTGAAATTCGCCTTGGTTGCCACGCCCTCTAAACATTAAAACGCGTCTCTCAAAATCGTTTGTACTACACGTGTAACATGTAAAACCGGACATGGGTTACTTTTTCCCGAAGAAAACTGACCTACATAAGATGCAGCTGGCCCTCCACCTTCTCTGAATTTACCCCCAGGAGTTGAATAATGTATGAGAGATGGAATCTTGAAAGAGAAAGTTCCTGTGCTTTCTTTCTCTCTCTCTCTGGTTATCTGGAGCAAGGGACCAAGCGAAGGAACAACTTCGAAACGTGCATCATGACCTCGGACTTCGGGCGTTGATGGACGAGATGGTTGGTTTAAACCATGAATCCTCTCTCTCTCGTAGTTTGTAAAACACGTTCTACAAGTTGCTTGCTTGCTCAAAATTTTGCAGAAGCATGCTGCAAGATCCGAGCTGCCTGATCCTAGCTGAGAGGGAAATACTTTAGTTATTGTTATTGCCTGATAATGAGGTTGAAACAATTGAGGAACCTGTTGCCAAACCGTTTACTTGAAAATTTGTTTTTACACATTTTAGGAATGCTCAGATATTGTGCAATTAAGCTTTTTCGTTGTTCTGGCATAAGTTCTGAAACGTTAACCCCTATTTCCAGACAATACCATTTGCTTCCAAAAATATTATATTTTTTCACGTTTTACAACGCGAAAACAACTCGAAGAAGGGAAGGACCTATAGTCTTTTATGGAATCCGAACCTTTTGCGATCAGGAAATACAATCCCGACAAACGATCCATATGGAAAAAAAACCGGCAAGTGGTGAATGCATATTGAAATCGGACTAGAACTGTTCGTTTGATAGCCAAACGTGCTACTTCTGCACCACTACCAGGTGTTTCGTAATAAGACCTTGTATTCCTTAACAACATTAACTATATGCGATTCTAATAAAATTATGCTCATTCCAAACAATACCAAACGTATTTCCTAACAACACTAATCTAGCCTTGCTTTCTAGAAGCATCGTGTTTCCTAACACTATTGTGCGTTTTTGAAAAATACTGTGTTTTTAGCAATACTATGCAATTTTTAATGAATTTCCTAATAAAACCAAAGATGTTTGCTAATGGTACCATGTAGTGCTTGCTAATTTCATCCTTCGGTATTTCCAAACAATACAAAGTATGTTTCTCAATTACATTCTGTAGTGTTTCTTAATCGTACGCTAATAGTGTTTCGTAATCCTATGCTAGTAGTGTTTCTTAATCGTATGTTTGTAGTGTTTCCTAATCATATGCTTGTAGTGTTTCCTAATCATATGCTTGTAGTGTTTCCTAATCATATGCTTGTAGTGTTTCCCAATCATATGCAAGTAGTGTTTCCTAATCGTATGCTAGTAGTGTTTCCTAATCGTATGCTAGTAGTGTTTCCTAATCGTATGCTAGTAGTGTTTCCTCATCGCATGCCAGTGGTGTGTTTCCCAAAAATTCATAAGCCATCTATACCCTCCTTTCAGAATTTCAACGTTTTTACTGCTCCATATTTCATAATCCTCTAGAATGTTGATAGCGCTTTACAATAACCCTCATTGTCCTGTGTTATCCCACGACGGGCTTATGGTTATCTGAAGAAAAATTGACGATTTAGTATAATCTTGAACCACGATATATTTATAAATAACTATGCCTTATCTATATCTCACTGCTAAACTCGATGGTATGGTTCGGATTCCATTCTCCATGATCGACGGAAAATACCCGATCTTTGCTCCCCAAGAATCGGAAGATCAACCGCGGCACAAACACTCATCTCACCGAACTATTTTAAAATACGAGGATTTCTGAGTCCCCCTTTCTAGTAATTAATTAAAAAAACATGCTTAATTATTAGTAATATTAAAAAAAATTCGGGAATCATTTTTAAAACGTTATCTCAAAAAATGACTAGTTATCGGCTAGTAGTGATTAGCTATTAAATAAATGATGAACAGCCTTATAATATGTAATTGTTCGTATAATTATATATATAATGTTGCTAATTAAATAATTATGATTACTTACAAGATATTTGCTGCTAATTTTAGATAATTATATAATAAATGTAGATTTAGGATTGTTTTGTTTCATGTAACGGCTAGTAATCCATGTTCTTATATATATAATATATATATATATATTTGCATTTTTATAATTTTATTAAATCAATAGGAGATAGATGACCTAAAATTAATATTTTATTCTCAATAAACATAGTACTGTAATAATTAAATTAGAAACTTTTCTGTACCTCATGGTGAAAAAAATTGAAGCACCATGGGCGTAGTTAGGGGAAGTGGGAGACAGGGGGATCAGTTGCCCCCTTAGAATTGAAATATATGCAATATTTTTCATACAGTATATTAAAAGGTTAAAGCAGTTATATGCTTCGGGTTAACATTGGCAAAAAAGCCACCCCCTCTTATTTGTCTTAACGACACCCTGGAGATGCAACCCAAACCTCATCCTTATTAAGTGGGATAATTGAAAGCCGGGCGAAAGCAGAAATCTAGATATTTTAAAAAAAATGTTTTTCTATGCGCATTATTGTCCTATTTCAAAATTTATTTAGTTTTTTTTATTATAGTTCCTCAGAGCAGTAAAAGGCATATGGGGAAAAATGGAACACAAATTAACAAAGCTATATTCTAATTCACTTAAACACGGGTTGTTGGTTTTTCCCTCTATTTCTCTCCCTCCCTATCCTAAATTAATTTACGTTTCAGTTCGTAAGAATGATTTTTCTTTATTTTAACTTTTATGTCTGAAATCTGAACGATGGATCCTTTGAGATGACACAGATAGCTTAACGTGAATATACAATGACGTCACATTCGCACGTGTTTAAGCTTAATAAGGATCCGACCGAATAAACTCATATATAAAGCCCATATTTCATTCCATATATAAAGCCCATAATTGTATAAAGTCTACAAAATACGTCCATACAAAAAGAGATGAATGGGTGGATGGGTAAGTAGATTTTCTGGAAATATATTTCTTTATTTACATTCTTTAAAGAGTATCAACTCCTTGGGTATCGTTCATTTTCTACAAAGCCGGTCATTTTGAGTCATTAACTTTGGTAGAAGTCGGTCACATTTTAAGTCGTTCATTCACGGAATGAGGGAATGGGACTGAGCGTTCTTTTGAGCCATTCCCTCCGATCAGTTCTATATCTGACACTCTTTCCACCTACCGTTGCACAGAAGCACTTGAACAACTCACTTTACCCTGCTTTTGGAACTGATTGAAGCCACGTCTCAAGATCAAACCTCTCTTAGTTTTTTAGGTAGGTTTGGCAGCCCCGAGATGCGAATTGGGCCATGCACCCCGCTGATGACGTCCAAGCCACCTCCCTCTACAAATGCAGTTTCGAAACACTTAATCTAGGCCTTGACATAAATCGAAAGCGCTGCCATTTTATCGATAAATCTGTGATGTAATGGCGAAGACGAACTTCGTCAAGTCATACTTTTATTGTGATGAACTCGGCTTCGGAATGAAATACTGGGTCGTGATTCTCAATCCTCGGCAGAGCCGAAACCATTAATGGCAATTAAAGGAAAGGTGGCTGCCTTATTGCCTTTGTAGCGGCCTATTCCTCAATTTAAACGCCAGGATATCTTCTGCGTCAAGTGAGCCACGACGACCTCCAATAAGGCCAAACGCATCATCTGTACAATCATCCAAAAATGGAGAAAGCTTTCACATTTTCTCAGAACATTAATCATCATCAGTAGCCAACACAAAAAGCAGAATTTAATTTAAAATTAAATTTAGCTAATTTTAAACCGAAAAATACGCAACTGGCAATGTTTTAAGATACAAAAATTTAATATCGTGTTTGTAGTTAAATGATTTTTTTAACTTTTCATGGATTTAACTAAAATTAACTGTGTCCTACGAATAGTGAAAGTGATATGTTTTTAGATAATTTGTGATGAATAAAAAATTATATATTTTCATAAAATTTGTGATTAATATAGAATTATATATTTTTATAAAATTTGGGGATTTATTTTTCATTCTGAGGTTATCTTTAAGCCGCGAATTTTTTTAACGTTTTTACAATGTACACTTGGTTACAAAAGTATTTGAGCACCTAACATTTTTCATACTTTTGTTTGCTTAAAAGTACTAAGCTTACTCAATAACCAAAAAATCTTTTTATGTGACATTTTACGTTTGTTCTCTAATATTGTACACAGAAATAAAACTAATCAAAGAAAAGTACTCAAATACAGAGATTGTAAACAATACAGTGCACTAAATAAGTCACCCAAAAGTATTCAGACACTTGCCGGAAAGTAAAAATATAAAACTAAAACATGGAAAACAATTTTTCTAATATTTAGTTCTGTCTCCTTTCGCAGGTAATACTGCTGCATGACTCAAAGGTATTGAATTGACCTGTTTTTGGATCAAATTAGAATCACTGTTTTCATATTCCCTCTTTGAAGATGTATTTTTTTTCATTTTTATGGCCATTTTAGTGAGATTTTTCAGTTCTCATCATAAATTTTCCACAGGGTTCAAATCACGTGACTAAGGTGTGGTTTCAAGAGTATATGACGCAGCAACCACGGCTTTATATTGAAAGCAGTATGCTTAACATCATTATCTTGCTGGTAAACGAACTTTTCTTTGATGTCAAATTTATAGGCATTCTTTTTTAAATTTCTGCTGAAAATACCAACATATAGATGTTGATCCATAGCACTATTAATAAATTCAAGTGTAACTACCACAGTCGTCGACATGCTTCCCAAGACCATTATACACTCCTCCCCCGTTCACTTCAACACTCTGATTTAGGTTTCCTCCACATAATTTTCTCCTTGTTTATGCTGAATATCCTGAACTTTGATTCATCATTAAAAGTTGCTATGTTCCAGAAATCTTGATCCTTATTGACGATTTTTTTTGCGAGATCCGTACTTTCTTCTATTTGTCTCACTAATACAGGACTTCTTTCTGGCAAGTCGTTTATGATATCCATCATTTCGCAGTGTTCGACGAACTGTTTCAACCCTTTTTTTCATGGAAAAAATGCTTAAACTTTAAAACAAATTTCCTGCGCTTGTTCAGCGGGATTTACTTTCAAATAAAGTTTCCTCTCTTCACGATCAGTTAAGATTTTTGGCCTTCCATTTCGGTGCCCATTTATGAGGTATCCTTGTTGGCAGCCTTTTAATACGCTTTTCACCGCCGAGCGTGGAGTTCCAGCTACTTCTGAAATACCTTTTTGTGTAAAAATATGCTTTTCCAACTTGATAATATTTTTTTTTCACTTAAACCAAGTTCTCACGTTTTTGCTATTCTAAAATTTGATTTCATGAATTTTTTTCAATCTAAAGCAGGTTCTTTTATACGTTTTGTATAAGCGTCATCTGACTTCAGACTTGTGTGGTAATATTAGCGCGTCATAAGGTATTGCAAATGTATAGTGAAGGTATATGGAAAATGGCTGAATATTTTCACGTGACCCATTTAGTTCATTTTGTTGTTCAAAGTCATTATATTCGAGTATATTTTTTCATATAATGTTAGAAAACGAACATATAATGTCACATAAAAAGAATCTTTGGATGTTGACTACATTTATTAGACTGCCTTTAAGCATATAAAGTTATGAGAAATGTTAGGTGGCCAAATACCTTTGTGACTAACTGTGTAATTGATTTCCTTGGTACATGCATTTTGTTCAGAATCTATTTATCGCTTGTTCGGAGTTAATTATCGTTTGTATTGCTCCGAACACTTAATAGTGTATTTTTAATACGAATGGTTAAATTAACAATGAACGAGTGTTAATGGTTTGGTTAATAATAACTCAAGAAAGTGTATTTCATGATTTTGTAAAGCGATTTTTAATCACACTTGGGGAAAACTTAGCTGCAAATCAAGGAAGTCATTTTCTTGCTCCGAATTTGGTTCTCAAAGTTAAAGAAATTGACTTTTCACTCAAATATCGATAAATTGATCGAGTTCACTTTCTAAACGCCAACATGAACACAATAATCCAATGAACTTCCTTTAGTGCTATGATTCATTTTTCAATTATTCAAATTCTTATAAGAAAAATAATTTTATTTCATGGACAAAGAAATTTCTCTCTTAAAAATGTAATGGCCATTAGTTACTTTGAAATGGGCATGTAATTTTGAATATTTTGCATTTCATTTCAAAACGTCATATAATATCGATTTAATACGGAATCGATTTTAAATTCACATCATTCAGAAACTTGTCTATTCTTGTGTTTAATAGGATGCCAGTTATCTGAACTAATCTGAACCATGACAATAGTTCTGGTAATCAAAATTTATGACAACCGGTAAGTGACATAAGAAAAAATCTACTAAAAATAACTAGCGTATTAGTAAAATTTAATTTAAACCTAATTTAGTGAAAATAAACTTTTTTTTAACTAAATTTATACTAATATTCGAATATTAATTTTCAAATTAGCTACTTACTTCAGTAACGACGTCAGTGAAGGTTCTTTGATGATCTTTATATTAATATTCACAATTGTTTTTTCCACTACACATCTCTAAAACTTTTTTTTTGAGATCCCAATTGCATATTAAACTAGTGCACAATGATGATAATAATAATAATAGTAACCTTTAATCATTTTATAATATCAAGCTTAGTAACATGAACAACATATAAACAACAAAAATATCCAAATAACTTCAATACGAAAAATCAATGAATTCGAATGACTTTAGATACGAAATCAAAGACAGATGGCATACGGAAAGGGTTGACAGTTTACCTATAATTCTGTCAACCACAGGGCTAATACCAACCACGCTGTATAGAAGTCTGGAGGTCAACACCTTCATTAATCTACAAAAGGCCACTATTTTAAACACATTCCGAACGGTCAGGAAGTTTCTGAACACAACAAATAACTTGCAGAAAGTTGTCTTGAATATTTAGCACTGCCGGTTTCAACTCTGTACTTCCAAGTAAGAGAACACATATAATAATAGTAATAATAATAATACAATTTTTAAGGATATTTTAACGGAATTTTTAAAGGAAAAAATACTGGAACAAATGAGAGCTTCGTGGGTGGGAAGGCATAAGTTTCCAGCATTAACAAAATCACATAGAAAGCAGGTATTGGAAATTTTAAAAGATGTGAATGCGGCAATCTCTACAATATGCAACGACTCTATTACTGATACAAACCTTTTAATGTATAGTACGACTTACGTGACTACAATGGAACTAGGTTACAAAGTAGGAAAAAAGTGGTGGTTTCTTTAAATTGCCCATGTGGAAATCCAGACTTCAACAGAAAATCAACAAACTTAGAGTTGATATAAGTAAACTAAAAAATCTGAAGGAAAAGAGATTAAAGAGCAAATTACATCAAAAATATCTTATTGATAGATTTGATTTGAACAGTAACACTATTGACTTCGTTGATGAAACTTTAAAGCAAAAGGTGATCGCAATTTCAAAACAAAATTGTGAGATTTGAGAACGGCATCGATCAATTCCGAGAAAATTCCCTGTTTAGAGTCAATCAGCACACATTCTGTAAAAGCTTGACAGAATCGTCAAATGAAGTTGATGCTCACCCAGACAAGGAAGAAACACTTGCCTTCTGGGAAAACCTTTGGGGTAACCCGCAAACATATAACAAAAAGGCATTATGGACTGAAGAAGCTGAGAAAGGGCTAAACGGAGAACAAATGGAGAACATGATAATTTCATCAGATATGATTAAGAAAAAAGTTAAAACAATTGAAAACTGGAGTGCTCCAGGACACGATGAATTGCATGATTTTTGGATCAAGCATTTGCACAGTATTCACGCAAGAATAGCTTCCTAGTTTAACACCATGCTACAAACAACCTTTATTAAGGATTCGATGAATTTAGGAAAAACAACGTTAATAATGGAAGACAAGGAAAAGCGCACAATAGCAAGCAATTTCCGGCCCATTGCATGTCTTCCTACCACCTTCAAATTACTTACTGGAACAAAAGCCGAAAAGATATACAACTACCTTTCAACTCAGCCACTCTATCCAGAGGAACAAACAGGAAACTGCAAAAACTTCCGAGGAACAAAAGATTTTCTCCTAGTGGATAAAACGATCCTCAGAAATTTTAGAACTAAGAAAAAGAATATATCCATGGCTTGGATCGACTATCAAAAAGCTTTTGACATGCTCCCATATAACTGGATTAAAAATTGTCTTGAAATCCTTGGTATCAGCAAAAACATCAGAAATTGTTTTGAAAACCACAAGGGCACTGTGGGAAACAAGATTGTTGGCCAGCGGACAAGGCCTGGGAGAAATCAACATCAGAAGAGGAATTTTCCTAAACATATCAACCAAAGTTCTGAAATAATGTCGATAGAAATATACAAAGCGAAATTATTAAAATTCAAAAAATCCAAGGAAGAACTTTGAAAAGACACTTTCTAAAGACGAAAGTAGCAATGACACAGTAAAGCTTTCCACGGACAGCATTTAAGAATCACCATGGCAAAAATCAACAAGGAGAAAACTTGGCAGTGGCTTCAAAAGGGGACACTGAAGAAAGAAACAGAAGGTTTGTTAATGGATGCACAGGAACAGGTATTAAGAACGAACGTAATTAAAACAAAAATTGGCAAATCATTTCATGGTAGCAAATGTCGTCTTTGCAAAGAAGCAGACGAAACAGTGGATCACTTGATCTGTGGATGCAAAAAGGTCGCGCATACAGCTTATTTGGAAAGGCACAATAAAGTAGCTTCGATGATTCACTGGCACCTATGCCAAAAATATAATATCACAGTCAACAAAAACTGGTTGTACCACAAAGTTAAGAAGATTACTGAAAATGACCAAGTCAAGATCCTGTGGGACTTCCGTATCCAAACTGACAAACATCTTACACATAATACACCTGATTTAACAATTGTGGAAAAGAAGCTTGTTTGGATAGTAGATGTGGCTGTTCTTGGTAACTCAAGAATTCAGGAGAAAGTATGTGAAAAAAATCTCCAAAGATCTGCAAATCGAAGTCGGAAGGTTATGGACAAAAAAAGCGGTTGTCATCCTAACAGTAAGAGGATAATTGGGGGCAATCCCGCCGAATCTCAAAAATTATCTTAATACAATAGGAACTGACAAAGTGGTAGTGCACCAACTCCTAAAGTTCGCCTTGCTTGGAATTGCTGACATCCTAAGAACATATCTTTGATATCCCAGTCCCTTGGGAAGGGCCCGACATTAAAGAATCTAACCAGTCGTTAAATTCAAGATGGACTGTGCAAATGCAGAATAATAATAACAAATACGGCCTAGAGTTATATGGGCCCGTGGGGGTCCGAGCCCCCCCCATAATCTGAAATAAATTGCAATTTTACATATACTGTAACGCATGGACGCTCCCAGAATTGGTTCGACTCCCAGCAGTGCAAAAAGAACGCTTACTCAGAGATCTCATAAAGATCGCACTGCTCACTGTAGTCCGGGGTTTGGTTCCCTAGGCCTTAAGAGGTTCGGATTCCTCGGAAAACAGTAGGTCCCGGCGCAGCATGACCACTGTAGTCTTTGAGCCGTAAAACCAAAAAACAAACAAACAAACAAGCTCCCAGAATTATATGCAGGTGGGAGAGGGGGGAGCATCCAGTAAAAATTTCAATCGAATAATGTTGTTGGGCTATTGAATCTTGTGGATTCAGTTCTTGCCCCCCTTTTTTCATAAACTAAGGAGGTGAAAGTGCACCCCCTCGGAGCGCCCACGCTGTAACGTATAAATGTAAAAAATATATGCTTGCCCCCTTATTAATTTTGAAAATTCTACGTTGATGGTAACAAATAAATGTGAATGAATGTATATCACACATATGCAGAAGCAGTTATTATGTTATAATATATTTTAATGTGATGCTCAGGTTTTTTTGTGTATATTATATGTATAATTATAGGCATTTTTAATACATGACTCTATAAGCTAAATTAAGCAATAATTTATCCTTCAAAATTAATATGTTCTCTGAAAAAGCGAAGATTAAGTAGCATTGATGTGGCACTTAGAGATAAACTACCGTTCTCTATATGAAACAATAGATCATACGTTGAAATTTCACGATGTGCTTAATCTATAAAGTGTGATACATGAGAAATACATGCAATTAATTTACAATTAAATCTGACACTGCAAATTAAACGGTCATACTAGAATTTTTTCCTATAATAGCCAAATAAATGAAAATTTACCACGCTCTCACACAGGACTATCGAACCAAAGATCCTTAACTGACATTTTCATGTAAGCCCCTGCTTATAGACCTGCATAGTACTTTTCCCATACATATTAACCAAAAGATCTCTTCATGTTATTATAATAATTGTGGAGGAATTGGGTTCGCTACAATTAAGACTAACATCTTCCTTACTCACATGACTTACTTAAAGGGACCCCGTTTGGTAAGTATATGTATGAGAAAAGGAGCCACATATTCGCTGTGGTTTAGCGGTTGTGCAACCTAACGTGACTTTTTCTCGTATATATATCTACAAAGGGAGCTTCTTTAAGTAAGTTGCGTAAGTACGTAATATATCAACTATCATATCACAGATATGTATCAAGTAGGATATCATAGATATGCATCAAACATCATATGATAGATATGTATCAAATATATCACATATATGTATCAAATATGTATCAAATATCATATCATAGATATGGATCAAATATCACATCATAGATATGTATCAAATATCATATCATGGATATGTATCAAATATCATATCATGGATATGTATCAAATATCATATCACAGACATGTATCAAATATCATATCATAGATATGTATCAAATATCATATCATAGATATGTATCAAATATCATATCATAGATATGTATAAAATATCATATCACAGATATGTATAAAATATCATATCACAGATATGTATAAAATATCATATCACAGATATGTATCAAATATTATATCACAGATATGTATAAAATATCATATCATAAATATGTATCAAATATAATCATATTAATTATTTACTCCACATCACAATTACATAAAACTTTATTTGGTAAGCATGTACGAAAAAAAAAGCCACATAGGGCTGTGTAATGTTTTAACTGTTGAGCCACTTAGTGGCTTAGTGGTTAAAATACTGATGTAATCCAAAGATAACCGATTGGAATTTAACCTGAGTTCGGTGTAAATTTTTAGCTTTCTGGTTATTATTGAGCCAAAATATAGATTCTAGCATAAACCTTAAAAATAGAATGTCAAACTCAATATTAATGATTATTATTTTACACTCTTCTTAATTACTTACGAATTATTATCACTTTTATAATTATTTTTATTGCTCTTATATTTATTTTTATCACTTTTTTAAGTATTTTTAGTTCTTTTTATCATTTTATAATTATTTTATTACTTTTATTGCCTCTATTTTATTGCTTTTATTAGATTTATTTTATTAGTTTATTACTACTACTTTCATTATTATAAATTTTATTATGTTTTATTGCTCTTTAATTATAATTACTTTGACAATTAGCATAATGTCAGAATAATTGGTAACTGTCGATGTAAGATAACATAACGTTTTTTATATATGACATTAAATTACGTATTTTATTTCATTAGTCTTATTTACATTTAATCAACGATAAATAAAAGATTAAATTTTTGTCTGTCACTTTTGTTAGCGTTACGCTAACAAAATAAACTCCACAAATCGTTTCTCTAACAAAATACTTAATTGCTTTACAACAGAGGTGAAGGAAGTTACCCACTGATCGAATCAGAGAGTGATCCATTTCAATTAATATATGGGAAATATCGTTCACTGATTGATTTAGCGCAATATGGTCACTGAATAATTTTACTCAACTCCACTCTCTAATGCCTATTAATATCAGTTTAAATTTTGGGAGGAAATACGTTTACACCAGCGTCGAAATAGATATATCAGGCGAATAGATTCTTTTATTGGTTTGTACGGGTCCCCAAAAAAACTGCAAGAGTTTTTCGCCCCAACTCCTGTTTTAAGCAACGTTGGAAAATAAATTTTCCTGGTAGTGGAAGGATAGCACTCATTTTCTATTTTCCAGAAGTTGCGAGTTGAAAGGATTCTACAGAAGCTTTTTTACACCAGAGCATTGACCGTAACATTCGGCTCACAGTTTGGCTAAAAAAGCGCTGTCAAGCTCGGGAAAATCTCTGAAATGGCATCATATGTTACGCCTTAGCAGGAACTAAATGAGATTGGACTAAAGAAAACTAAACGATATCTCTACAAAGAAAAATCCCCAAAATTTCCGCAATTTTAATACTACTGATGCTTTCGTAAATAATAAACACTTACGTTGTCACGCAAAATAGTATTAACATTAAAGGCAGTTTGAAAAAATGGTCTAGTAAATCTGATAACATTCGGATTAATCAATAGAATTATCAGCATAAAGAAAGCTAATATTTAAAATATATAAAGGTCAAGTTCCCCTATAGCTATATTTGTCCACTAGAACCATAGCGTAGATTGGGCAAGGGGGTTATTGGGAAGAGTGGCCGCAGGAGGAGGCACTGTAATCCCAGCCAGCAGAACCTTAAGGACCCAGTGAGTATTCTTCCTATCCAATCACGTTGGAAGTTCTATTCCCTTCTACTTGGCTAACAATATTTTGGCACAGTAAACTAATATATTTAGATGAAAATCTCACCTTAGATCGCAAATGATTCGAAAAGATTGTGACCAAAGAGTTTATCATTATGGAGATCCCTTTTATATAAAGGGAACTGGTCTTTCTAGTAGCCTACAGAGTTGGTTCGCCCCTGCTTATAATCACCCGTTATGATTACATGGCAATAATATACATCCTTGAAAATTTATATCGATTGGGTTAAGTTTACGTCTTGAGACTACCTAATTGACAGTCACTAAACCAACAGGCCAAATGTTAAGGACTGTTGAACCACACCATGTTTTTAAACTTACTCCAAGCCCGTGGAGATTCCAGCTAAAGACAATAAGTGTAAAAATGGAGAAGATGATTGCTAAACCACGTGGAAATCAACTCAAGATCAGATTCCAAGTTTCACTTTCCAATGGATTAATGGATGGTTAATGGACATGATGTCTTACAGAACATGGTATACTAAATCCCACATCTTAACTGCAAGTTCCAGACGTCGAAAAAAAATGAATTTATTTAAGTTAAAAACATCAGTTTTCACATCAGTGGCACTTCGATGCTGAAAGACAACACCAATAACAAGAAGATGCTTGGATGTACAGAAGGCTTTGCCCGTGAAATACCGAAAAACAAAACCGATCAGCGCCATTAGTTCAAGCAGAAACAAGTTGGGAAGATTGTCACTACTTTCCTACGAGAGGAAAAGTGTTTCTTCTTCTATGATATTCTTCCTGGCGTACGAAAAAACAAGATTATTCCGTATGTAGGGCAGGATCTGTCTTAGCCGCTATCCAGCGGCCGCAAGGCGGGTCCAAGGAAAGTAGAGAGAGAGTAAGGATGGATTCCCAGCATTACACGACGCCATGTTTTTTTAGCGTTGACTTGAACTAGGTTACCTTTAGAGATAGCAGCGCTCGTGACGTAGCTGTATAAAGACTGGAGGCTCCGACATAAGCTGACTATTGTGTCTTTGAGAATCGGTGAGTTTCTATATCAGCACTCTCTCTCTCTCTCCTGCTCTCTATTTCTCTCTCTCTTTCTTCTTGTAGTGGACGGAACTTCAACGATTTCCCTTGTAGGCATACCGATACCTCTAATTCAACATGCTTTGGCCTTCAATTGTATTTGTACATAAATGCCTTAAACCAATTATAAGAGATTTGAACAAACTTGATAGTTGTTATGTATTTTTTCAATGTGATATGGTTCAAAACGTACCTTATTTGATATGGATTTAGAGACGTGGTCGATTGCTACGTATTTATTTAAACTATTATTATTTCTCGAGTGTTTTAAAGTAATGCTGCCGCCTGTCTTATTCCATAGAAAAATAATTTAACAGTTGGACTTAATTCTGTGTAACAAGTATAATAAGGTATTCTGGAATTTTTATGGAAATGTAAACTATACATTGTTTTATGTTGAATTGAAATCTGTTTTATCGTTGCTGTTTTAGGTTTACAAAATTTCATCACAATGCGGATACTTATATGCTGTCTGTTAGTGCTGGGTAAGTTTTTTCTAATAAATCATTGACACATAAAATATAATTTTAGTTATATATTTTATAGATGTTAGCCTCGTTTAAATTATTTTAAAATATATCTACGTTTATATGAAAAAGCTTATAGCGAAATTAGTATTTTTTAAATTGTAAATACTTCCATGTACAAGTTTGTATATAAATAATAATTCTACATAAATTTTTATTTATACGGAGATTCATGCCGCAGTCTATGGGCTGCATATAAACTATTTTTCGCATCATGTAATCACAGAAATTTTAAAAATATGACAATATAGAATTTTCATTATTTATTATTATATTTATTATTGTTCAATATTAGCTCTTTTTCTATTTATTTATTGTAATTAAACATTTTTTGATTAACTTAACTATCACAAAAACAATAAAACTATCTCCGTCTCTCTCTCTTAAAATAGGTAAATTTCCCTAATAAGTAATTATCTTTAATTACCCGAACAAACTTATCTAATAACTTGTATATTTTAGCCTATTAAACTATTTTACAAAATAGTTAATAATGCGTATTTAAATAAACTACGTTATAAAATCATTAAATTGGTTTTAATTATTAAACTGCCTCGTGAAATAATTAAATTGATTACTAATAATTTCTAAATTTCGGGCGATTTCAAAGTTCCGATTTAATTGGATCGTTCTATGAACTAAAACAAATTAATAAGTAAGATTATCAAATTTGTCTTCACAGTCACATAAAAGCTACGCTTTCATATAATACTGTGGTTTATTAATTACGCAATAATATTAGGAAGTAATTAATTCGTCCTTTAATTACCAAAATGTGAGCACAAATGCACAGTGAGTACACACTTTTGGAAAAACATCACT
Organism: Dysdera silvatica; assembly: GCA_006491805.2. Classification (NCBI taxonomy): domain Eukaryota; kingdom Metazoa; phylum Arthropoda; class Arachnida; order Araneae; family Dysderidae; genus Dysdera; species Dysdera silvatica. Next base: position 28,532,300 of record QLNU02015003.1, on the reverse strand, counting down.
GTCAGTCTTGTTCAACGAAGCGTTGCTGTAAATCATCAATTTGTAAAAAAACCCGCAATATCTCTGAAACGCATTAAAATAAAGCATGCCTTGTGAATTATCGTGCACTGATGCACAATTCTGAATCCCTTTCTCTAGATCTCGGAAATATTATTTTTATCGAAAGTAATATTGATAACTACAGAGAAATTTGTTGCAAAATTCAAATTGTAATAGAGATGTAAGTTATTTCTGGCCAGTATTTACCCGAAACTAAATATAGATATGTACATATCTGTGGCTCTTAAAATAAAAAGGTCTTGTCCCTGGCGATTGTTGAAGTTTTATTACCGAAACGTGCTTCAGCCTCAGCGAATCCATCTACGTTTATCAGATGCTTTGCAGAAAGATTACTAGAAATGGGACGACCGTTGATCTTAACACTCTTCTCTTTCTTCCTTTTCAAAAGTGTGCTTGTGTAGCTTATGACATCATTTAGAACGCAGAGCGAATTGCAAATAGTCATCACATAACTATCGCGATGTTGTCATCGGAATTTTTAAGCGTTCCTTGACATTTGATGACGCGTCTCTAGCGGTAATTCCAACGAAATGACTATGCATACAGCAGCACTAATGCATTACATATGCATAAGGCATCGCTAAAATCAAGGACAATGCCTCAATTTCCTGAATAATGTGATACTAAACACTATTAGCCCAAGAACGACTATAAATAAAGCAATCAAGGAGTCTGTGAATGAAGGCAAAGGAATGATACTGTAAATAAAAACATTTGATCTTTGTATCGGAAAATTTATGGACTATAAATTTACTATAAACTCGTGTGTTTTGTGGTAAAATTAAAACGGAAAAATACCTCGTAAAGAAAAATTAATTAATTAATTAATTTATTTATTTTCAGGTGCAAGTGCAACGGAAAAGTTAAGGGTGAGTAAAAAATATGCAAGTGTTCAATGTGCATGTAAATAAAATTTGCAACATCAATAATTCTATCTATGTTTACTGTATATTGGAAAATAATGTATTAATTACAATTAATTTTTAATATATTATTATTGATTACTGACTAGTTTTTAGAATATAGTGTGTAAATAAGTATAAGTAATAAGATAGTATAACAGTTAATCCAATAAAGCAATGGAATAATTTCTGCAACAAAACTCAATAATAAGCCTTCTAAAAATGTATAACTATTCAGGTAAAATAAAAACTTACTCAGGTAAAGCTAAAACAATATAATGTTTCAGGCAAAATTAACATAATATAATAATTCTTGTAACAAAACAGTATAATAATTTCTGTAACAAAGCTGTGCAATGAACCAGATATTAGAAATTCACCCGCCGAGTTTTGGCAACAAAAGTTCAAACAGCGTAGAAATTGAAACGATGACAATTTAGGTCTGGACTAATTCTGGTCTTTTTTTTGTTGTTACATCCCGCTGTTACATTTTGTGTCCAATTGTGCTTTAGTTGACCTAAAAATACACATTTCATAGCAAAACTGACCCCTATGTGCAAGACAATGTTCTTTAATTTTCCTGTATCTCTTTCTTTACTATTTTCAGGACAATAAATTACATTTTATACACGTTCATTTCCATTTTAAGGAAACTTATTAAGAACAATCCTATTTCTTTATATTTGATCTTGAAGTTATGAGGTTTTGATAGAAGATAAACTGCGTCACCTTATTCCACATACTATTATTAATGGAAAAGCTGCATAAAATTGGTTCGTACGAAGTTTAATTGAGTTTTTTTTTGTGCAATTGCAATAATTATTTACGAATAATAATTCGATTTGCATTCTAAAGTCAAATTTAGAAACTGCAGACTTCTTTTTCTTTTCTATTGGTGTTTTTTCTGCGATTTTCTTTTTTCTTTTTCCCCCCCTCTTGTTTTCTTTTCACTCAAGTTTTTTTTTCTAATCGACTAGTGTCGAACATTAACCCTGTTGAATGCAAGGTTAAGATATAGGTTAAACAAACGTAAAAACTTTTTGTTTAACTATTTTTTAAACAAAAGAAAATGTAAACATTCAGTGTGAGCAAAGTTCCTTTAGCAACAAAGAGCGTGTAAACGTATTTTTTTCTTACTAGCGATGTAAACTCTTGAACGCTAAGATTTAGAATTGTTGCAAACAACTGAATAGATGAAAGCTTTCGAATAGGTGTGTTTACTGTAAACTCCTGATTAAGCGTAAGCGCTACTTTCTATAAACTATTGAATACGTGTAAACACTAAATTCTATAAACTATTGAATACGTGTAAATACTAATTGCTATAAACTATGGAATAGGTTCAAACACTAATTGCTGTGAACTATTGAATATGTGTAAACACTAATTGCTATAAATTATTGAATAGATGTGAAGTCTTATAAATGCAAACTCCTTAATAGAAGCAAATGCTTTTATACACGCACACTTAACAGCAGATGTTAGAATTTTGATGTAAATTCTAATATATTTACATTTTTTACATACTTTATCTTTGTATAAGATATATATATCAAGTTAATATAATTTTCAAATAGTCAATCCATGAAGCTACCGGGAATAGTTTTTGTAAATTTTTTTGTGAGGAATTGTTGGATAACAATTTTGACATCCATACTCTTCAGCTCAAACTACAGCTTTTTACGTATAGAGGAAAAAGAAACGCAGGCCTAGGCCAGAGTCGAACCCGAGACCCTTCGCATGAACCGCAGTGTTAGCGATTCTCTTTTCATTGTACATATAATAAACTCCAGTTTGAGCTGAAAGACGCATATGTCAAGAATAGTATCTATACGTAATATTTTTAATAAATATAAATTGTTTAGTAAATGCAGCGTTTCGAATGAGTATAATGAATCGCAATGGATGCAAGCTCTTTAAAAAATTTCTCTTCTAATATAAAAGGACATCGTTAAATATTAAATTAATCTTCTGCTATGAGATTTTCAGATTTGAGACTCACATGCAATAAATATTAAAATTAATGTTTTACGGAATTTTGGAAATTTTTACTTTTTTAATTTAGGAAAAGAGGCAAGCCACGTATACGTTTCCCGGACCACGCAATGACGCTGGTAGCAGACAAGCTCAGCAAGCTTATCGTCAATCAACACAAGGCAGGGCTGTCTCCAGGAACTACGCTGAAGAACAAGACCCTGAACTGTATGAGGCTCCCAGACGACAATACCAACCGCCAGCGCAACCTCAACAGTACGTTCAGGAGGTTCGCCCTCAAGCTCCACAACCGGCACCAGTTTACGAAGCACCAAGACCCGCTGCTCAGCCGAGGCAAAGTTACACCGCCACAGCTACAACACAACGGAAAAAAGCAGCAGCATCTACCAGAGCTAATAAAGTAAGCACATATAGGGATTTTTGATCATCTGTCACTGTTTCTCTGTGGTATGTCCCGTTCTTCTGTGATATGTCCTGTTCTTCTGTGTCTTTGCCCTGTTCTTCTGTATCTTTGTCCTGTTTAATAGTCTCTTTCCATTAAACAGGTTGTCCTAAGTCGAAAACAAAATTGTCTCCCGATTTTGCATGAAGTATGATGGTACTGTTGTAATACAGTTGTAATATGGATTCTCATTTAGTTTATTCTTGAGTCATTGTATAGAAATGGTGAAATATATATATATATATATATACCAGTGCTTTTAAATTTAACCCTTTCCTACTGAAAAATATAACTCCCAAAAGCCTATAATCTATATTATGTGCATATTGTATAAATAAATATACACATTAACTATATGTCTTTACTACAGATAATATGGTAAATACATTTAACAATATGTCTTTACTCTACATAGTATGGTGGATCAGCACCTCAACAGTCTCTAAATGGCAATGCTGCTGTAGATGAGGTTGAAGAAGGACCCGATCCTTTGACCCTGTTGCTGGAAGATTCCAAATTCACATGTGGTGGGAAAACTGATGGTTATTATGCTGATGACAGTGTGAACTGCCACGTTTTCCATTACTGTGTCGGCGGTGCCAGGCACTCATGGATGTGCCCAGAAGGCACTTTGTTCCACCAAGTCCATCTCAATTGTGTGCCAGAAGGACAAGATATTTGTGCCCAATCTGAGAAATTCCACTTCGTTAATGATTATCTTTACAAGGTTAGTACATTATATGAACTTTTAGAGAATGGTTTTATATAATTGTAATACTTTCTTTGTTCCCTTGCTCTTTCTCATTTAACGAGATTACATGACATTCGTGAACTTATTAACCTAAACAGAAGTTTACCATCGGTCGAAGTTCACAATTTAACGAATCTACGCATTTTTTGTTATTGTGAGACTCGAACCCAAGATCTACAAAGCAAAACAATAACTTTAATGCCATAAGCTCTCATGATAGTAACCAGCTTTATAACATATTATTTAGTTTTTCGACTGTCCGTGATCACATTATGATTAGGAAGCAAGTTACACTTGTGCCACAATTTTTTATATGAAAAACATGAAGAGTTATATCATAGAGATTAGTAGGTCGTTACATGATAAATTATAAGATACTTTATGTTACTTTGATTGAACATCTGGTAATTTTTTCAGCCCGTGGATTATGAAGGTCCAAATAACACTGCTCGATATGCTCAGCGGTACTATCCTGATGGATACGTCGTCGGTGATGCTTTCTCCACACACAACCAAGCAGCACCCAGACCACAAGCCGCACCTGCAGCTCAACCAGCATACAGGTCTCAGTCCTATCCAGCACCTGCACCAAGGCCAGCTTCCAGGCCTCAACATCGACAGGTAGCTCCATCACCACCTCCTCCACCACCACCGCCACCAACCTACGCTACCCAACCTCAATCTGTCTCGTATGGTGCGCAATCAGGTGCCCAACCACATGGTGGATACAGAGGACAGCAAGCAGCTAGAGCAGCTAGACCGGCAAGGCCCACATACGTTTCAGAAGTTCAACCACAGCAACAGCCGCAGCAAAGATACCGTGGAAATCCTGCAACACCCATACCACATTCTGAACCAGTGTCCGATGAAATTTACGACAACGAACCTGAAACCAGAAGACACGCAACTCCTTCAAGAAGCAATGCTGGATATGCTCCACCTCAAACACAGAGGCAACAGCTACCTCCACCACCGCCATCACCACAGCAGCAACAGCAACCACGATACAGATCAGCTGGAAATCCAAGAGCAGTAGCAAGAGCTCAATATCCGAGCTACGCATCCAACCAGGCTGCTGGTGTTCAGTATGACGAAGACTACTGATCGCGGGTTCCTCTCCCACTCACAAATTCATCATCCTCATCTTCATATCATCGTCGATGGAAACTAGGAAAGCATGTGTTGTGTTCTGAAATGGTCGGGTAGGGTTTGAAATATTTCCTCCAAGTATTTATGCTGTTGTTCTTCGCCGCGAAATCAGCGACATCTGTCAGACAAGCTGGAACTAATTTTGAACGTTCTAACGGAATGTAATTTTACTGGTAAATTTACCTGATATTAGGGATTGTAAGAACGTAATGAAGGACCTGAGAAAGTTAATTAAAGACTTATTGAAGTTGCCATCACAAATTTAAGAAGTGTTTTTTTTTTATTTGTGTACCATCGTTTTTTACATCAACCGAACAAATTCAAAACATATTGTCTTCGACGTTAGATACGTCCTGATAAAAATTCTTTCAACTTTTGAGTTTTAAATTATAAATAATTTAAACTAATTAAGAAATTAATGTTAGTTGATTATTTACAAATTCATAAACTTGTCAAATTCTAACGAAAATTTGAGTATCAGTTAAGAAGGAACACATTTTCAACCTTATTAATGAAATATATTTTTTACGCCTTACGCTTATTGGTATCCGTTGATATTATCCGTCCACCATCTTATGTAGAATATATGAAATAAAAATATTGTTACGGAAAATACTTTATCTTTATATTTGTTGTTTGACCGGTTAATTCGTTCCCGCATAATTAAAAATTGCCATAAAAATGCAATAGTGAAATATATAATTATACCTCAACTTTATTAATAAATAAATAAATCACACATAATTTAAGAAAATAAACATTCCCTCTGTCCAAAAACATGGGATATATTAAGAAAAGATTATCGACGATTAACGGTGGAAGTAAACATTTGGGTAAGGAACTAAGCTTAGCATGTAACTGACAGACAAAAATTACATAAAATTACATAAAATTACATAATACTATACCGTATTTTCGGAAAAAAAACACGTATACCACATTTTGGGATGAAAAAAAATTCAAACGGACAATAAAATATTTTAAATGCATATCATATATTCGGATGGAAGCAGCATATACTTGCATGTTAAAACCTTCACTTACATTCATCAAAAATAATAATTAACAAGTTAAAATTGAAAAAAAAATCATCAAAAATAATAATTAACAAGTTAAAATTGAAAAAAAAACAACAAAAAAACAGCAGCAATGTGTTTCATTTTCTTTCTTCACTTTTTATTCTTTTTTTATCTTCCAATTCTTCTTTCTTACATTTTTTTTGGCGCAATACCTCTTACCTAAATATAACTAGAGGTATAACCGAGGTTTTGATGTGTTTGTCACATTCTTAATTTGACGCTTCTATCTGTGATTTTAAATTCGTCTTTTTGCAAGTATTCGCGATTTTGACGCCCTTTGAGTTCCTCCCGAAATGATTCTCCCTTTGTCATTGCCTTGTTATGCCTCTGAATATGACATAAAAAAATGAATATAAAAAGTAGGTAAATAGAAAAAAAATTAAATCTTTAAGCAGAAAAGTATTAAAGAAGCATGGTAATCTTTAATAATAAATATTAATTTATAATTATAATGCAACAAAATATCATTCGCTAAATTTTAATAATATAATTTAAGCATCATATATAAAACAAAACTAGTAGTTCCAATCAATAAAAATATGGCATTTTTATTACAAAATTATTAACACATCTATTAAACTTTAAGTACAAATTATCAAAATTAGGTGTATTATTCGGTAAACCATAGGTTCTGAGAAATATTGCAGTCTACGTTTGTTTTCAACAAAATATCTAATAACAGAGAATTTATTCTAATATACTAAATCCTATGAACAAAATTGCCGGATCATTTAATCTGTTTTGGGCCATAGTGAACCTTAAATATTTTTTATTAATTTCACAGAAAACAACGAACTTCCAGAAGAGGAATTCACATAGTCTTAAAAATTCTTAAAGCTATATTTACATTTCGTATTTTTGGCGCAGTATAGCCCAGATGCTCTTGCGCCATAAAAAAGCCAAACAATCAATCAATCAAACATTTCTCCGTATACAACCTTATGCTCATCGTTGGCATAAGCAGAGGTGGATTCAGAAAGGGATTTTTTGGGGGGGGTGGGGGGAGATCAAATTTTTTGTAAAAATTACGTCGGTTGGTTGTTATCATGGGCGTAGGCAGAAAGTTCATAAGGGGGGATTGTAGACCCAATGGGAGCGTTACAGAGCTAAAATTCACATATTCCTATGTTAAATATACAAAATTTCATTGCAATGGGGGTTACAATCCCCATCAGCCACCCTGCGTACGCCAATGGTTGTTATAATCGATGCTCGTTATAACTAATTTTCGCCGTATTTTTATGGATTTGGGGGGGTGTTTTCCTGATCCTCCTGTGAATTCGCCACTGTATTAGGCAAATATACCGATTGATATATCCAATTCCACTGATGCAAAACATGTGAATATCAAACGGATACATGTATAAAAAGTTTCAATCTCACTCTCTATATTAGCATAGGCCATGGCCTTTTCATGCGGGAAGGCCGCATCAGCTTAACTGTTAATGTTAGAAGGCCGCATTAGGTTAGCTGTTAATGTTAGACTTTAACTTAGTTACTTAGTTACTTTTACTGTTTAACTTAGAACTGCTATCTCGAAAACTATTCAAGATACGGGGAAAAGTCAATTACAAAGTTGTTAAGCACCAGCTAGTTAGTACGAAACGATTTTTTTCCACCACCTTAATAGGGCAAAAATCGTGATTTAGGAAGTTTAAGGGGTACAGGACGTCCCTGCGTGACAGCTTTTCCTTCGTACAGCTATGCATAGAGGGGAAGCTTTGGGTAGGGGCGATACTTTCATTGCACACACACGGTTTTTAATGTGGTTTAGTAAAGTCATTATACACGCTGATAACTGTCAAACGGAGGGATATTGATGAGAGATATGAACATGATGTGTATGTAAGTAGTGAAGTGATTATGCGCTACAAGGTGAGACTGCGTGCAGCGTACAAATACAAATTTTATTTTCATGCCATTTTTACATTTATATTTTCCATTCCAACATCATCAGTTGAAATTACATACCTAGCGGAAAAATTCAGAACGTAGATCTGCTATCTCGAAATCGATTTAAGAAACGGAAAAAAAAAAGTTAATTACAAAGTTGTCCAGCATCACTGATGCAGTACAAAATGGTACATGAATTGCGGGAATAGAACACGTCAAACGCTAATATGTGAGTATTTGGTTCGGCAAATGTGAATAGCGTACTACTGTGTGTCATTATGTGTGCTCATTACGTGTGGCCACCGTCGGCCACAATACACGTTTGTATCCTATAGAGCATTTATTCTCGCACATTCAGTAGCATTGCAGACGTGACGCTTGTACAGGCATTGGTAATGCGACTGCCGACATTGTCCACAGTCGTCGGTTAGGTGTGATAGACCTGTCTTTTGAGATAGCGCCAAGGGAAGAAGTAGAATGGGGTTAGGTCCGGCGACTGTTCATGCTAGCTCACACCACTACCATAGCCAATAATCTGTTGGAGGAAATGTCTGCGGGACAAGAATAGTTGTACTTCTGTTAGATGGTGAGGAGGAGGAGGAACGCCCTCATGTTGGAACCACATGGTTCTCCGCTCACTCAATGGAACATCATGCAAAATATCCGATAGTACGCCATGTAGCAGCTGCAAATATCGACGTCCCGTTAATGTGCCCTCGTACAACACAAGTACAATGAGTCTGTTGTTCAAAATACCGCACCACACATTAACAGACCACTGCATCTGATGTCGTCGATGATTGGTCGTCTCCATAAAGGATTTTCGAGAGCCCAATAATGTCCGTTGTGTCTATTTAACACCCCGTTGCGGGTGAATTTTAACTCGTCCGTTCAAAGGACATTCGCTAAAAAATTCGGCTGCATATCTAAGGTGTTCATAACAAAGTTGCATCAACAAAAACGTCGCTCAGCAGCCCCTGAAATTAGTAACTGCAGCAGTATTCCACGGTAGTGGAGCAGAGGCTGTGTCATTCGCACATCCTTCTGAATTCATACGTGTTTTAATCACAAGTAGACGTGGGATACGTTAATTGGGATTTTTTTTGCATATTCCTTTGTGAAAGACGTAGGAAATGTCATACTTCTTTTGTTTCCATTGTGTTTGTACACTTCAAAATAAATCTACTTTTATTGATTATATTTAAAACCTTCGTTCTTGCACCTAAAAATTAACATGCCTTTTTAGACTAATGCTGATTTCAGTGATGTATTTCAGACAAAAGGCTAACTTTACCCTGAACTAGAATACTGATATGGTTTGTTGTAGGCTCATTCGAAAGCTGGTAGAATGGACAAGTTTTTGGTAAATTTTACGGATTGTAGCCTTAGTGTTTGCAGAATTGCCGGTTACAGATTTTGGCGACGACTCGATTTCGTACTTCGCCAATGTTTCAGCGCTTGTAGCTCGCCGTTAAATTCAGACATCTTGATGAAAATGGCATCATCTTATAGAAAATTTTCTGCTCTTTCCAAATTTGTGCTTATTTTGGGGGTATATCTTTCAAAAATTTCGCAAATTTTGATTTTTTCAGACTTGGTGCATTTTCTTTCTTTCCACAATAACTCGGAAACGGATAGAGACAGGACAAGGTTGCAATAGTTTTTTATGCTCTACATGGGCCGTTCTATCACCTCTTTTCGTTTGGCAGATTAGGTCAAATTCACCCTGTATATATATTTAAGAGGAAAAATCTTCACTAGTAACTTATAAACATCCATTGTTATAGGTATTCAATATATAACCTTATGAATTTTATATTTTATATATACAGTGAAAATCGGTTATAACGACCTGCAAGGGACTGTGCAAATTCGGTCGTTATAACCGATAGTCGTTATAAACGATATCTTTTTAAAATCATGGTAGCCTATAGCAATGCCCTGTAGAGTTTTATATATTATTTGATGACAGTGGTATTAAACATTTTGGTTTCAAAAAAATAAAAATATACTTTTAATGAATGAATTAATTTTATACATTTATAAAAAAAACACACAGAAAGAGTTGTCCGATTGTAATGAAATTTCGTATGCAAAGACATTTTGACCGAACATGCAAATGATTAAAATTTGGTGTCCAATGAATGAATAGCGGGAACTCCAGCGCATCGGAACTGCGCATTCAGCAGGTGTATATAAGGAGCGATTCTCAATATGTGGTCAAAATTTCTGTTGCATTTTGACTGCGGATATCTTACGTCGACTGTAACAATGCCTCGCCGAAAGATTCGTGCTCATTACGAGCATATGTCAGAGTTTGAAAGAGGTTGTGCTATCGGATTGAAAGAGGCTGGTTGGACGAATCGAAGAATCGCTGGACATGTGGGTCGAAGCGATGCGGCGATTGGACGGTGCTGGCAAGAGTGGGTCAACAACGGCAGATGTCAGCGTCGGGACGGCAGCGGTCGACCTAGGGCCACAACAGAACGGGAAGACAGAGCGATTGTCAGAGCAGCTGTCACAGCACCGGATTCGTCGTTATCAACTATCCAACGTGTGGCCCGCACACATGTGTCCAACATGACCCTCTGCAGACGACTGAGAGAGCGGAATTTACGCTCGCGCCGACCGTTACGCCGCTTACCTCTCACGCCTTTACACCGTCAAGTCCGATTACAGTGGTGCCGGGCTCGATCAACTTGGAACTGCGCTGACTGGGGACGTATAGTCTTTAGTGACGAGTCCCGTTTCCAACTGTGTCCTGACGACAACCGCAGACGTGTCTGGAGACGTCCAGGGCAGCGTGGGGATCCTGCCCTTACTATCGCACGCCACACATGCCCACAACAGGGCGTTATGGTCTGGGGTGCCATCTCCTTTGATAGCCGGACCCCTTTGGTGGTCATTTCTGGCACACTTACAGCACAGCGGTACGTAGACGACATTCTACGACCGGTTGTGTTACCGTTCCTTTTGCGACACCCTGGACTTACGTTTCAACAAGACAATGCCCGGCCGCATACGGCAAGTGTTGCTAAGAATTGTCTTCAAGCTTGCCCAATACTTCCTTGGCAATCTAGGTCTCCTGATCTCTCTCCCATAGAGCACATTTGGGACGCTATGGGAAGGCGATTGCAACCATCCCGGAATGTTGACGATTTAGCCCGACAGTTGGAGACAATTTGGCAAGAAATTCCGCAGGACACCATCCGGGATCTTTATCAGTCTATGCCACGCCGGGTGACAGCTTGCATCCAGGCCAGAGGTGGACCAACGCCTTATTGACTTCCTCCCTTTGTAACGGTCAAACTCTGCAATAAATCATTCAATTGTTCTGAAATTTTAATCGTTTCTTTTTCTATGTATGTTCTTCACATCCACCAATTTTTATCGCAATCGGACAACTCCTTGGTGCGTCGATTTTTTTTGTTATAGGGTGTATTATATTACGTTATAGCCAAACTAAGTACATAGTACTTTCTTAGTTTTTAAATTGAAAAGATTGTAGAAAATACAACTAGAGTATATAACAGGGGTGGGAAAATGCGGCCCTTTGTTAAGTTAAGTGCTACTCCTGTCGAAAATTTAAATCGCCTTTTCTTCTATTTTTATTCTTTTAGAACTTTTTTACGAATCTTGTTAAATTGACTAAGAAAGTGAATCGGTTAATGAAGAGTAGAAATCGTACGTAATCGCTTCGAAAGTTGATCTTCGACCTATCAACGCAACCGAAGATCAACTTTCGAAGATTAATTGCTTCAAAAGTAGACCTTCGGTTGCATCGATAGGTCCATCTAGGAGTTATTATAAAAATTTTAAATAATTATTTTGTATTTTCTTTCTCTTAATTATATTTTCTCATATGTATAATTTACATAGCACTTAAGACTTGTGTACGAAGACCTGTATTGAGACCTATGCAACCATATTAATTAAATTTAAATTTAATTAATAATAATTTAATTAACTAAATTTAATACTATGTAACTATGGTGTGGCTCTGTATAATATATGATAAATTACAATGCGGCTCTTATTGACCACATGCCTGCTCACCCTTGGTATATAATATTGAAAACAAATGCAACGAATAGTGAGTATCATTTGAATAAATACAACGTTGAATTTGCGGTAAGTTTTAATAGGATATTAAGCGCCTTTCTCGCACGAGAGCCTTTGCATTATGCAATGACGTGACAAAGAGAGATATTGAAATAGCATTAATTTACAAAAAAGCCATAGAAGCGCAATATCCTACCAGAACAGTGTATTCCATAAAGTAAAAAAACTTTTTAAAAAAAGATACCACCTCCGTACAAAAGTCAAAAACAACTACCAAATACATTGGTGCAATCCCATTTTATCCATCAATCTTTGCACCACTAACCAAAGAACTTACAATCAAAAACTTACAAATGGCTTTCAAAACTCACCGCGCGATTTAATTAACATCAGAAAAGACAGGAATCCAATAACAATATAAGAAAAATCATGCGTTTACTCCCTCCCATTGATCAATAAATCAAACGAATTCCAATGATCCTACATAGGCAGCACAAAAGACCACTTAAAATCCGCTTAAAAGAACATTAAGCAACAACACGAAAGTTACAGATAACCCAAAGGAGCATGGAGAGGTGTATGCTCTGAGTAGCTAGGAGAGTTTAAAAAGTAAACATTAAGGTGAGAGAGCAAACGTGGGTAGAGGACATCATTGTCAAAGTAAAAAGACTGAAGTGGCGAGGGACTGGACATACAGCAAGAAGAACTGATCAATGATGAGCAACTGAAATTCGCAACTGGATTCCATGAGACCACCGAAGACCTAAAAAATATCCTCAAACTGGATGGGTGGATGAAATAAGAAAACAGGTTGGGGTGTTGTGGAAGGTGAAGTGAATTGCTCATGATAGACTTGTGTTTATTTGGAAATACGTTCATCCAGCAGTGGATAGACAACTCAACAACATGAGTGATATTTCCCTTTGAATGTTAAGAAGTGTTAATCCGACAAGCTGATCCTCACTCGTATGATTTCGTAACTATGGGACTAAACGAAATTCGAAAAAAAAAGCAAATTGAAAATAAATACTTAGTATTTATTTTAGTTCAAATATATTTTTGTAGAAGAGACAACCCATGTTACGTTAAGTGAAATGTACAATATAATTTTGTTATATTTTTAAAATTTTTAATATTTTTATGTCATATATGAAATTTTTACGATAGTTTTAGCTTTTCTTTCTTATCTTTTTTCTTCAATGGGGGGCTAGGGCCCCTCCCCTAAAATCGTCTATGCTCTAATATACGAGGGCGGCACGTATTTTGATTGTATCAAACAATCAAGGAAGATTATTTCGTTAAATCTTCTACTCTTTTTTTCAGGTTCATTTTACGTATTTTAAAATTATAATGCAAATGAAAAGAGCGAACAGAATCATATTAATAAAAATAAAGGGATTTTTCTTCAAAATTTTAATTTTGTCAAAAGGCCGCACCTAAAGATCTGAAAGGCTGCAGGTTCCCAACCCCTGGAATAGGTAGATATGCCTATTGACATATATCCAGCGAATCAGAGCGCGTGAATATAAAATGACCATAATCATCAGTAGTTATACGCTCATCGATATAGGCTCTCTGCATCGATGTAGGCAAATGTACCTATATCGATATATCAAATTATATCGATGCAGAACATGTGAACTTGAAATGTGTATGAGAGTCTTCTGGAATTCTAGAATCTGGTGTTGTTCTGCATCAGTACATAAGGTATTTTGTTGGATACTTCCTCCACTGTCATTAAAGTTAGACGCGACGCCCTAAAGTGGCGGGTACAGCACGTTATAAAATAAGCAAGACCATTTTTTCTGTTGTCAGTAGGAGTAATAGCCCACTGTGTAATCACTTTCCTTGTCATTCACTAACTAATGCTTCAACGATTCAATCAAATGGCGTTCAACTTATTTTAATTAGGGTTCATTGTCTCATTGGTTCTCACTTCTTCTTTAATTTCCTTTTTCTTTTACCTTTTATTTTTCTTTCTTGCATTTATTAGACCATTAGTTTGAGTAATTTTAATGAAAATATAAAATCTTTAAGAGGAATTCTTTCTCAACTGTTCTTAATTATGTCTTCGAATAATGGCATAGATGATGTGATGACATACACTGTATAAAATTCAGGATATCGGTCAAAAATGTCTGAAACTGAAAAGTCATTGGATGGTATAAAAAGAATTATTGAATATGTGTAAAAAGTAAATATTCTGCATAGTACAGATACGGTACAAATATTCAGAAACAAACATCTTCAGTATTAGTTAATGTTTTAATTATTTAATTAGTATTAAAAATAGTTCAAAACTCCTTAGGAAGTTTTGAATTATTTAATTAGTATTAAAAATAATTCAAAACTCCTTAGGAAGTTTTGAGCTTTCTTTCATAGTCAACTTAGATGCAGATAACCGCTATTCTCAGATGATAATGATAAAAAAGTATGTTCAATCTATTAATAAAAATAATACAAGTAACACTAATTCTACAAGTACAGTGGAACGTCTTATATCTATTTTCTAGAAAGAGAAAATTTTCATTAAAATCAGATTATAAATATAGAAGACAGCCCATACGTATATAACACAGATTGTATGTGTACAAAGATTGTGTATGTACAAAATGAAAATTAAACTCACCAAATTCTGAATGCAGGCTAAAAAAAGGGGAGTGAGTAAAGCATAGGAGCACGCAAAAGAAGTCCATAAGGGGAGGGGATATAGCCTTATAACGGGAGATTAAAGAGCTACAACTTCATCTATTTATACGTATATATATACAAAAATTTCCTTGAAATGAGGGAAAAGGTTATAACCACCTGCGTAGGTCAGTGGGGTAACTGAGAAGCCTAATGACAGTCAATATGATTTTATATTGTAGCATTTTAAATGCATAAAATAATTGCGACCAGACTAAAACGCTTTGCAAATTTCATGGTGAGCTATCTGCCTCTTATTGCATAGACAGATAGTAGACAGGTCCATAGATAGACAATGACAATTAAGTAGGTCCATAGACAGCGGAAAGCCAGTAAAGAGGTCCGTAGACAGCGGAAAGCAGGTAGAGAGGTCCATAGACATTGGAAAGCAGGCAGAGAAGCCCATAGACATTAGAAAGCAGGTAGAAAGGTCCATAGATAGTGAAAAGCAAGTAGAGAGGTCCATAGACCATTGGAAAGCAGGTAAAGAGGTCTATAGATAGTGAAAAGCAAGTAGAGAGGTGCATAGACAGCGGAAAGAAGGTAGAGAGGTCCATAGATAGTGGAAAGCAAGTAGAGAGGTCCATAGATAGTGGAAAGCAAGTAGAGAGATCCATAGACAGTGGAAATAAGTAGAGAGATCCATAGACAGTGGAAAGCAGGTAGAGATGTCCATGGACAGTAAAAAAGCAAATAGATGTAAATAGATAGGTATAATTTGATGCTAAAACTTTAAAAGGTGCGTGGCGTGGCGAACAGTCTTATCTAACGCAATTACTCGTCATTGCCTCAACGCAATTACTCAAGTTATGTAATAATTCAGCATTACAGAATTAAATAAGGGTTCCTATTTCTTTTGACATCGTGCGCTTGTGCCTTTTATGTTTGGTTTAATATATACTTATTTCTGTTTTCTAAAGTGTGGGGTATGTACGATCCTGCGTACCTCCATCATTTGTCGATTGGTTGTGTTTTTATGGGGCAAGGACAAGGCAAGGGTCATCATAAGGTGAGACCGCATATACGGTTTTAGCTCTCATTTGTGGTATCCGCGAACGATTCACCTACGACATTCGCAAGGTGTCTACTTTTAGAAACTAATTTACTAATTAATTAACTTTTAAAAAATAATTTCAGCAACGTTCAATTTTCAAAATTATTGGAGAGGTGGGGGGATCGGCTCATATTCATTCATACATTAAAATATATGTAAATTGCAATTCATTCTAAATTATTGGGGGCGGGGGAGACGTGGGTTTCCACGGGACCATATAACTTTACACTCCTGCGTAATTAAGTACTATTGTAATAGCTAAAACTTCTGGTTCATTTCATGAAAAAGCAACAGTAAGTTTTCAAATTTTTATATTTCTGTGACAGGTTTTATTTTTTAATTTTTCACCTTCGTTCGTAGTTAGGAGGTCGGTAGCGTAGCATCGGCGGCCACATGGGGGCAGAGGGGGCCCGAGCCCCTGTAGCGGTTTAAAAATTTGATTTGTCCAAACCTGTGGTGCATTTACTTTCAAAAGTTTTACAGTCACATTTTAAAATAACTTACTTTTTAGCTCATTGCCAATTGTCAAGCAGTATCAATTATTTTTGTTGCATTTTGGAATCTTGTACATTCACTAAAATTCTTGACAGCTTTGAGAAGGAGGTAATAATTTTTCTCAGCCCTCCCTAGAAATATTCGTATGGGCGCCCATGAACTTATAGGCGTTTTCGTATAGGCGCCATGAACTTATAGGCGTTTTCGTATAGGCGCCATGAATAGGCTTTAATAATTGCGAATTCCTCTGAAAAACGAAAATCCATTGTCGTACAGTGACGAAGTTGTATTGTACGACAGTGTACAATACCATTTCGTCACTGTATGACAGTGTACAATACCATTTCGTCACTGTACGACAGTGTACAATACAATTTCGTCACTGTACGACAGTGTACAATACCATTTCGTCACTGTACGACAGTGTACAATACAATTTCGTCATTGTACGACAGTGTACAATACCATTTCGTCACTGTACGACAGTGTACAATACCATTTTGTCACTGTACGACAGTGGATTTACGTACAGTGACGAAGTGGTATTGCATATTAATGATCTATATTATATTATGGTGCAATTACGTACAGTCGAACTTCGACTCAACGTCATCAACGATTTAACGATTGTTTTTTATTGGTTCGGATTGAGTTATATGGAATCCAGTGTTATATTTTCTTCCATTTAACGTTTCCTTTCCTCGATTTAGCGATGATTCTTCATCATTATTCTGTAGCTGAAAGTAGAATTTAAGTTGAAAAATCAACTGTCGTCGGAAAATCAACTTCAGTTGAGTGAATTCAGTTGAAGCTAATGCTTGTTTACAGCCTGCAAAGCATTTACTGCGTTTTGACGCCAATGAGGATCTTTTCGATGCATTTGAAAAATCGGGAAGTCAAAGCTAAATGTCAACACCCAAGAAAAACCCCAAACAAGCGTCAATCAAAGATTTCTTTTCGAAGTAGTAATTATGTACATATTTGTACGTCTTACGTTTGTCTTACACGTTTGTCTTTACGTTGTCTTACGTTTATTAAAATTAACATGTATTCTTCAGAATGCTGGTAAGCATTTTTATTGTTCTCCTTTTCGATAATTTCTTATTTCAGTTCCGATCCATGGCGCACCCGTGTCTTTTGCTCGGAGGAGGGCAGAAAATGTAAAAATGTTATTATATTTTTTTAATGTAATATTTATGAATTTTAACGTATTTCACATGTGAATTTTCAGGCCAAGGAAGAAAGTTGATCATAGGTGTAGAGTTATATGGGCCTGTGGGGCCTGAGCCCCTCCCAATAATTTGAAATAAATTGCAATTTTACATATACTGTAATGTATAAATGTACAAAATGTATAAATGTATAATGTATAAATGTACAAAATACGTGTTTCCCCCTCCCCCAATAATTTTGAAAATTCTACGTTGATGCCTTTGATCAATCGTCCGTACTCGTGCGTGCGCCACTAGTTCTGATAAATGTACTCCATCAATTTAACGATTATTTTCACTAGTCCTGTGAAAATCGTTAAATCGAGGTTAGACTGTATACATATATATTATATATTATGATGTCATTAATTCGGGCTTATCTTCCAATGGCATCAAAGAACATCTGCCGTTTTTCTGTTCACCACAGTCAGGGGTTTGATTCTCTCGGTATCAGAAGTTCGAATTTCTTGAGAAATTGGGGGTCCCAAGCAGGCCCTCCGAGAGGATGAGAGAGGCCCCCTACAAACCAGGGACAAGAGTTATAGATACCCCCGGACAGTTTATCAGATCGACTCTTCCCCCCCCCAAGCCCTGTCCCTTCTCCCCCGGATAATTCTTCGTATTGCTTTTAAATGTATTTAGTATAATAATAATTAAAAAAAAAATCTAAAAGTTTTATGCCGGGTCCCTTACGACGCAGGGGGCCCCTGGGCATTTGCCATTCTCCCTTCCCCCTTTCCATGGGCCTGCCCTTTGAGCCAAAATTGAGAAAAAATTACTAATGACAAATTTCAACAATATACAAGTACTGTAATTTGAACATATAGGGTAATTGCTGAAAATGTATATGATGAAAATATAATAAATGAAGAAAATGTAATTTGTAACACAAGCCACTATTGAATGGACCATTATTGAAAACAATCTTGATGAAATAAAAGCATTTCTAACTTTTTTTTTTCTGAGAATGCATTGATAATTGAAGAAAAGTTGAACTTTCGTGCTACATTAAACTTTACATTGCTCATAGACAGTCCATTTAGTCTATCTTGACCCATCATTTAGATTGATTGATTGATTGATTGTTTGGCTTTTTTATGGCGCAAGAGCATCTGGGCTATACTGCGCCAAACATGGTAAACCCATCACTTAGAGGTGAAAATGTTTAACTTGTTTGATCACATTAAATGCTCTTTCACTTGAAGCTGTTGACACTGGAAGGGTCAGAAAAATCCGCAATGTAAGAGTTATATTGGTGAATATTTCTTTCTTTTTTTTTTGTAAATCAAAATTTTACCAACAAACACCACCTTTTGTTCTAAATTTTGTTATCCAGAACTTTTCAATTGGCTCACCTTCTCCCAATTTTAGACATCCAGCTTTAATTAATTGATACATATGCAGACAGATAAATAAATAAATAAATAAATAAATTCCTTTAACCTTCCATAGACTACTTGAGAATGGCCTTCATTGACATTCCCTGGATTCGGCTTTTATTTACAAATAGCATACATCCAGTTATTTCAAATCCGTGTCAAGCTCACTTAGGGTGAATTCCATGCCCACTCAGATCTTGAGTTACTGTAACTCGAATTTTATTTAATTTTGATATTCAAAATTCGCGTCACGTTGACATCATGGCCTATCGTTGCAATTTTCTTCATCATATTTATATTGCTTCTTTCCTTTTCAAAGCTAGCTGAGTTACGTGGCGTGAGATAGAGAATGGCAACCAAGCGTTAGAGCATCTGTTAACGTAGAAGTATTGAACACAAATATCAGGGTCGTAGAGAGGATTCAATTTGGGGGGGGGGTTCAAAAATTTAAAAAAATAACGGTGAATGAAAAATGTACCTTTATCGTAAAGAAGAACTTAAATACATCATGCAAAAATAAATGAGAAAATACTAATTTTGCCTTCGGACATCATTGCAAACTTTAGCTTATAGTTGAACACTCAAAACATAATTTTTGATAATGTCCCTTATTCAAAGGAAATGGTTTCTACATTTTTTTCCTTAAAGTATACTCAAATTTTGTGGTTCATAAAAATGGAATCTTGTGGTCAGAATTTTCATAATTATTCAAGGTTTGTGAGTTTTTCTTACCTTTTTACAGGTTTAACAAGTAAATATATATAAAAAAAATAAAATGCCGGTATATTTTTCTAGGAAGAGAGCTAGATACATTTTTTCTAGATGGACTTTAGACTCCCCTAGATCTCCCCCCCCCACCTCCCTAATTATACACATGTCTACGAGTCTTCTACAATAATCCACAAACTTTTAATTTTAATCTGCTTTAAAAAATTTTCCTGATAACCTACACGATTTTAATTTTAACATTTTAGTTTTCTATATTACCGCCCATAAATCTTCTATTATAATCTGTGTCTTCTATGATAATCTGTGTCTTCTATGATAATCTGTGTCTTCTATGATAATCTGTGTCTTCTATTGTAACCTGTGTCTTCTGTGATAACATTCTCTGGTAAGTAGGCCTTTTATGGCAGTCTATAATCTTCTATTGCAACCTGTGTCTTCTATGACAATCTTCTCTGATAGTATATGAGTAGAGCTTTTGTGGAAGTCTTCAATCTTAACCTATTAGTCTTTTTTAATCTGCACATAATTTCCAACCTGTACATTTTTTCGGTGAAAACCTACACTTCTCAAACTTTAACTTCTTAATCTTCAATTCTATTCAGCCATCAACAGTGATAATTATAAATAACAATTTTATGAATATAGTGATGCTGGTTGGTTGAATTTTCATAGCCTGAGCAATGAGCTAGCCTGATATTTGCTTCCACGTCACCCCAACCTGTTTTCTTATTTCATCCACCCATCTAGTTTGAGGACGTTTTCTAGGTCTTCGGTGGTCTCTTGGAATCCAGTTCAGAATTTCTGTTGTCCATCGTTGATCAGTTCTTCTTGCAATATGCCCAGCCCATCGCCATTTCAGCCCTTTTACTTTAACAATGATGTCCTCTACTCTAGTTTGCTCTCTCACCCAAGTGTTCCTTTTTCGATCTCTCCTAGTTATTCCAAGCATGCACCTCTCCATGCTCCTTTGCGTTGTCTGTAACTTTCGTATTGCTCCAACTGTTAGACTCCATGTCTCTGATCCATAAGAGAGGACTGGCAATACACACTGGTTGAAGACCTTTCTTTTTAGACACAAAGGCAATTTCCCCTTCAGGATAAAACTGTTTCTTCCAAATGCACTCCAGCCAAGTTTAATACGTCTGTTGAGTTCTTTCATAATGTTGCCATCCATTGAAATCAGCTGGCCAAGGTAAATATATGAATCAGCAATTTCTAGCTCAATGTTGTCAACTTGTATTTTTGTTTCCTCTACGAAATTATTGAACATGATCTTAGTTTTTTGTAGGTTCATCTTGAGTCCAACTTCTTTACTTCTAGTTGAGAGCTCCTGTACCATGTCTTGGAGTTCTGATGGGTTCGTTGAAAAAATAACAATGTCATCAGCAAACCGCAAATGATTTAAATATTCACCATTTATTTTTATTCCCTTGTTATTCCAATTTATCTGCTGAAAAATCATCTGTAAAGCTGAAGTAAAAAGTTTTGGAGAAATGGTATCTCCCTGCCTCACACCTTTACCAATTTTGATAGTTTTGGTATCTTTATGTAACCGAAATTTTGCACTTGCATTTTTATACACACGTTTCACCATGTCAATGTACACATCCTCAATGTCTGTTGATCTTAAAGAGTTGATGACTGCTGATGTTTTAATAGAGTCAAAGGCCTTCTCATAGTCAATAAATGCCACACACAATGGAAGTTCATATTCATGTGTTCTTTCAATTAATTCTCTTAATACTTGAATATGGTCCACTGTACTGAATCCACTTCGAAATCCAGCTTGTTCTCTTGGTTGAGCTGCATCTAATTTTTTCTGCAGGCGATGTGTTAGCACTTTTGTGAAGATTTTATAAATAGCAGGTAACAAGCTAATTGGTCGGTAATTTTTCAAATCCTCTTTATCACCTTTTTTATGCAAAAGAATTACTGTTGCAGAATCCCATTGGTTTGGTATGTTACCGCTGTTAAGACATTTGGTAAAGAATTTTGCAAGTATGTCTTCTACATATTCTCCAGCTTCTTTTAGGATATCTAATGTAATACCATCATCACCAGGGGCTCTTCCTTTCTTCATACTTTTTATTGCAAATGAAACTTCTTCTTTTAAGATTTTAGGAGCTGTTCCTTCGACTATTTCAATGTCTTCGTTTAATCCACTGTTACTTTCGTATAGATTTTTGTAGAATTCTTCAACTCTTCTAAGTATTTCTTCCCTATTTCTTGTTACGGTGCCATCCTCTCCTTTTAATGCAATGATGTGTTTCTTCCCAACAGATAAACTTCCTTTAACAACCCTAAGGCTCTTGTTATTTTCAATGGCTTTCCTTACTAGCTCACAGTTGAATTTTCTTATGTCTTCTTTCATGCTTTTGCGCAGAGTTTTACAAAGTTCTATGTACTCAATCCTGGAACTGGTATTTTGATTGTCCACCTTCATATCTCTTCGCCTTTTCATGAGCTGTTTCGTCTTCTCAGATAATTTGCTATTGTGCTTTTTACAGGTTACACCACCAATTTCCCCAGCAGTTTCAACTATTGTCTTAACAATGTTTTCATTTGCTTCTGAGATATCACTTTCATCAATAAGTCCTTCCAGTGCAGAAAAGCGATTTTTTAATTCCAACTTGAATGCCTCGGTATTTTCTTTTAATTTCTTTAAATCCACCCTCTTACTTACTTGTTTCCTAATGAGCTTCTGTCGTTCTAATTTAGTATTTAAGTGCACTTTACATCTCACCATTCGATGATCACTTCCAGTATTAAATCTGTTCAGTACACTGCAATCTTCAATAATTGATTTCTTGTTTGCCAGGATATAGTCAATTTCACTAGTTCCCCCATTTGGGTGTTTCCATGTCCATTTTCTTTGCGGTTTCTTCTTAAAAAATGAATTCATGATGCTAAGATTTTCAGCTTCTGCAAATTCGATGAGTTGATCGCCACGTTCATTCCTTTCCCCATATCCGTATTTACCAACCGATGTCTCTCCTTGTTCCTGTTGTCCAATTCTTGCATTGAAATCCCCCATGATGAGCTTGATATGTTGTTTCCCTTTGGTGTGTAACTCTTTGATTTCTTCATAAAATTCTTCAACCTCTTCGTCGGTATGGCTTGATGTTGGTGCATATACCTGTACTATTTGAAGTTGGTATCGCTGGGTTAGTTGAACAACGAGCCTCGCTGCTCGATCTGACGTGCTTTCGACTTCAAGAAGGTAGTCTTTAATTCTTTTGTTGATTAAGAAGCCAACACCACTTGTTCTTCCAGTTTCCGTTCCTCTATAATAAAACAAATGTCCACTTTTAAGTTCCACCAACTCTTCACCTTTTCTTCTAACTTCACTGAGTCCTACAATGTCCCATTTGATCTTGTCAAGTTCTTCTTCCAATTCCTGAAGTTTTGCTTCAGAAGCAAGGGATCGTCCATTAAACGTAGCCAAGGTCAATAACAAACGGCAGCCTGGGCCATTCCAGTGATTCTTAGCACCCCCTGCTTTCATGCCACACTGACCGCTGCCTTGATCAGGAGCACTCCAGCACCTGGAGACTAGGGGCCATGGTTTCTGGTGTGTCAACATAATGGAGGAATTAGCCATAATTTCACCACGCTGGCTAGACGGGTTGGTGAATTAGCCCTCCCCTTCCGCCTTTCTATCCGTGTAGCAAATATTAATTTGCCACATAAATAGAAAGCTCAGCCTGCACCACTTGAAGGCGGGGTAGGACACTAGGTTACTGGCCTGGCCGGTTCCACACATCGTCACATACGTTCAGCGTGTGGGTCTCCTTCCAGTTAGATACCAGCAACCCTTTTGCAGGCCATATATATATATATATATATATATATATATATATATATATATATATATATATATATATATATGGCCTGCAAACTTTGGAGAAAACTTCGAAAAAAAAAAAAAAAGAAAAAAGGGAATAATTTACATAATTACATATACAATGTTTCAAGTTAATAAAGAAATTTAATTTTTGCCATATTTCGCTTAAAATTACTCACAAAACTCCGCTTGTGGTTTCATCAAAACAATATAGTTTTTAATGGAGAATAAAAGCAATTGCAAATGCAAATTACAAAAACAATGTAACAGGAAAGAAGGATTCACGCAAACAGGTTAAAAAACCCAGTCTTTAAAGAAAAAACAATGACTGAGGCTTGCAAAGTAAGATGATTGCAAACAACGAAAAGTTGTTGAATGAAACCAGAAGTAAATTACATGAAAACTGACTTTTAAATTGAGTGCCTGACAGCCAAGGTCTTAGCTTACGAATACATGAATCAAAAGAAATTAACTTCCATGATTCCCGAGGGAAGAAACTTCAAATTCAAGCCAACTGAAAGTAATTATACAAAGTACACGTATCTTAATTCTGTATCCGTAAATAAAAAATTTTTAATACGTGAAATTTTGTAATGCAATCAGGCCCGTAGTTAGACGCTTGTTACGAGGGGCTTAAAAGGATAGAGGAGGGGCTTAAAATTCGTAAATATTTTAATGTATTTTATTAATATATTTAATAATACTAAATATATAAGGAGAGTAATATATTTAATGTTAATAAATAAATTTCTTAATGCAAATTTTGCATTGAAAACTTATAAATTTTAGTATACCTCTCTATAATTCCCCCTATCCTTATTATAAAGTATATGAAGACTCAAACCTATGTAAAAAAAATTACATACACAAGATCTACCGTAGAAAGCTATTTTGAATACATTTTTAACGTCAAAGAACAATTTCCATTATCATGTACAATTTAATACAAAACAAAAAATTTAAAATAAAATTCTACAATATTTTATTTTGAGAAAAAATATTTTCCAAGGGTGACTACATTTCCAGGGGGTCTCAGCCCCCTATAGTCCAAGTCTGACTACGCCTTTGAATGAAATATACTGCTGTAATACAATAATCGAGTTACTGAAAATGTCGAGTTATTGAAATTCGCCATATATTCGAAACAACGAGAGAGCTAATGTAAAATCGCACTACGTGAAGCTTGATATCCGCTTGCAAAAGTGAGTTTGATGGTTGCCTGTTGCTTAGTGGGTAAGAGCACTTGAATGGTTATCTAGGGACTATGGGTTCTGTTCCCAACTAGGCGCCGATAAATCATGCTTCGCAAGCAATTGATAATCTGATATTAGCATATCATCGGCCATGATGTTAATTGTTGTCTTTAATAAATGTTTGCTAGTATTCTCACCTCGTTACAAAAATTATATCGCATTTAAAGATGGTGTTTAAATTTTGAACCCCACACAATGGACCAAGGGCGCCAATCTAAGAGGCTACAATAGTTAAACTTTGCCAATTTGGGGCCCCTATTCTCCTACCCACTAAAACGGCGTTGATATCGAATGTCAGCCCAATTAAAACGATTACTTCTGCGCATAGGCTTACGCAGAAAGTTCATAAGGGGGGTTATAGGCTCAATGGGGTTTACAGAGCCACACTTCATATATTCCTATGTTATACAAAATTTTATTGAGATGGAGGGGGGTATTACAGCAACAACCCCCTGGCTGCTCCTATGCTTTCGCTTATTTAGGCCTCTACAAAAGCATTTCTTGACCTTTAACCCCCAAGGCACCCTTGAAATGACATTTCCGGTCGGCGGAAACCCAAGCATAAAAATTATTATTTGTCATTATGAACTTCTTCTTTTGTTATTTATAAACTTAGAGTTCATATGGGAAATAATGTAATATTTTCAGGTATCTAGTCTAACAAATTATATTTTTATTATTATATGAAAAGTTTATTGACAATACAGAAAAAACGAATTCCACTGCCTGTTTAAGAGATTTTATGACGAAGTTTTCATTCATGTAAAAATATAACCTTATCTCTATAAACGTTAAAACATCATATGAACAAATTTGTACGCCAAGGAAATGTTACATTTAAAGTAAATTTCTAATACGAAAACTGTGCTTGTCTTTGGGAAACCACTATATTTCTGGCGACAACTACAGTGATATCTTCCAGTACAGGAGGGTTCAGCAGATCCCGGTTGGGAAACACTGCTCCACAGGGCCCGCTGGGGGGTATTTTGGACCTCACTTTAGCATTTTCCTTGTTCATTTAACCCCTACTTGCTCTTGGGCTTCTTCTCCTCCTAGTAGCTTTTACCTTAACCCTCATGAGCTTAATAGTGAAGAAGTCTTCATGAGCTTAATAGAGAAGGAGTCTTTATGAGCTTAATAGTGAAGAAGTCTTTATGAGCTTAATGGTGAAGAAGTCTTTATGAGCTTAATGGTGAAGAAGTCTTCATGAGCTTAATAGTGAAGAAGTCTTCATGAGCTTAATAGTGAAGAAGTCTTCATGAGCTTAATAGTGAAGGCAAAATATCTGTTTAATCAAGAGTACAAGAAGGTTCTCGAACAAAGAAAGAACGGAGAATGAATGCCCGCATCCAGGGGGGGGGCAATCTTAGGGATTGGTCTCCCCCGAAACCAAATTTTTAATGGGACTTGCCCAAGGCCGCAGCCAAGATTTAATTTCGGGGGGGGATATTAAAATTTTTTTTACAAAATAATGAATAAAGGTGTGCCACCTTTGTCGTAAAGAAGAAATATAAATAGATGAGTGGCACACGGGTGCTGTTAGCTGAGGGGATAGGGGGACCCGTCCCCCCCCAATGTCAATTTCCACTCTTATATTCATGGCCGAGGCATCAGTTACGGGCTCATAAGCAGTTTTGCAGATCGGGTAAAAATATTACTTACCATCTTACTATTATCTTATGTTTTTAAAAAAGTTGATAACAAGCAAATTTAAAAAAAAAATATATATATACATAGAAAATAACAACTGCAGTGATGCCACCTTCAGAAATTAAAACTTTAAAATTAAACATTTCAGATTCAAGCCAATACTTCTACCTACTGGAATCAGGGTTTATTAAAATATTACGAAATTGACAGTCGTTATCACCACTTTTATCTTGCCTTATTTGGTGGGACAAAGTCACCGCGGTTGACGGTAACTTTAAAATTATTTAACAATAATATTTCAAATTTTATCTTATCCGAAACCGCTCAAGAGGAGCAAAATAATAACCTTAAGTTTCTCGTTTGGTCTTTTCGAAAGATTTTATTCAAAAATGTAAAATTTTTAATTCAAAATTAAAAAAAAAATGAAATAGCATTTCAATAATAACCTATGGTATTTAATGGATTACATGTAGACATAAATTGTGTATATTTTATAAAGACCTAAGTTGTATATATTTCATAAAGACATAAGTTGTGTATATTTCATAAAGACGTAAGTTGCATATATTTCATAAAGACATAAGTTGTATATATTTCATAAAGACATAAGCTGTATATATTTCATAAAGGCATAAGTTGTATATATAAATATAAGCATAATAAACAATATAATAAGCACATAATAAACATAAAGAAAAAAGATGCATATTTTATGAAGACCATAAGACATATTTCATGTGGACATGACACATACATTCCACATCGATAGATGTAAGACATGTGTCATGTAGACATCCAATACGATTTCACACCAGACATAAATGGGTCACGAAATCACAGAATAAAATTTCAGAAAATAAAAATATATCTAAAGTCTTTTAAAATTCCTCCTCCCTGTTTAAAAATGCATGCAAAAAGAAAATTAACGAATACTGTAATTGTCTTTTTTCTCTTAACTGGTTTCTCAAAAATGGCCAGAAAAATTCCTGTCGAAACTGATACTAAATGGTCCAAACTGGTCTATTGAGAATTACAGATAAAATGCAGAAACCGGATGGCCACGTAATGGAATAAATGTGTCCAAAAACACGTTTCTTTTATTTTGTTATATTACCTGAAATATAATTTATATTTCAAGAATATATCAAACAAAAATCTGTCAGACCAAAATCCTTGACTGACAAGCGAATGGAAATGCATTTAAAAACTTATAATTGATTGATTTGGCTAATTTGAATACTGCAACTGAATGATCGGCTAGTTTGAATTATTTGGTATTGGCCATTGATATTTCAATTCATTAATCCAGCGTTTCTTAAACCCTTTTGGTCACGGAGCCCTTTTAAATCCAAAACTATATGACGGAGCCCCAAATTCTATCACGTAAACCTTAAAAATTCAAATAAAATTTAGCAATTTATACACAGGGGGTGTTAAACTACTACGTGGGTAACTTAGGAGAGATGAGGGTTTGAAGTTTGTTTATTTTTTATATTTGAGGCAGGGGGGTCAAACCATGCGCAAGCATAGTTCAGTTGTATTATTTTCGCTGCTTTACGTCATAAGACAATCGAAAATAATGCAACGAGCACAGTGAGCGATGTTACCGAGTGGCAACTGCCCTAACGAAGTGGAATTATAAATTCTTAATTAAAACCTACACCCAATTTATAATACTAAAAAGTTGTATTTATAGTAGCAAATAAAAATCAGAGAATAAAAACCTCACGTAAGCATGGGATGGGTCAGCTATTTGCGTTTTTTTGCTTATATGTAGGAAAATATAAAACAGCCCAAAATATATGTTTAAAGTTAAATAATACTTGAACGACCCCATAAACAGTTATAGGATTTTATATAATATAATGCCTACCCTCTATATGATATATATATATACTCTATATGTTATATAATTAAATGCCTACCCTCTTTGTGAAGGATTAGTTGGTGGCAAAGAAAGATCACAGTTTTTAAAATTTTTAGTCTCATTTTATTTTATGAAATTTTTACGAGATTATGATTATGCATATTACACATGAATGTAAAAATATTGAAATTAAACATTTGTGTAGATTTAAGGGATGTAGCGCCCGTTCTTAATGGGACAGATGGTATTGCTTCTTGTTTTCATAAAGATCTTTTACAAATTGGTAGGATTGAGGAAAGCTGCAGTTTTATTTTAGGCTTAACATTCAGTCTATTACGATATTTAGTTTTTGTTGCAACATAAGCTGAAAACCCTTGATTTACACAGGTAGGTGGTCACAAATGGCAGTAATACTGAAATTGTGTTTTGGAACAATTCTCGTTTCACACACTAGGGTTCTACACCGTACCAGAATTCTTCACGTGATTTTCCAACGAATACAGTTTTCTGCGCAGAACCTGAAGTCAATTAACGATTCGTACTGTTGGGATGTTAGCCATTATGATTTTTTGGGATGGAAAACGGATTTTTAACCCACTCATCAATTTTTAATTGTTCTCCTTGCTCCTATGGGAAATAATCCATAACTGAACGAAGCAAGTCTTTCAGATGTTCGTCGATTTCATCAAAAATATGATCAGGAAGCTCATTTTCGTCCATGTCATCGTCACAGAAGTGTTTTAATATCGGGAAACAATCGAGGTTGCGGTCTTTGATAGGTTGTGCCCAAAACTTCAGCTTCGTCTTAAATATTGTGATTTTGTCATTGGCAACAAACACTGCTATATTCTTTTCTTGGAGACCAAAATTAACATAATGGATTTTTGAAAATATGTCGGCTAAATACACCTGTCTATATAGCCATTCGTTTTCAGTAAGCCTGTTTCTCAATCCATTCAAATTTTGATCAGTGAGAAAAAACAGTCATTTCCTCTTTCAATTCAAACAATTGCAGTAACGATTTGCTTCCAGAAAGCCACTTAACTACAGTATGAAGAAGCAGAGATTTGTGAGAGCTACCTACATCACTGCATATTGTTCGAAACAATCACATGGCCGTGATTTAATGAAATCTATTATTTTCACTGCTTCATCAAGGTCAGATTTCAGAGCTATTGGTATTTTTTTTCACAGCCAATGCTTGTCAGTAAAATAAAATTACTTGTACAATGACAAATACAATGTAAACTGTTTCGACTACTTGTAAAATTGGTGGCAAATTCTTTGCTTCGTGCAATCGTACTAGCAGTTGTTCCCGCCACAGCTTTAGATCCGTGCAAACATCGATTTAATTTTCCCACGATATTTCATTTTCGGTAAAGAAATCGTCCAATATATTAAATATTTCAGCCCCTGTGGTATTACTTAGTAGGGATTCAATCAAAAGACAGTCTTCCTTAACTAATGCTTCGTGTTTGTACCCGACGAACAGCACTGACAGTCCAGCAACATCGGTGGATTCCTCCATTTTAAATGCAAATTCTGTCGTTCTAAGAAGGGACGCAGCTCAGTCTTTACGTTCATCACCATAACTTTAATCCACTAACTTATGGTATCGTTTGACAGAGGCACTGAGGAAACCAGTTTCGATGATTTTTCATCTAACATGATATTTAGGATATCAATTACGCAGTGCTTAGTAAGAGTTTCCACAATTTTGTGAGCTTCTTCTGCAAGTGCCACATGATAGCTTACAAAGTACGATGCATCAATCGCTTTTTTGTTAACAGTTCTGGAATGAAAATACATGCATTTCTGTTATCCCAATAAATCATTGCGTCTTTTAAAGAAACACGTCTTCTTATCTTTGTAGTCAGGATGTACAGTTTCAATATGCTGACGCAGTTTAGCAAAGAACATGGAGCCGTTTGCAAGCACCTTTAAACTAATAACACATTGAGGGCAAATATTATTGTCCATGAATCCAAATGACAGGTAGCTTTCGTCATACTTGCGCTTCTTCATGTTCACTATCTACTATAGATTGTGCTGCGGTTTACCCTAAAAATGCATTGCGTCTAAGGAAAATTTTACAAAATTATACACAAAAAATATCCTAATTTAGAATACCGACAAATTTCCAGATCTTTTTTAAAACACCTCATTTTGGAACTAATAAACTAGATTAATAAATTTAGTTAAGAAGCCACGATTTTCCCAATTCTGGAATAATTTATACCGATGTTCATCGTGGAGCCCCAAAATATTACCCGCTGAAACCCAGGGCTCCGAGGAGCACAGTTTAAGAATCACCGCTCTAATCCATTGCCTGAGACATGACCGACAGGTTAACGTGACATCAGACCATGATTACGAGAACGCATGCGTAACTGGAATCTGAATATAAGATTGAGACTTTAAATGGATGTCTCGGTGACTCTCCACTGAGACACCATGTAGCATGGAGGTTAATTGAACAACGGCGCATGCTCCAAAATAGTAGACCTCTGTCAAAGACTTTAGAAGGATTTCATATTTAAAAAAGTGTATAATCTCATTGGCATTCTACTTTGCTGTATTTCTATTGAGGTATCCATGCTCCATTTATTTGGAAATTTAAATTCAAATCAAAACTTAAAACGATTCAAACATAAATTCATTTTCATCAGGGTTATGCATTGGTTTATCTGATGAAACTTCTGATAAACCTAATTTACATTTTCGCACTCTTATTTCATTTCCTGCTTTTATAACATCCATCTTACTGTGTAATTGCCTATGACGTGAGGTTGTTTATCCCATCTTCTCATTCTTCTATTTCGCTTTCTCTTTGTCTCTCTCTTCTCTCTTCTTTTTTCGTTTTCTTTCTTACTTTTTCCCCTTCTTTCTTCTTCTTCTTCCTTTGGTTTGCTTTCACTTGCTTTCCCGGAAAACGACAAGAATTTTGTCAAACCAAAAATCAGGTCTTTTAGGTGAAAAACCAAAAATCAGGTTTTTCTAATAGAAGTACTGGACGAACGAACCAAACTCGCATAATTAGTTAATTGATTGATTAAATAATCTGAAGGGCATGCTTATGGTCTTGGGTGCTACAACTTAAAGAAGGGCAAAATCTTTCACTGAATGATACTGCTTATACTGTATTCGATATGCTAATAACTGTAACGATTCTGCTTTACTGTATGATGTGCAGAACCATTCAATCACCTTCAGATTCTTACCTTAATGACGTCATAACAGTAGGCGAACTACTAATTTAGTCACACTGGCATTACGCCAGTCAAGGGCGTAAACCGGTAGTGCAAAAAAGAAAGTAGTCCAAGCCTTTATCAGTTTTCACAACGTAAAATCCATCAATCCAACCTTAGGTTCAGCATTCTTCCTTTGCTTTACCACCCACCTTGTGGCTGTCTTGTTGGAAATGGATTTAACCGCCATAAGAATAACCTGAGAGCATCCAATGAATTCTGATATTTTCTCCAGAGCCCCAGCTTGATTTTTTAAGCGACAGCTGTTCAAGTTCTTCATAAAGCTACAAGTCTTGGCACAGCATGATATTTGTTGTTTTGCCATATGAAATACAACCAAACAAAAAATCTGCCTCCGGTTTCTTTAACGCAATAAACAACCATAGGTGATGAGATTGGTCATATCATGCCAAAAATAGTTATCTTTCGGTAGAGATCTGTCTGGGATTACAGCGCCGCCTCCGGCGGCCATCCTTCCCAATTCTCCCTGCCCACAATACCTGCCTACCTATCTGCCTGCTTGTCTGCTTGTCTGATGACCGAAGTTCAAGCGGCAGTGGTCGTGGCCAATTGCCAGTAACAACTTAAGAACAAACACCACATGATATGCTATGTATATGCTATGTCACTTTAAGCAACGAGTTTTTTCGATGACCAAGTTTCCATTATAGGTAAGTTCAGTTTTTCGTGAAGTTATTGTGGGTCCAAAATCACCTTAAGTTTAAGGTCCCATCTCCAACGATACCTCGTTCAATATTGGGGTGCAAAAGTGGAAACACACATACAAATTTATTTTCCGCACAACTAGCGTTTTGCAGACGGTTCACGTGTAATGCAACTATATACTACATAACTAAATTTATGGTTACACAGTAGTTTACAAGTATGGTTGCATAGTTGTCTACCAATGTACAGTTAGTAGTTTATATAGTAGTATACATAGTAGTTTTCCCATGTGTAGCTACATAGTTGTTTACCCATGTGCATGGGTGCCCATACGAGTACTTCAAGGGGGACCAAGAAAAATTAACGGGTACTTCTGAGGGGGGCTGAGAAAAATTCACCCTTTTCTCCATTGTAAGCACGTGATCCGAAGTTAAGACACTGAGAGTTACTCATGATATAATAACAGTAAGGTGCTATGAAAAGAAACCTTTGAAAGTTCCATCCAATACGAATACCAAATCCAGACGAACGTTATAAAGTGCCGCGTTAAAAAACTGTAAATTTTATTTGTTAAGCACAATTTTAATAGAAATAAATATTTATTTGTATAAGCATAATTATAGAAATTGAAGTATCTGCCATGAACATTTATAATTGAATATTAACTAGGTAGAAAATGCCCGATACTGCTGGAAAACTACCAGCTACCTCACTTGCACCCCAAGCTCATAAAAATCCCTATTCTAGCATTCCACCTGGAAAAAGTCCGGAAGCATGTGCCTGAAATATTTCTGTAAGCGTGGGCTAGTCCCTGGTTAAGTTATGATAACCTAACGGCGCGACACAGTTGCTTGAAAAAACCGGTAGGATTCATCCACCAGCCCAAACTTTCTTTTTCCCAGGGAAGCCGGTTTTAAAAACCACCAAGTAATGTAGGTCGAGAGAACGATTAAAAGCATTTCCGTTCTTTTCATAAAGTCTATGTTTTTTCCTTCTTTTTTTAATCTAATCTGAATAATCTATGAACAGGAAATAAATGACTGTCGATTACAGCACTGACCGCAAGGTGTCTTCCAGCAAAAACTGAACTGGAAAACATTGACCAAATACTATTTGTCATTTCACCAATCCACTGGTGCAGAGTCTGAGAGTATGTTTGTATGTCTTGAGTACCAAGGCTGCGATATGGGTCATCTGGTACCAGACCGAAGTTTTAATCTGACCTCCAGACCACGATTACAACCAGCGGCGGATTTCTAAGTAGGCACACAAGGCACAGGACTATGAGCTCCACTTATCGGAGAGTGGCGTCGAAGTGTTTAAACATAAAATTATCCGAATTCGACACTGTTGAAAATAATGTTTCTTTTAATTATTGCCCTGTTTCCCCAATAGCGATGACATACAAGCGACTACTTTAACTTGCCTGCAAATACAAACTACAGAATCGAAAGACAAAGGGCCCTAAAAATTTTGCGCCCTGGGCATTTGCCCAGCCTGCCTATTTATAAATCGAGGCTTAACACGCTTTTTGTATGCACTAATAGTAAACGAATGAATAATGAAAAATTTGAACTGATAACGAAAAAATTCATACAAGGATGCGTACGTGTATTTTTCCCAAATATACGAAATACACGCAAAAATATCAGAGGCTCCAGGAATCCATACTAAAATTATTGTGGATTCAAAAAATGTCTCGAATTCACGAAGTCGGAGACTGTAGTAGCAATAATTTCGAGTTGTATCTTATTAGTTTGAATAATTATATGAAAAATCTCCTTTACATATCAAATGTTAAGAGTATGATATGCGTTTCTTTTTTAACAAATATTCCTTTCTTTGTAAAGGAGGGAGGGGGCGGCAGTACAGGCTGTGCCTAAGGGCGGCAATTTTATAAATCCGCCACTGGTTACAACCAACCTTATTGGAAATCAAATTCAAGCCGAAGAGTCCAAAGGTTGGGATCTTACTCCTTGAAGCACTGGTGCAGAGAGTAAGAGTAAGGTTTCTCTTTACGATGTTCCAACGTCGTCGATGTTTACAACGTCGTCCTACGATATCGCGGTGCTTCATGACCTTTTTCAAATCCATTTGTGAGATGTCGCGTTCGCCCAGAAGACGACTTTGGAGACGTGACAATGTCTTGAAGAAGTTTATGGAAGCGAATTTGCTGTTTGCATAAATATAGTTCATTTACTTACAATGTCGTTGCTTACTGCATTCCTCTGCGTTTCAATGTTAGTAATAAATTGTTCATAGCCCTCGTTTTATTATTCAGTATGGCAGAAAAACTCACGGTCTGGGTGTCATTGTAATTTATGGAGAAAAAACCAGTAAATCTATTGCATTTGTTTATGGTTATGCTGAACCATTAGGAATGCGCGAAACATCAGATTCCACGACTATTTAAAAAAGGGGAGTCTATGATTGGCTGCTACGGTTTCAGTGAGGGATCATAATTTGGGGAGGCATAGGTGTAGAATTGTATGTACACGTGGGCTCCAGGCTCCACCAATAAAGAATTAAAAATAAATTGTAATGTTACATATATATATAGTAATGTATAAATGTATATAATATGTGCTTAGGCCCGCCCAATAACTTTGAAAACACTGCTTTGCTGGGGGTGGTCAGGGAGACACCATATAAAGCAGAACACACTATAATGCATCGATTGTAGCCTGCAAGCATAGGCGTAGCCAGGGGGTGGTTTTGGGGGTTGTAACCCCACCATTGCAATGAAATTTTGTATATTTAATATAGGAATATATGAGTTGTAGCTCTGTACCGCCCTCGTTAGGCTTATAACCCCCTATGAACTTTCTGCCTACGCCTATGTCTG
Organism: Dysdera silvatica; assembly: GCA_006491805.2. Taxonomy (NCBI): domain Eukaryota; kingdom Metazoa; phylum Arthropoda; class Arachnida; order Araneae; family Dysderidae; genus Dysdera; species Dysdera silvatica. Next base: position 28,497,038 of record QLNU02015003.1, on the reverse strand, counting down.
TAAACTCTTGTTCACTTCCTGTTGATCTTTTGACCTTAAACAACGCAGAGGTGACTTTCAACCTCAAGATTTTATCGTTACAATGAATTGGCTTCAATTTAAAATTGAATTGATGTTACAGAACTGTTTTCTTTTCTGTTATCGAATAAACATTTTAAAATTCTTTGTTTTAAAATAGAAAAAAACTTGACAAGTCGTTTTTACAATGGTACAACAAAACGAAAACATCCAACATTACAGTTTCTGGTGTATTGCTAAAAGGGAAATCCCCTATCTAGCAACTAAATGTGAAATTGAAAATTTTCAAGCTTCTTGTGGTTCGTTATCAAGGTTTAAAAGAAGACATGGGTTTATTTTGCAAAGTGCATGTGAAGAAATTGCCGCTGTAAATGATAAACCGGTAGAACTATGTAGGGAAGAAGCATTGGCGTACGTAGGGGGTGTTGATGGGGGCTGTAATCCCCCCATTGCGATTAAATGTTGTATGTTTAATATAGGAATATGCGAGTTGCCGCTGTATAACCCCACTTACGAACTTTCTGCGTACGCCTATGGGAAGAAAATTAGGTCATTGTGAAAGAATATAATGATGATAATTATGATTATGATAAAAGAATAAAAGCATTTTCAAGAAATAAGCCTCTCTTATAGTCTACTACCAAATAAAACACTAGCATACATGTATAAGGAGAGTTATGGTGGAAAAAAAATAAAGAATGACCGTTTAGTTATGCCAATAGTGATGAGTAACTATTGGCATACAACAATAGTGGTGGGTCAATAGTGAAATTTAACTAGTTTTGTTGTATGCTAATAGCGATGAGTAACTATTGGCATACAACAATAGTGATGAATAAATAGTGATATTTAACTATTTTTGTTGTATGCCAATAGTGATGAGTCACTATTGGCATACAACAATAGTGGTGTCAATAGTGATATTTAACTATTTTTGTTGTATGCCAATACTGATGAGTCAATAGTGATGTCTCACTATCGTTGTATGCCAATAGTGATGTTTCACCATTGTTGTATGCCGATAGTGATGTTTCACTATTGTTGTATGCCAATAGTGATGAGTCAATATGGATGTTTCACTATTGTTATATGCCAATAGTAATGAGTCACTATTGTTGTATGCAAATATTGACTCATCACTAATGGCATACAATAGTAATGAGTCATGAAAATAGACCCCTCTTTGTTATTGGCAAGTCTGTGAGCTAATGTTTTAAGAGCACAAACAAAAGTTTATAAGAAACGTCTTTAGAATTAAAAAGAATTAAGAAAAACGATTTTTAAACACGCCAATGCATTTATATGATGTATTGATAGTATCAAGCCTGAAAATGTGGAGAGAAATTTACTAAAATATTAGTCCGTCTTTATTAAAAAAATTCTAATTTACGCTTTTTCTGTTTAATTACGTTTTTCTCGGTCCCTTAAAAGTCCTTAATTGAGAGAGATACTGTATATAATTTCATTTCTTATTGGTATAATTTCATACTTACCCCAGATCCCTTCACTATAGACCTCCATTAAGAGACCACCTCTCCGAGCATCCACTAGTTCTCCGAACCAAAGCTGGTCGTCTTAGAATTATTTTACCATATCGAAATTGCAAGGACCGGTTTATTTACGTGTGTGCAATTATTGATTTTTCTAATGAAAAAAAAATCGTGCTATTTAGTTTCAGTTAAAGAAAATACGTTTTATAATTTTAACAGGAAACTTGCTTATCCCCAAATTTAATCATTCACGAACTACTATTAGGTGACCTCTTGGTTTTCCCTATTTGTACGTGCTTCAATTGGAAGGAATGTATATATTTTCATGTAACTATTTTTATATATAAATCGTACACACAGTCTCATGCGCATAATGCACACAAACTTTCTTGTATAGAAATAAGATAAAAGCATATATTAACTTCCAGATAAAAAACAAAACAAACCTGCAGATGATCTGTGAAAAGAAACAATTGCAGAAAATCTGACGGTATTTGGCCCATTCTCCTTCTGCAGATAATCTATAGATGAAGTGCATCTGCAGATTATCTGTAGAAAAAAAAATGGGTCAAATACCTTCAGATTTTCTGCAGATGAAATGCATCTGCAGGTTATTTGTAGGAAAAAAATAGGCCAAACACCTTCAGATATTCTTCAGATGAAGTGCATCTTCAGATTATCTGTAGAAAAAATTGGCCAAATACCTTCAGATTTTCTGCAGAAGAAGTGCATTTGCAGATTACCTGTAGAAAAAAATGGGCTAAATATCTTTAGATTTCTGCAGGGGTTGTTTTTTTTACCTAGGAAACTTTACGTTAAGAAATTTATTTATTAATGTTATATGGTCTACATATATGTTAGCCTATCCGGATATTTAATATTATTAAATATATTAATAAAATACATCAAAACAGTGATGACTTTTAAGCTCCCCTATAACTTTCAGACCGCGCCTTGTAATAATTGTTTAGGTAATCTATATCTATCTATAGGTAATCTATATCTATCTGGGTAATCTATAAGTGTAATGCATGCAAGTTGTTTTCACTTATTTTCGTGTAACGTACGTGCGGTTGAAGTGGAACTGTAGAATCCCTGCAGAATAAAAATGGGCCAACAGCTTCAGATTTTCACACATTTTGCACAGCCCTGCGGTGTCACAGTGTTGTAACGCGTTCTCCTAGTCTGCCGTTAACTCGGGTTCGACTCCCAGCAGTGCAAAGAACGCTTACTCAGAGATCTCATAAAGATCGCACTGCTCACTGTAGTCCGGGGTTTGGTTCCCTAGGCCTTAAGAGGTTCGGATTCCTCGGAAAACAGTAGGTCCCGGCGCAGCATGACCACTGTAGTCTTTGAGCCGTAAAACCACGAAAAAATCATTTTGCAAATATTTTAAAGCTATTTATATACCTCTGAAATTTAAAAAGGCTATATTTCTTTCTTCTTTTTTTATATAATGAAATAAGTATACAACTTTTGAGCTTACCGCATATAAACTTTGCATATTTTTATAAAATATGTGTAAAATAACCATTATTTTAAATTCACTCGCACTACTATTGTAGCTACACTAAATTGGAATATCTATTTTGGAATTATATCTAAATTGGAATATATATTTCATTATTTATAATTAACATATAGCTAACGCAAACTGTCCAATACAAATTATTTAAGATATATTCACAAAATACTCTTATATACACTCAAAAATTTTCGAAGTTTTATGAATATTTTTCCATAACTTTCCAATTACTTGGAAAAAAATGGTGACTCATTTCTCTTTCGATTTTCCTCACTAGAAAAAGAATTTTTAAAATAGAAATATATGCTGAAATTATTGCTATAGTACCAGTACATATATATGGGCCCGTGGGTCCCGAACCCCCCCCAATAATCTGAAATAAATTGCAATTTTACATATACTGTAATGTATAAACATACATAAATGTACTTGGCTGTCCCCTATAATAATTTTGAGAACACTACGCTGATGAGTGCATCTACATCCTTCATTCACTTAACAGGC